>CAJHNH020000055.1:295000-333712 GCA_905116865.2 Candidula unifasciata | reverse complement strand
CGGTCAATGAGCCAAGAGGGGAAAATTTATGTAGATCATAGGCTCCCAAAAAGACCGTTTAAATTTATTATTTTTTATTATCACATGGACAGAGATCCCACCTCATTGCACTTACTGTAACTGCACTTATAAACCAAAAGCTTTAAAAAAACAACACAGACACCACAAAATACGAGAAGACAATCTCCATTTCAGTTTGTCGTAGAGTCAGGTTTGGGTGTTCGGCCAAAGCTTAAAAGAACCACGGGAAAGTTCCACAGGACGAAAACAAAACTGAGCTTTTCTTTGATCAAATTTTAAATAATTTTTCCTTCCGGTCACACGAATTTCACTCAAAATTTAAAATTTTCCGTCGGGCACCTTCATAAATTTCCCCCCTTTATTTGGCATCATCACTCGAATTTCAAGCCCATTTTGTTAGAAATTTGAGCCCCCAATCTGGATTCTCGACAAATTTATTTTGTAGCAGGGTCCTATTTTCCCCAAAAAAGAGAAAATTTCCCTTTTTAGCTTTTTATCAATAGCAATATTTAGTCTTTCCAAAATAATTCTACTTAATATTTTTCCAAGAACTGACAGCAACATAATTCCTCTATAGTTTTCACACTCCTGTAGATCACTTTTTTTGGGGGGAGGGGGTGGGTGACAGTTTCACAAGATATCCTTCTCTCCAGTCTGCTGGTATTTCTTCGGTCTCACAGACTTTACTGAATAATCTATGTAGCAATTCAGTTGATGTGTTTATATTGGCCCTAATGGCTTCTGCTGGGATACCATCTGGACCTGCCGCCTTTCCTTCCTTGAGAAGACTGATAGCTTTTCTAAATTCCTCTATAGATGGTATCTCACAGTTGATGTCCAGTTCCATTTCTAAAGGATGTATATATGGAGTAACCTCTGGGCCTGATCTATTTAGAAGCATTTCAAAATATTCAGCCTATCTGTTCATTTGATCTTGAGTGTTAGTAAGTACCTTTCCTTGACTATTTTTAATTGATCCAGTTGGGTTACTATATTTACCTACTAATTTGTTTGCATTACTGTAAAGTTTTCTGAAGTTCTCTTCTTATGCTAGATCATTTAAATATTTCACTTTATCTGATCTTATACTCCTCCTAACTTCCTTGTTGGCTTCTTTGTATTTATTCTGAGCTCTAGCTTTAGCAGCTCAAATTTGGCGATTGTTTTAGTCTGTCTTTCTACTTTTCCTTTCTTCAATCAATTTAATGGTTTCTGGCTTTATCCACGCTTTGTTTCCGTTCTTTCTTGCCAAGAACTTCTACACAAGGTTCATTCGAGATTCCTTTGATCTGATCCCAACAGACTTCAGTGCTTACCTCTCCAGCTAACTGCTGCATCACCTGGTACTCTACTTTTTAGAGACTGTTACTGAAAATTGTTCGTTAACTTCTTTATCCCTAAGAAAACCTACATTATATTGGTTTCTATGATTACAAGATGTTATACATCTTTTAAGTTTCAACTTGATTTTACTTACCACCAGAAAATGGTCAGTAAATACATCGGCATCTTTGAAAGCCCTAACATCATAAAGGGATGATCTAAACATTTTGTTAATACATAGGTGATCAATTTAATTAGTTGTCTTGAGGTCTGGTGTTTCCCATGTTGCCTTGTGTATTCTCTTATGTGTGAAAATACTTTCCTACAAAAAATCTTTTTAATAATTCTCCATTTTCAATTATTACGCCTAGACAATGTCTTCCCATAATCTCTTCATAACCTATGTTATCTGATCCTATCTTAGTGTACAGGTCACCCATTAAAATGTGTATATTACCCTTTCTTTCATTATTTGATTGTCTCATTATTCTGGTGGTTTTCCTAGCTGAGAGGAGATGTCGACTATCCGGACTCCTGTCGGCTTTCTCCACACCGTGTCATACTTCTTCTACTTGAAGAGACTCCGGTCATCTTGGTTAGCTGGGTTTTACTTCCTTTTTTTTTTAAATGCTTGGTTGGTTGGTTTTTGTGGCTATTGTTTTTAAAGGATGAGGTAGCCGACTGAACCAAGCCCAACCTACCCTTAGTCGCTTCTTACGACATGCCTGGTAGTGTGCAGTGTCACTATTCTTTGCTTTCTGTGAGGACCCCGGTGACAAACGGGTGTTATAACTTCGGTGCTGGTTGCAATTGCTTAGTTTGTAGACGTGATGGGTATGAATAAATCTTGTTCTGTAAATCATGTCATTTCGAGTGAAAGTTTTGTATTTGGTGTCATTCTAAACTTAGCATACAACTATACTGTCTGTGACTGTGTCACCGAATCCCTGTTTTCTTTGTTAAGGGAAAGGAAAGCAATTATTTTGTTACTCTATTTGTATTTAGTGATTAAGTCCCTTAATGTAAAAAAAAAAAAAAAACTGTTGCAAAGTAATGACCCTTAATACGAACAATCCATCATTTTTTTTTGTTTTAGTAACTTGGGCTGTGATAGCTCTCTCTCCCCTCTTCCTCTAGTTTCTTACGGCAGAGTTTCAGAGCAATATGACAGTGCTCTTCGTTTTAATTAAATTTTTATAAAAGGCCATATTTTACAGATTTTTCCTTGGCGAACGAATTGAAATTGGACTAGACTCAAACGTCGCATCATGCGATCACATGTTACAAGTGTTTCACCTCTCTCTCTCTCTCTCTCTCTCTCTCTCTCTCTCTCTCTCTCTCTCTCTCTCTCTCTCTCTCTCTCTCTCTCTCTCTCTCTCTCTCTCTCTCTCTCTCTCTCTCTCTTTAAGCTGTGGTGCATCAAGTATATCGTGATATTTGAATGAATGTTTGAATGAATGTTTGTAGTAAACAGCACACCATTACTATCTTTTTCAGGTTAGATCAATCTGGAAGCCAGTTGTGGAGCTGAAAACACGACCACTACTGCTGCCCCTACTCCTGTAACCAACACTGCACCATCCTCTGGTGGTGTCTCTGTGGGACTATCATTACATTTATTGTTGCTGTAATAATAATGTACCTATTTCATCATCATCATCATCATCAGTGCCTTGAATATCAGAAAGGTCTCGCAATCTGTTCCTCCATTACTTTCTCTCTCGGGCAATCCTTTTGATATCATCAATATAACAGTCTAGCATTTTTAGTCTCTCTCTTCAGTGTTCGTTTGTGTTTTCTTTTGAACGTCATTGTCTTCTCTTTTTTCCTGTTTTAGTGCCTGTTTGGTGATTCTACTTGTTTTTTCTCAGGATGTGCCCAACAGAGCACCATCTTCTTTATCTTATAGCTGTTGTTACCACTGGTTTCCCAGACAATTCTCTTTTTTGGTCACCCCTCTTGAATTCATTCTATTTAAGTTAACAAATTTCCCCTGGCATTTGTTTCAAATTTCCTTCAAACTGGAAAGAGAAGACCAACCAGAGAGATGAACAGAGGCGAGTGATATCTGCAGCAATGAACCTCAAGGGCTCGGAATGCTGAAGAAGAAGAAAATTTGTTTCAAATGCATTTAATTTTCCTTTTATATCTATGGTGTTTCTCCGACTTTCACTGGTATATTTTAAAACTGAAATAATATTAGAAGTGAAAATATATCACTTGGTCATAAAAACTATACGATGATGCCTTATCTCTTTGACTACCAAAATGGCTAAATTAATAGGTAAATTATTCTGTTACTTCTTTTTGTCTCCAGTGTTCCATCTGGTTGATCTGTAGTGTCTTCAGTATATTTTCTTTCGTAACTATTTTCGTCTACCTTGTGATGCTAATTTGGCTAAATCATCTGTTTTTCTTTGCTTGTCATTGTTTTTACCCAGCAGAACAATATCATCAGCAAAGTCAAGATCTTCCAGCTGTGTGTTCTCCACTCAGTCCATGCCGGTGTTACCAATGCAACATGTGTTCTCCACTCAGTCAATGCCGCTGTTACCAATGCAACATGTGTTTATATCATCCACTCAGTCAATGCCGCTGTTACCAATGCAACATTTATTTACATCACCCACTCAGTCGATGCCGCTGTTACCAATGCAACATTTATTTACATCACCCACTCAGTCAATGCCGATATTACCAATGCAACATGTGTTTACATCACCCACTCAGTAGTTACACCAAATAACAGGGGGGGGGGGGGGGGGGTGGGAGAGATGCATCGCTGTTTTATTTTACGAAAAACTGTCTTCAAGTCAACAAAATTTTAAAATAAGTGATTGTTTATTTCAACAAATTCTCTAGATTAGTTCTCAAAGTGAATATTTGATCTAGGACTGCTTTTCCGTGTTGCAAACCTGCTTGTTACTTTCTCAGGATTGTGTCCACTACTCCTTTAATTCTACTGAAAATTATTTTACAAATACTCTTAGACATTACCGACAACAGAGTAATTCCGCACCTCAAAGATCAGCCAATAGTGTACTTGTTGTCCCCATCTTCGTTATCTGAAGCCCCAACCTGGCCTTTGCCGGGGGGGGGGGGGGGGGGGGGGGGCTGAATATAGCCGTGCCATAAATGAAATGTGGTCATTAGGGGTTTTTAGGACCTTGCCACTAGTGATCCTCATCCGCATGGTAGCACTTTGTGTCACCGTGTGTTTATCGCTTGTGTGATGTCATGGTGGGCTACAATAAGCAAGCAATTCCTCTCCTACAGTTACCGTCCCAATAGAGGACGTTATTTTTCTTTATTTTTAAACCCCACTCCGGCTTTTGCTAGGGGCCCTAATATAACCTAACGGTTGAACGGAGTTTCTGGAATGTGTGCCTGGGTGATCCTCATCCGAATGATGGCACTTTGTGTCACCGGGTGTTGGTCGCTCGTTGTACTGTTGTGGTGGGGTTGAAAAACATACATACATTCCTTTCCAGTATTTACAGTCAGTACAGTTATCTTTTTTTGGGATCTAACAATTGTTCCTTTCTTCCGCTGACTTGGAATATTTTCCTTCGTCCATATTCAATTCAATTAAATTTTTACTAGGTTTATGGTGAGATTATCTGTTGCCATGAGCATTTCTGCTGTAATATCTTCATCGCCTGCTGCCTTTCTGTTTGTTAATTAATTAATTACCTGCTTGGTTTCCATATCATTTAAATGTCTTGCATTTATTGGTAATATGGTCATTTAAGCCGCTTCGTCAAAATCCATTGGTTCTCATGGACTAGATCTTTTAATGTCGCTTGGAAGCGTTCTGTCCATATTTTCTTCTGCTCATTATCAGCTGTCCTCGCAGTTTAAAAGTAGAAGTCAACTGTTTTAGTGTATTGAATAGTACTTTACTAGTTTTGTTATTTCACCGTATTTTGTATACTATTTTGCGAGTACCAGCAATGCGCTGTGGTGTGTAAAGAATTTCAACGACTTGCTAGGTATCTGAAAAAGGCATCTGAACAGCAAACACAGCCTAGAAACACCCTATAAGAGGTCTTTTATCTACAACAGTTTCCTAAATCCTTGTGTGCCCTTGTGGGCTTTAAGTCACCTCCGGACTAACAATCAACTGCAGTGTCATGACGGATGAAAGTAGCAGTGATCCTCATCACTTGTGGTGAATGAACAACAACACTATATTTAGCTCTTAGATATTGTGACCGTTAGGTAGACCTGCTAACATTACACTTCTGACCTTTCTGATCATACTTTGTAAAATCAAATTTGGAATTAGTAGGCTGAAAAGAAAAAGTATGGATGTAACACTCTTTCTTACCTGGGTAGCTGCGATGCTGGCGGCATAATTTCGGTATATTATGCATATGATAGTGTTTTATCTTCTTCTTCTGTGGTAATCCAAAGACCTCAATGCGTTGTGCCCATTTACAACACAGCTGCGATATTAATACCTTTCGGCCAACACATCTAACTTGTACAAGCATTTGTTACCCAGGTTAGCTTTTCAGGTGTCCTGGTTTATAACAGTCTTTCTTGTTTATATGTGGCTCTTAAGCGAAACACGCTGAGAAATGACCATCCCACTGTCCTGTACATGCATAAACTTAAGAATAAACAAAAAAATATATTAATTGATGCAGACCGTTCGGTACGTATCGCTAATGTATCATCTGTCTGCACGTGCTTCAGTGACAGGTGCATGGGGACAGACTTACGCTTGTGTTTCCAAGTGAGTGAGTAACATAATAAATAAATATAAATTCCCACGACTCATCTCACTTGCCACATGTGGGCTGGATGACAGCCTACAACTGCCGAGAAATTAATATATAAGATGACCATGTACGCCTGCAGTGGAAAATGCCAGCTGCCACTGTCTGTGTATAAATTACGGATTCAGCTCTAACGGGAAGCTACGATAGTTCTCTGTCGTTAAAATTATGGAGGGAGTTCACATGATCTCAACCATTTGTTTCCATGCAGTTATCCATGGCGCTCTGTAGTAATAGTTGGATCCCATTGCCACATGAATCCAGCAAATCCAGGAGGTGACCACTTGGGTCTAATGGGGAACTCCAGGAAAAATAAGGTCAAGTTTTGATCAACTCCATGCATTGGAGAATAAATAAACTAATAAAGTAAAATATTAGGTATTTTAAAAATATGTTTTCATTGTACATCTTTATTATCTACCTAATATTAATTTTTTTTTAAATAAATATCAATTGTAAGACACAGGTTGATGACAGCGCTCGAATAGTTTATAAAAACAAGGTGGGAGAAAAAAAAAAGGGGGGGGGGGGTTTCTGGAAACCACTAATTGGGAGCCACTGGCCTTAACTGAATGGAAATAAAATATACCAATCATGTTCCCGGCAACACAGAACCTGAATTTTAATCAGCAGGTGTAATCATTTTGCTCCAAAAGTGTGTCAAAGTTAAATATTTTTAAAAAAAAAGTTATTTAAAAAAATTATTTAAAATTGTGCAAACCAGTTATAAGTTCTGTCTTGCATATCCATTTAATTCTAAAATATATAAAAAATGGGGGTCAATGGCCTAGGGGGGGGGGGGGGGGGGGGGGGGTGAGGGGATTTTAAAAAAATAATGATAGCTGTAACAAACAGTACAACTATCGTCATCATTTGTTAGCTAAACAAGGGGACAGCGACTGGATGATATCCTTCTAACAATTATGAAATGTTCTGTACAAAAATGTTAGAATGAGATAGAGAAGTCTGTTTTTACTGTCTGTATACAAAATTACACACACACACCATCTAAAAAGATGTTACATCCAACTAATGTAAGTAAATTAAAAGTGTAAGAAATCTATAGTGGTTGTGCGCGCGCGCAAACACACACACACACACTGTAACCTAGTTGTACGTGAAATGTGTTGTTCATCCTGGTAACGTTTTCACCTTATCTCATCATTTATTATACCACTTACCAGCCTATATTCTGCTAATATAACAATGTAACCCTTGAATATACGTGTCAATAAAAGCATCTTACTGAAGACTGTTTTCTGTTTCTTCTGTTAAGTGCTTTATGTTGTTATACATTTAAAAATAATATGTTTGTATGTGTATTCATAGAAAGTTAACCCACTAAGGGGATCTAACACCAGCACTCTCTCTCTCTCTCTCTTTCTCTCTCTCTCTCTCTCTCTCTATCTTTCTATCTATCTCTATCCTCTCTCCCTTTCTCTCCATCTCTCTCTATGTGTCTGTGGGTCCCTCCCCCTTTATTTCTTTCTCTCTCTCCCCCTCTATCTCTATCTCTCTCTCTCTCTCAAACACACACATTAAAAAACAGATCATTATTAACCATGAAATGATGCAAGAATGGATATCTATGCAAAGAGTGGAGCGGAAGGGCAAACTGTTACATGGGTCTTCGTGTCCAGTTCTGAACCCTTTGAAAATGAAGTTTGTTCGTTCATTCATTTGTTCGTTTTCTCTCTCTCCTCCCCCCCCCCCCTCTCTCTCTCTCTCTCTCCTCTCTCTCTCTCTCTCTCTCTCTCTCTCTCTCTCTCCCTCTCTCTCCTCTCTCTCTCTCTCTCTCTCTCTCTCTCTCTCTCTCTCTCTCTCTCTCTCCTTCTCTCTAGCACTGAAAGCTACTACAGTATAAAGGACTCCTTATCAACATTCGCAATGGATGAACAACACCGAACTAAATAACTTCAGACACAAGGATTTACACTTATAGTTTCTGGATGTCCTACCCACCCATTATGTATATTATGTATGTATACATATAGGGTTGATATCCCGTGTTGTATATTTCAGCGCACCACCTCGTTAAACACTCCAAAAACATGGAAACACTGGGTTTAACACGCACCCCCTAGAGATTGCTGCAGCCTATGACACAGGCATTTTTTTTTTTTTTCGGAATAAAAACGTAAATGTAACATCACAGGAACCAAACAACATAATTGTGTTATCATTTCTCTGCGTTCTTTGCCTGAGGTTTGGGACCACCAAGTGACTTTTCCTTGCCCTAGGATGCGTCTGTCGGTTTGTGTGTAACCCAGGGCATTTCAGCTAGTTTGCCCGCGGGCCAAAATGTTGAACATGGAGATCGTCGCTGACCATTGGCCCAAGCCCACACTACAATTGACAACATTTTCAATTTATAGATTTAATACACTCGAAAACTATTACGCCTAGGACTTAGCCTATATAAATGAAGCAGTGTTGAAAACAATTATAATGTAAAGTGTACTACAATCTTCTGTAATGATTAATCAATGTTCACTTTTGCGACATTCTTTTGGGTAGGCAGTGGGTCTATTCTCGTTTCCCCACAATAGGCCCCCGGAACCCAGCCGGGGATAAATTTAAACTAAAATACATTTATTTCTAACTTGTCGTTGTGATCACAAATAAATGTTACCTTTGTCACTTCCATTACATTGTCACAATATGATAATAACTGTCGACAGTTGGTTTCATGTTCTGCAGAAGAAACTGAAAGGTATAACGATGCAAAATGTAATTAATGGGAACTGCTGCGTTTTCGTTTTTGAGCTAATTTTACCAAATTTGGCTGGTGAGAAGTTAGCACGATGTTCCTATGGTCGAGGCGGCCAGAAGAGCTAGAAACAGAACCTTAAATCTCCCTCGACACCCACAGCTGTAAAAGAGGAAGTGAAGAAGAAGAGAAGTTAGTGCAATTCTCATGCAATCCTGCAGCCTATCACTGCTCAGTGAGCTCCGACTGTTTGTCTTGATGACATTCATGTGTGATGAGTTTGATTCACAAGTGAAAGTTGAGCCAGACATGGTGAGTATGAATACAGCAACTTTTCTAGCGTCAGGAAACTGCTCCTGTTGAATACTATCGTGCCAAAACTTGGCAGTACCACTTGAAAATCTTCATTCAGTGCGCTAACACTTTGGATATCCATAGGTTCTAACTGCAGAGAACTTTCATCAACAGAGGATATTAACTTATTAGCATTGGGGAAAAAATCACACAGGGATTTTAAAAGAATTTCAAACGAATACAATTACACTGTTTGGGATAATGAAGTCGTCAAATCTGTTGTTGAAATTATTCTGAAGATTTTTAAAAATATTATATAATTCGATTGGTTAAAGGTTGCCGAGTCCAGTGTTGAAGAAATAAAATAGCAAGCATACTAGTTTCGAATTAGGCAGAGTTGGTGGTATAAATAAATATTTCAGTGTCCAGTCATTGTTGAATGCACGATTTTCACATTTCCACTTTGCTCCCTAATTAGTGCTATCCATGGCATCAAGTATTTAACAAAATTATTAAAAGTATATTATTTAAAACACTGTTACTGATTCAGTTTGTTACTGTACCATCGCGTCTGACAATCTACGTCTGACTGTGTCTTGTATGTGACTGGACGTTCTTCTGGACGTTATAATCTGATAACAAGATCAATAGCAGGTATTCTGTGTCTGATGTTCTGCTGCACCCAGTGTCATTAATTTGTTTGTACTAGTGACGCCCATTAAGAAGAGATTCTCTGTAATCTAAGCTTTAACTGTCAGGACCGTGCTGGTATTTCTGTACACCTCCTGTCCAATAAATATCTCACCTTCATTGAATGTCCAGTGCAGCGGTGGCCGTCCTACCTGTTACTTGTTTCTTTCCATTCTATCTTATTACATTTGGCTTCAAACAGGCGAGTTTTGCTATGTGAACGAACTGGAAACGAACTTTTACCCTGATCTAATTAATTTTTCTGTTCCTATGCCGGTCCCTTTGTATCTCCGCATTAACAGATTCCTGACAACCACTTCCTATTGACACATTCGACACGACTGGTTTATGAAGAAGATACAGAAACATTGATTTTTTTAATTTTTTTTTCTTTTTCGCTATTTTGGCAACAATCCGAGGGCCACTAGATAGCCAGGCTCCCAATGCTAGGGTTTTCCCTCCAGATCTGTGGGGGTTTTTTACGCCTGGGGGAAATCTGTTTTTTTTTTTTTTTTTTCAATATATCCTTATATAAAAGTAGTAAATGTTTCGTTTCGTAAATATAAATTGTGTACATTTTAACAATCTGGGGTTTTTTTTTTTTTTCCTTATGTATTGCTTGGGTTTTTGTTTAGCGAAGCTGGTTTTTTTCAAAAAAAAATCCCATTGGCAGCCCATCGTCGACCAGATTTAGCCCGCGGGCCACCAGCTAAATAGCCCTGGTTTGGTAACCCCTGAATTCTCGCGATTTTAGTACGTTCTGAGCAGATACTATCGCATCTTGGACCTTTTTTTTTCCCCCTGTCTTTATAGCGGGCTGGACAGATGCCACTGTGGGGTCTGCAGACTTCGCGTAGCATCATCGATTTGTGAGTTATTGTATGTTAAAACAACTACATGACCATTTGTAACAATGTAATGTTTTGTTATATTTTTATTTTATTACATTCGATGTCTCTACACAATTGGGCATTCCCATGCATGTTAATTCTTGAGGTTCAGTAGCCACCCCAGGGTACCTTTACTGACGAAAATGTTGGTTATAATGTCTCATATCCTAACCCTGAACACAGCATCAATGTAATTCATGAGACTTCACATCGAGACCATTCAATCGTGTTAGCGTCAGCGATTCATCACTAACCGCCAGTCTAGCCCTTATAGCGGTGATGATATCTGCCCTGTCAATGCATCTTCCCGCCTGCAGTGATGCAGTTCTTGCCAGATGGTTAACTGTTTATAGCGTGCTTGTTTGTTGGTTAATAAACAAGCCTACCAGCTGTGTTCGTATGTTCTGTTGTCTTGTCCATTGATACAGTTTGTTTTTAAAAACATATTTGGTATTCTTATTCTTCTTAGTGTAACAGGCTCTTGGTAGCTGTTATAATTTTTGATTCGGCTGGAAACACCTACTGAAAACTGGCCAACGAGGAGATGAAGTCACGGCGGCTATAAAAGGCAAGGGAGCAGGAAATCGCCCTTAGAGTTAATGTATCATACAATCACTTCCCGTCCTTTTTAGGATGAAATTTTTCGTTATTTGAAGCCCTACTCTGGCTCTTGCCAGGAACCGCAATATAGCCCAGCCAGAAATATGGCCGAATGGCTGAAAGCGGTTTCTGGGACCTCTCCACGGTGATCCTCATCCACATGGTGGCACATTGTGTCATCGGGTGTTTATCGCTTGTGTGATGTCATAGTGGGGTAGAAAATCAGTAAGTCAGTCAGTCAAATCGCCCTCGTTTGGGGCTATTTACCTCTATGTGGTATGCTCTGTGTGCTGATCTCTTGTTGCTCTGTGTGCTGATGTCTTGTTGCTCTGTGTGCTGATGTCTTGTTGCTCTGTGTGCTGATGTCTTGTTGCTCTGTGTGCTGATCTCTTGTTGCTCTGTGTGCTGATGTCTTGTTGCTCTGTGTGCTGATGACTTGTTGCTCTGTGTGCTGATGTCTTGTTGCTCTGTGTGCTGATGTCTTGTTGCTCTGTGTGCTGATGTCTTGTTGCTCTGTGTGCTGATGTCTTGTTGCTCTGTGTGCTGATGTCTTGTTGCTCTGTGTGCTGATGTCTTGTTGCTCTGTGTGCTGATGTCTTGTTGCTCTGTGTGCTGATGTCTTGTTGCTCTGTGTGCTGATGTCTTGTTGCTCTGTGTGCTGATGTCTTGTTGCTCTGTGTGCTGATGTCTTGTTGCTCTGTGTGCTGATGTCTTGTTGCTCTGTGTGCTGATGTCTTGTTGCTCTGTGTGCTGATGTCTTGTTGCTCTGTGTGCTGATGTCTTGTTGCTCTGTGTGCTGATGTCTTGTTGCTCTGTGTGCTGATGTCTTGTTGCTCTGTGAGGTGAGACATGTGTAAGACTAATTTTCCGTTGTTCGATCGTTCATGGCTTCAGAAGACAATGAAGAGGGGTAGAATATCTCATCGGTTCCTTCGTGGCGGTATGTCCAGCAGTCATACTGTGTTAGATTCAGGACTCAATGTGTATTTTGATTCAGAGTAGTGCGGTAGTTTGCACACGTGGTCTATCTAGGTGCAGTCTGTGTGGTTATATGTGTGTAGTTAAATAATAGACGACAATTGCAGTTCTGTTTACTAAAATATTGTCTGTGTCTATTGTTCAACTAGTGTATTTCTTATTCATTTACTTCATAATATATTTACTTATGTCGATTGTAGGTGTAACACGTGCCTGCGTTAGTTAATTGAACAAATACAGTTTCTGTAAGTGTTGACTTGTTTTTTGTGTGTGTATGTCTGTTACTTAGTTAGTGTACCTGGCTACTGTTACTGCTGATTAGATTTCATACAGAACATATACTGTCACATCTAAAATACTATTAGTCTTAGTCTCTGCCTAAAGAACTTGTTTCTGTTCTTGTCACCGAGGCAGCTTTAGTGTGGGTTTGGCTTTCACTCATCACCACAATATTTTGTAGAGCTTTTGTCAGTTTGGACTAGAGATTGGTTCAAAAAGTAGATTTTTTATATTATTCTTTATAGCGTCTCTCCCTTTCCTGTTATACAATATTCCCGGTAGGCTTTGCTTCTAGTACATTAGCGTTCAGCGGCTGTAAACTATGGCAGAAAGTCCTGGTTGTTTGTTTCTATACTTTGGTCTTTTACCAGAACGTGAGTTTTTGTTTTTTGTTTTTTGTGCACATCCATTTTAAAGATCTGGCTTATTTATATTGTGAAGTTTCTCGCCTCTCAGGCAGATACACTACAATTTTATAGACCCCTACTCCATTAGTCGCCAAGTACGACATGCTTGTGAGGGAGACACTGTCTCTATTCTCTTTTCTTCCAAAATCAGCCCGAGGAAACCACATGGATACGTTTGGTTGTATTCGTGCTCATCATTTCTTTTTCATCTCGACGAACTTTCATGCCACGGTTTGTGTTTATGGCCTTCTTGGCGCTTTAGCGACTGCAGCTACTCCTGATTAGGTAATCGCTTTAGATTTTCATAATGACTGTGCCAGTCCCATGTTTCTGTGTGTAACCGTCTGTAATTAATCAGTGCTGCTCATGTGTTGTGGTTCAGCTTACAACACAAGCCTACCGAGGCCGCAGCATTTGTGCTTTTAAGTTGGCCCACTCCTTTGCAGCGATCAATATTGTTACGACACTGTCTAAACCTACGCACCTTGAGATATGAGAAAAAATTAATTACTTTTTAATCTAATCTTGACTAGAAATTTAGACATTCAGTCACAGTGCTTTCAGAGAGAGAGAGAGAGAGGGCATTTTCCAGTCAGTTCCTAGCAACCATGTATGCTACAGCTGCTACACTTATCTTGTTTCTGTGCACAGTGGATCTGTCTGTAGCTGAAAACTCTAATATCAACGCTTACAAAAGTGAGACTGGCGAGTTCATATACAGATCTGCATTATCCTGCAGTTACTCGTCCTTGTATTTCTCTCACCCTTACAACACAATCAGAGCAGGCTACAAGATAGTTGATGACAAGAAATGTTGTTATCTTCAAGAAACTAGACATAGATGTTGCCTTCAGATGGATAATAAAAATGCATCCGCAACCTGCAGATGTGACCCAAGTGTTACCTGTGGCATGAAAACATCTACTACGACAACTACATTTGTAGCTACAACGACAATTATAACCGTGCCACCAACAACCTCTAGAACAACTGTGTCTACCACAGCAAGAACAGTTATGCCTGCCACAACACGAACAACTGTTCTGAATTGTGACACAATTTCCAACAACTACTTGAAATCTGGAATGTTCGAAATCACATTCCCTAATGGATCGCACTCAATTTGTAACGCTGTCTACACCAAAGCTAACGTCAGTGGAGTGTATAAGCGAACAATTCTCACATCTAACAACTGCAGATATTTCATACAATCCCATACGGATCCACTAAATGCATGTTTGATAATCATTGGCAACCAGAAGTACAAAATCAGGGAGCCAACTTTCACATTAGTTGAGACTGATATAAGGACAACGTTCATTGATGTGGCTCAGAATGAAAGCAGCATCCTGGATGAAGTAGCCGCTTGCCAAAAGAATGTCACCTATCTTTACAACACAAACACCATGCAAGGTCATGTTGACTTGGCAAACTGCAAGATGTTCAGTTGGGGAGTACCCGGTACCAAGAAGTATGCGCTGACCGAGGTAGCTGTGACGATTATTAGCCGCGACGAATGTCTAGACACAGAGACTATATTTTACAATGGCTTGTGTTTTAAGACAACAGACGCCAAGAATCTGATGTGTAGCAGCATGTTTTTCTCTGTCAGGCCTGTCTACTGTACGGCAGTTGAAACACAGGGGCAGATTCTCATAGGTGCCATAAGCAGGTGTACGAGATCTACAAATATATGGGTCCACTTGACTGCAAACTAATGGAAATGGCTACATGACCTGGCGACACAAATTCCTAAAACTGTTCGTTCTTCAAGGAAACAGAAACATGAAATCAGATGTGTTAAAAAAATTATAATCATAAAAACAAGTTGGCCTTGGCTGTTCTTAAGTCTTGTTCCTCGATAAAGACTTTCGTAGAAATATTCGTTTGTATATGTGTGCCTCTTTTCTTTTCATTCGCTTGAGCTTTCTTGTCGCAGTTTATGTTGTTATTTAGTACCACAGTTTGGTTGGTTTTGCGCTGTTTTGTGGTAAATTTAAACGTGTTAAAACATGTGTACCTAAGATCCTTTGGAGATATATGAAAAATGCAAAATAACGAGCAGAACAAAATAAGGTATGAAAGCATTTTATCCGCTTGCAGTATGGATTACGCATGGCTTGAGGTTTTGACTAAAGGCAATGATTTTATTATCAATTCTTATTTCTAAAGCTAACTAGATCACAGTTTTTAGAACACATAAGCCTAAGTATGAGAGGGCTAACACCTTTCTTAGATGCCTTCCACAGAAGGTATGCAACAGAACCACTAGCTCTCTTTGTTGAGTAACTTCTAACCTTAGAAGTTAAACAGGCAAGAAAGACTAAGGGAGTATCAGTTAAACGATTGCAAACAGTGCACAAGAAACCTCCTCAAAGCAGAAAGTGTTATACAAAAAGAGAAAGTGGAAGAATTCAAGCGCTGTGTAGCAGATACTGAATTTTTTTTTAATCTGTAAGGTAACATTCTATGACCGAATTTGGAGGGAATACGCCACTTGTAAGGTTCAGAAAACTACACCAAAAGATTCAGGAAAGAACAAGCCAGCAGAAGTACATCTGCCTCTGCTTTGTAATTACAGGAATATGAACCTGTTGGTAAAACTTGCCCAATTTTCAAACCTTTTAGGCATGATATGTATATTACTCCTTCTTCTCCGTCTCTGACTGCTCTCTTTGCTGAACCGTCTGTAAAAAATCTATTCACTTCTGGTGTGGTTAAAGTCTGTTCCTCTTTCCTTTTGTGATGGACTTCATAGCAGAGCTGCTCAAAAATGATTTAGAGGAGAATCCTCTTTCAATGGTTCTGACTGTTGGCAAATTATCCCTAAGCCAAGGTGGGCAGTGGTTGTACAGTTTCAGAATGACATTTGGTAGGATGGGAGGGAGACTGATGTAAGTAAGCTAGGCATTTGTATTCATAATGAGGTATATTCTCTTTAGTCTAGCCGTCTGGGATTTTTGCAGTCAGCTGTGCATGAGTTTTTTTTTTTTGGGGGGGGGGGGGGGGGGGGGCAGGGGAGGGGGGAGAGCTGATGAGAAACTGTGTTTGTCTCTCGTCTTCCAGAGCATGAAGATCAGTAAGTGTTTCCATGACTGATATGGGCGTGGAGTGCATGCCCCTGTCATGATGCGGTGAGCAAGATTTTGAATCTCTGAGACATTTTGAAAATTTGATTTAGCTGCTGTGCCCTAATAGCTGTTGTGCCCCAGGCAGCTATCTCATTTTTAAGTGTTGGCCTCATATAGCCTGTATAGATTCTCTTGAAGACACTGAGGTTTGTATCCCAGTCTGTTCCAGCTAATTTCCTCAACAGCATAGTTCTCTTGAGTCCCGTGTTCTTTTGTATCGAAATTTCTGCAAGTGTGTCTTGGGTCAAACGTTACTCCTAAGTACGATGTGAAGTAAACCCCCTCTCCTTAACAAGCATTTAATAAAATGTGACTAATTAACGGTTTGCTGAAGTCAGATGTACTAGCCCAAAAACAAATAGATATCGCAGCATAGCTGTACATCTCAAGACAAAGTATCAATCACAGTTTTATAGGTAAATGCGGAGAAAGAGGAAGGAGAAATAGAAAACTGAGTCAAGGAAGTTACATAAACCATTTCAGTTAGGCGTTACCAGTGAACACACAAGACATGTTGATTAGTACTGGGCGATTTTCAGCATGAAAGAGTGAGTGATTTATTCGTGTTTTTTCCTTCTCATTGTTCACAGTGTAGCAGCTGCATTCATATCTTGTGTTAACACTTTATATGATTAGAAAACTACTACCTCTGCTTGTGTCATATATGTATACACACACACACACACACACACACACACACACGCGCGCGCGCACGCGTATATATATATATTATTGCAGATTATTATCATGTGTGAATTAAACAGACAAAACAAAGACTGCGTGAGAGCTAGGAAAAGCTTACAGACTCTTTCAACGCTTTCAGTTCTAGGAGAATTGCTCAAAGACATAAAAGCCATCCACCTCATTACTTTCAAATCTGCCACACACATTGGCAGCACCCACTTTAGAAGCGAGACTGTCTCAATATGCTATTATGCTATGGCAACATGTAAAGTAAGGAAAGCAGTGAGCGGTTTTACAATAATAATAAGAACTCTACAGGGAAGCGTGTACAACAGGAGTCCATCGATCATCAGTAGAAAGATCCCTCGTCGACAATTGTTTCGGCCCATTACCTGCTATACAATCTCGGAGGGCGGGCCGATCTGGGTCATGAAGCCAGGCCTCGATCCTCTCCTGCTGCACGTATTCGGACTCTCAGACAGGGACAAGACGAAATGGTGACTATACAACGGGTACTGTGAGATTTGAAGTTATTTGACCAAGTGACAAGCTTAAGATTGGTTCGTCGGACATATGTTAGACCTTGGCATTTGGCAGAGAGACATTGGAAGACATTTATCGGACACTTTGGCTTTTTTGTGGATAAGAGGTCAATGTCCTCCAGGGACTCGGACCAGTCTACCGAGACCCATCCCCCACGATGTTCCGTTGCGTCCAGAGCCAGCTAAAAGCTCTTTCAGCAGATTTGCCCAGTTATTTTAGTGACCGTTTACGCCTGTTTCCTCCCAAGCCCAGCAGCTTCAGTACAGTGTATGTGGACGTACATTTTACCTCTTGCGCTTACCTGGACGGTGAAAATGTTTACAGATATAAAGGGCAAGACTAAACATGGCCTTATGTTCTTTGGGACTGAAAGTGAACTCATTTCTCCTGGTACACACAGTCATAAACAAGCAGAGGAGAATGGCAAACCAGTTAACTGTAGCTTTAGTTTTGTCACCTCTACTGGAGATCAGCTTAGTTAATTTCTGTTGACTATTGATTACTTTTGACTTTGTGTTGATTATGTTGGCAAGTTTTCAAACCGTGTTTGAGTATGTCTGTGTGCGTGCGTGTATGTCCGTGCATAAGTTCGTGCATGCATCTGTTCTTTTATGCATGAATGTATGCATACATGGGTTCATCCATGCTTGCGTGTGTGTGAGACTGTGCCTGTATAAGTGTGGGTGTGCATGTGAGAGAGATTGACAGAGAGAGAGGGAGATAGGAGAGAGCCAAAAAATAAAGTAGCAAAAGACCGTTTCATATCACTGGTGCATAAGGCATATGGTGCTAGACCTATAATTCTATACATTAGTCAGCAAGACCTCTAATTGCATATATTAGCACTTGGTAAGATATGTGATCAAAATACCAGCAGCCACCTTTACTTTCCATGACATCTCCTTATACCCATTCTAGGTTACTGCCGCCCGGCAGCCCAGGCCAGATATAACAATCCAGTGTGGGTTTGAATCTAAGACCGTCAGGACAGTAAGCTAACATATATCCACTGATTTATCATGACTTTGACAGCTGGCCTAGGAGGAAAGCTCCGACAGGCAGCTGGACTGAGCATTGCTCATCCGATCAGACAGCTTCCACAGTATGCTTCATTCCAAATGTTTTGGTCATACACTTTTTCTTTAGAGAAAACAAGGCAAGCATAGAGAGTGATCATGATGCATGAGCAACACCTGGCCTCTGCAGTACTACCAAGGCTTTGTGCTATGGCTCACCAATTCTATGGGCTGTTTATAGGTTTATACAACGGATCAACATCATGGCAAAAGGGTAGTAACCAATGAAGTGCTTGGTTCTACTTCTAACTGAAACCTGAGTCCGAGGAACCTCAGCGCAATGCACGAACTCCGTAGCACCGGCGAGGATCCTGAAATGGTTTAGGAAGATTTTCAACTCCACATTTTGTACGGGCAGCGCAGTTATGCTACTCTTTTCGATTTCCAACTGCCAAGAGATTTTTTAAAGGCCAAACAATACACACAGGCCTCTGATGTTACTACTCACAGACCAGAGAAAATTACTAGAAATCCATGTGAAAAAATCCCAGCTTTCAACGGGGCCTGAACCTGGGACCTCCAGCACTCGAGACAGACGCCATGCCTTGAGACCCCGCAACCCCGACCACCCCCAATGGGCTGTGCTTCTCATGCCACCCAATAGGTAAAACAATATAACCATATCGTATGGAAAGCTAGAATTGCACTGACAAAAAACAACAACAACAACCATGGCCTCTGTGAACTTGAGAATGAGTTAATAAAAGAGAGAGTGGGTTGTTAAAGTAATTTAAGCCAGTTAAAATAGTGTGACCCTTATATCAGCGGTTCTCAACCTGTGGGTTGCGACCCCTTTGGGAGTCGAACAACCCTTTCATATAGGTCGCATAAGACCAACGAAAAACCCATGTTCACTGAAATTGTGGGGTTGCAACAAAAATAATTGTGTGGTTGAAGGTGATAAAAGATGAGGATCTGTATCAAATGGTCACGGCGCTAGGAAGGTTGAGATCCACTGGCTTGTGTGATGAAAGTCACAGATGGCACTTTCAAATTATTCAAATGTATACAGCAGCTGCACGATGTCAGTTGGTAAACTGTGTCATTGTTCAGCTGGTAAATTGGCTCATAGTTCAGCTGGTAAATTGTGTTATAGTTTAGCTGGTAAATTGTGTCATAGTTCAGCTGGTAAATTGGGTCATAGTTCAGCTGGTAAATTGTGATACAGTTCAGCTGGTAAATTGGGTCATAGTTCAGCTGGTAAATTGTGTCATAGTTCAGCTGGTAAATTGGGTCATAGTTCAGCTGGTAAATTGTGTTATAGTTCAGCTGGTAAATTGTGTCATAGTTCAGCTGGTAAATTGTATAATAGTTTAGCTGGCATATTGTGTCATAGTTCAGCTGGTAAATTGTGATACAGTTCAGCTGGTAAATTGGGTCATAGTTCAGCTGGTAAATTGTGTCATAGTTCAGCTGGTAAATTGGGTCATAGTTCAGCTGGTAAATTGTATAATAGTTTAGCTGGCATATTGTGTCATAGTTCAGCTGGTAAATTGTGATACAGTTCAGCTGGTAAATTGGGTCATAGTTCAGCTGGTAAATTGTGTCATAGTTCAGCTGGTAAATTGGGTCATAGTTCAGCTGGTAAATTATGTTATTGTTCAGCTGGTAAATTGTGTCATAGTTCAGCTGGTAAATTGTATAATAGTTTAGCTGGCATATTGTGTCATAGTTCAGCTGGTAAATTGTGTCAAAGTATCAACCCATGTTACCACCTAAAACAATGTATTTAGACAAAAAACAGTGTATAAGGCCACTGATAAATCCTCTGTATCCTTGCCGATGTTACAAGAAGCTGACAGCAACCAAATGTTATGTGCTTATTATGAGTGTATTTCTGTAATATGGTAATATTCTGTGATATGGGTGCACATATTTGATATGCGTGTGTGTGAATGATATGGGTGTATGTGTAATATGGTTGTATGTGTGTTGTGGGTGTGTGATGTGGATTTATGTGTGGTATGGGCGGTATTAAGTGATATGCATGTGTGTGTGATAAAAGTGGGTATGAGTATTAGGTATATGTATTTGATATGGGTGACTGAGTGAGTGTGTGTGCGTATGTATGTATGATATGGGTGTATGTATGTGTGATGTGAGTATATGTAGCGTAGTCGAAGTCGGGGACTCAACTTCACTGCAACGGACCACCTCATACTTTCTTCGTTCTTGTGCCAGTAAAAATCAAATAAACTGTCCCTCACTGTCCCATTTGAAAAACTGGTGAACAAACAAATAGTCCCGGCACAACCCAGAAAAACGCAAATGGCAGTTGCTAGCGGCGCCAAAGCCAACAGCACAATCCAGAAATATGGACACGCAAATGGCAGTTGCTAGCGGCGCCAAAGCCAACAGCACAATCCAGAAATATGCACACGCAAATGATAGTTGCTAGCAGCGCCAAAGCCAACAGCACAATCCAGAAATATGCACACGCAAATGATAGTTGCTAGCGGCGCCAAAGCCAACAGCACAATCCAGAAATATGCACACGCAAATGATAGTTGCTAGCGGCGCCAAAGCCAACAGCACAATCCAGAAATATGCACACGCAAATGATAGTTGCTAGCGGCGCCAAAGCCAACAGCACAATCCAGAAAAATGCACACGCAAATGGCAGTTGCTAGCGGCGCCAAAGCCAACAGCACAATCCAGAAAAATGCACACGCAAATGGCAGTTGCTAGCGGCGCCAAAGCCAACAGCACAATCCAGAAAAATGCACACGCAAATGGCAGTTGCTAGCGGCGCCAAAGCCAACAGCACAATCCAGAAATATGCACAAGCAAATGATAGTTGCTAGCGGCGCCAAAGCCAACAGTATGTGTTTCAGTGATACTCTAATGGCCACTCTAATTCTGTACAGCCACATAAACTTAAAGAATCTTATCACTACTACAAGTGAAAGGCTCTAAAAAGAGCTCCAAAAAGAGCTCCAAAATAACCCCACTTCTACAAATAGGTCACTGTGTTTGTTCCAACAACCCAAGCCATGGAAGCAATTGCTAATGTTTACACAAACCTCACAAACAGCCAGGCTCTGAAAGACATTGTAATATGTTTTTTTAAAGACATTTAAAACAATGTTTTTCCATTTTGAATTTAAATAATGTGAACACAAGCAATATATTGTACAGTATATTAATGGCATAGCTGCTGCATCTTGTCTAGAGCATTAGCCCTTCTGTCCGTCACAAGTCGTCATCCCCTTGTGGGATGCCATTTGTCGTTATTTTGAAGCCCTACCCTGGCTCTTGCCAGGGGCCGCAACATAGCCCGGCCATAAATATTGTCTAATGGCTGAACGCGGTTTCCGGGACCTCTCCACGGGTGATCTTCATCTACATGGTGGCACTTTGTGTCATCGGGTGTTTATCGCTTGTGTGATGTCCTAGTGGGATAAAATGTTATACTACTACCTTCTGTCCCTTTGTATATCGTCGTCCCTATGTGGGATGCAATTTTTGTATTTGAAACCCCACCCTGGCTTCGGCCGAGGGCCCTGAATATAGCCGGGCATGGTTATGACCTAACGGTTAAAAGGCGTTTCTGTGACCTCTCCACGGCTGAGCCTCATCCGCATGGTGGGACTTTGTGTCATGTCCTGGTGGGGTATAACTACCTACCTACCTTCTGTCCCAAGCATTATATCCTGGTGGGGTATAACTACCTACCTACCTTCTGTCCCAAGCATCGTATCCTGGTGGGGTATAACTACCTACCTACCTTCTGTCCCAAGCATTATATCCTGTGTGATTAGCTTTTGTTTAGAGTTAAACGTTCAATCGAAAGGATTCACTTCATTGCACTGGATTTAATCCCATATATCTCGGTCTCTCTCCATCGAACGGTTAGCCGCTTGCCGAGAGCGCCACACAGAGCATAAATTCCGTAGCTCCGGCGACGATCCCCGGGGATCTTCCCCAAAAATGCACTTGTTAACTAATTGGCACCACCGTGAAATGAACCCACGACCTTCAGAGCGTGAGGCAAACAGCTTGACCACTTCGCCACGAAGGTCAAATACCAGATGCTGCAAAATTATATCTTGAACATTAGACCTGAGTATACTTATGAAATCTAGCTAGACATTTTTATATACAGTACCCCATATAGTGCCACTTTGAAACTAATATGCTGATTTGGTTTAATTGTGGTAATTATTGCATTTGTAAATTTTCTTGGAAATCTTCTGTTCCTGAAAGAATTACTGCAGAATTTACAATGTGATTTGTGTCTTTCTGTTTAAAGGATTAATTTTTTTTCTACTCATAAATCAAGCTTTACATCTGAGTAATCACCCAACATGTACTTAAATAGGGGGGAAATAGACTAAGTAGGCGAAAATAAACTCTTAGAAGAATATTGATGAGAGGTGCCAAAAGTGCTGGTCTGGATACCACTCATGGTATATCTTGAAAGAATTGCACAGGATAAACAAAATATAAGAATAGACTACAAGTCCTGTGTGGCAAATACGGTACAAAAGGATAATAATAATGACCTCGGAGTAACACCACATTTATACACTAAGTCCCCGTGTGGGTTCCGGGTCCCTACTGTGGGGAAAACAATAACAGACCCACTGTCTTCCAAAACAGAGCATGTCATAAGAGTTGATTAATTGAGAACAACCAGCTGCACACAAATAAGCCAGTGAAAGGGATGTACACGCAAAACTCTGGCCCTGGCATAAAAACCAAAGACAGAGTGGACAAACCACAAAGACTTTCCTCCGGAGCACGGCCGGTGAGCAAAGTAAAAGAAAGCGAAAACACACTAACACGTTACCCATAAATCATGTACCGTTGTAACACATCTGATGAGGTACCGAGAAGTTTACCATTTGTCCCATAATGTGTTTTTACCTGTTCAAATGATAGTATAATATTCTGCTGTGCTGTGCGATGCAAAGGAAACTCTTTCAGCTACAAACCCAAGATGTAGGGCCATCTCTTTTACTGTGACTCCAAACCCTTATGTCATGTGTTCTTGTACTTGTTACATTTAGTCATGAGCAAATTGCCAGCCAGTCTGTGCGTTCTTAGGTTTGAATCCGCATTTGACAAATTCGCAAAACTAGATCTCTGTGGATGATGTGATCTGTACTACACCATGCTTTTACTTCCCAGGGCATTTCCAACCTTTTGTATGCTGGGCCGATATCCTTCTTCTCTGTTCGACCAGTTTTAGTAGTTGCCTCAAGAACTTTTAATAAAGTTGCAATAGGCACCATTTATATGTGGGACTCTTCATTAACTAATGAAAAAGGTAAGATAACACGTGTTGTAATGTCCTGACCGCAGTGATATCAATTCTTGATTGACTCATTCTCAGTTATTTTAATTACTCAAGATAAGAAAACGTTCACACTGAACTGTATTTCCTAGTGATATTCCTCCTTGTGTCCTCTGAGTTCTTGGTCAGTCTGACCACGGATTGTCCCTCTGCCAATTCATCCTGGATATGTTCCATCTGTTGACCTTGTTTTTAACACACTGTGTCCAACACAGTTATTCTGTACCCACAACAGTTATGCCGTACCTCTGAGTATAGATTGATGACCGTGCTTTTCAAGATAGCTCACTGTCACAACAAGCCATACTGAAAGCTCGTGTATGCTTCAAGCATGGGATACACAAAGTTAAAGAGACAAACGACGAAAGACCAAGGATTAGCTCTAGGTTAGTTGCGAACCAAAAGTCGATGAAGATGGCTGTGATGTTTTAAATGCAGTTTCCCTAAAGTGTACTATTTGATTTTGCTAAAAAATAATTATAGAAGTTAGCATGTATTGCTAGGGAGAACGAATGCATGTAAATAAATATTATTTGAACAGAGTTAAAGAATCAATAAAAAAAAATATTTAAAAAACTGGTAGAATTTAAATTGGAAGCTGAATGCCATTCTACATTGTTGATTGTGGTCACTTGTTGATGTCCCCAAGTTGGTATGTGCGTGTGTGCAGCAGTGTTAAACGGAGAAGCACGATGCTAGGCAGTGTGGGACGGACGGACTTTCTACCCCACTAGGACATCACACAAGCGATAAACACCCGATGACACAAAGTGCCACCATGTGGATGAGGATCGCCCTGAAGATGTCCCAGAAACCGCGTTCAGACAAATGGCCATATTTATGGCCTGCCTTTATTGCGGCTTGGGCTTCAAATAACAAAAAATTTCGTCCTAAAAAGGACGAAACTAGGTATGACCAAAGACAGGTCATGCACACATAGGCAGTGTGAGGGAAAACATTATACTAAAATAGGATAGAAGCTAGCATTAGTGCAGTTACAAAAAGCCATATTTAAAATGTAACCGTATCTATGAGTCAAAAGAGACAAAAACTGCTTGAGTAGGAGTAGACCATTAGACAGACCAAGAAGATGAAGATACAATGTACTGACAGATCTACAAACAAGTGGTGTTATCAGCTAAAAAAAAATCAGAAAGATGCATGATGGTGGGTGATATCTGCAGCAATTTATATTAATGTTGAGGGCTCAAAATGCTGAAGAAGTTGAGAAAGAAAAGTTATCCTTTACAGTAAGGTAAAACCAATGTGGCTCTTTGGCCACCCAGCCTAATAAAAGTTAGTACCAAATAATATTACGAACTTTATTTGAAGGGGAAGTAATGAAGAAGGGAACTGACCACCACACCTCATAGGAAGTGGCCTTGAATGTGTGAAGGCCTAACACTTCACAGCAAGCATGAAGCAGTTTCTGCTGTGAGACTACCTTCTTATTGCTTTCATTTACAATATAACCATCCAATGGTGCTGGTATCTTATTGCAGTGCACTATCTTTGAGTGATGGCCTTTGTTGCTCATGATTTTTCTGTTCAATGACCATACGTGGGTCAGACATTCTATTCGCCAGACACAGGTGTGATTTCTATCCGAGATACTGTCACGATACGATCTCAGTGGTTCCAGAAGTTAGTACTTGTAATAAGTTCTTCTGGTTCTAAAGAGACAGAATTATATTTACTCTGCCCTTTATCCTAATATTACTTTAAACCGCACGGATTTAAATTGTTACCAGTCCTTCTCCGAGACAAGCCACTGAGTTTTGTTTAAAATTACCTAACACTACGTAATACAGCCCGCTGGTCCAGACTAGGGATGTTTGATTTGATTCTCACGCCAGTGTCAGAATGTTATCTCCTAACACAGCCTGAGTGGGGCCCTTTTGAACAGGGGAATTGAGTGGACACTAGACATTGTGGCGACCAGAGGTTTAAGTAACACGTCAGTGTAATTCTAGAGAGAACAGGTGTTTGGCAATTAGGAATGTTTTATCTTGGTCAAGGCCGTACTGTAGGCCGTTCACTGTGAGTGACAGGTCACTGGTTAGCCAAGTTGATCTGATAGTTACCTCAGAGGCGGGGCTTAAGTCATCGTCTTGAGGGTTGGGCAGAACCCAGTAAAGGGAGGATTTTAATTTGGACAATAGATAGTATACTCCGAACCTTTGAAATTCCCGTCATTAATCGCAGCCTGCCAGCAAACAAACACAGGTCGACGTAAAAGTATTTTACGGTCGGGTTCTGTTTTGGCGATTGATGGAAAGTTCCCAGGTGAATATTAATTTTAATCTTGTATACATAGGTTAGGGAGTTAAGCTTAGTCTATACTACCTTTTCCTAATTTGTCTGCACATTCTGTTTGAAATAGTTCTTTGTGAGTATTCAGTATCTCAGTTAGGGAACTGCTAAACTATTCCTATTTCTTGTATGTTTGTGTCACATGTTTTTCAGTGTATGTTTTCATGTGTATAAAATAAGATGTGAAAAATGACATTTGCTATAATGAAATGTAATTATATTGTTTCCATAATCAGCCAAAATATGAGTTGGGACTGTGGGAAATGATGCCCAAATATGTGCAGGGATGCTGCTACGTTTTGTGTGCCCACCATGTGCTCACGTAATGTGTTCACCTAAACAGAGGATTTATAACCTCGGGGGAAGAATGATGGGTGTATAGAATTCACGGTCACTGAAAGATAATATTCAGGACAGCGTGCACATATAAATTGTTTGCGGGTTCAGCACATAACCTGCGCCACATGTTTATGTCAAATCTATGTCAGCCAATTCGAAGTCTGAGTGATGACGGACAACAGACTTAGAAAGTCAACTATCATGACATAGCATTTGAGGGAAGGCAGGATATGTGACGTCCATGTAAGACAAAAGACCTTCAGACTATACTGGAGAGAATGTGGAATATGAGGAGGAGTGATGGGATATATTTTATTCTTATATGTTATATTAATTGATACATGTATTCTTAGTGTAAGTCAAGATACTACACGTATGTGTTTTGTTTCCATGATTACAGCGCCCATGTGACGATCAGTCCATGAAGTAGCCTACATTGTGTTAGACTCGGCCAGCTGGGAACGAGGTGGAGAACGAGGTGGGGGCGAGAAGGAGAAACAAGCAGGGAAGAAGCTAGAAGAGGAGGAAGAGCTTGACAGTGCTCACGGCTGTCAGAGGTTCTATGAAACACAAGTTATGTTCATAAATTGTTTATACTTTATCACCTTCATCACACCACTCTAATCCCAGGTGCTGTTCTCGCGCTGAAACAACCCATTACTATCATAACTTTAGCTAGTCACTGTCTGTGTAAACACAACAAACTGGGTATGTCAATTAACTGATTGTTAGAAAATAAAGCTGTATGTCAAGTTTTATACTACATCGTTTGTTAAATTCCAAGTGTATTCAGTCTTACCTGTTTAACTAAACATAGATAGAATTACATTTGGTGGGGGCTCTATTAATATGATGATAATTCTTTAATTATTCATAATAACACCGGGAGAAGGTAGATGACGGAGGAATCATTTGCCCTGTCTAATAATTCATTAAGTATAATGCTATAGACATCTAAAATTCCTTGCCTTCTCTTGTGGGTACCAAGTGCAGCTAATGTTAAAGTACTTAACGAGCCAATATGGTTGTTTTCTTGGGTATCCAGGACTTTGTCTGAGAGCCACATAGCTCAGATTGTAGTTCGGGTAATCTGGTGGAGGGAATGTGTTGAGAGGAACATCCCTACTCAACATTATAAACATTTAATCCACCGCGTCACGTCACAGATACATCACTTCAATGATTTTGTGTATTCTTGTTCGTATTTGTGACAATACGCTCGGTGACTTCAGAATGTCTTTCCTTAACCTACTTTTATTCCTTTGTGTTTCGAAGTATACAGAAATAAATGGTTTTGGGTGCATCCTTAATCTAAGTAGGCGACCTGAACAAACATTTAATTCTTCTGGACTGTTGGTGAATTATCAAACACTAAAAACTTTTCCCAGACGTTAAGTGTTAAGGTAGTCTTTGTGACGCCAGGAAGGCCGACTAGCGTAGACTTACTGTCTGCAGATTTACACACCATCTGTTGGTGTCAGATATTTATCTCCTAGCCAGACCATTAGGCGCAGATAACTCCAGCTAATTGTGTTTAATTCCCCCTGAGGTTACCTAACTTGAGGGCAGGTCCGACGGTCACTATTGACATAGTGAGCCGTAAGTGTTCAGAGAAGAATTGACAAAGTCTGATTTTATTGTGATGACAGGTGAAGTAGGCTGGAGGTGGGACTTGGCCTATTTGCTCTGGTCAGATGAATTGACCAGGAGATCCTAGCGTGGGAATTCAAACAATTGTTGTACAGTCACTGACTGACAGTGAATATACACCCACAGGGGAGGATCTGTGACATCCTTGAATGAGAATGGTTTTAGGCGTAATGTAGGAGGAGCTTAATAAAAGTTATAATGGGGTGAACTCTAGGACTTGGAAATGAGACTCTGTCCAGCACATGCCATCTGTTGGGCTTAACCTAAGCTTGAGACAGAACTTTTGGCATTGTGGTTTCATTTTCCAGGTAAGAACGAAATTAGGTTCAAATCTATATTTTGTGATAGAAATCTAACTGTCTTTTTGCTCAAGTGTGTCTTCATCACTGTGTAGTACACCTAGGCTGACATTTCTTCATTCTCGTAGGGCACTGTCACATTGCTTTATTTCCTATTTGATAGTGTCATAAATGTTCTTTCGTGCACCTGTGTTTCAATGTTGTAAAACTTAAATGTTGATGTTACCATTGAAATTTAATGAACTATCATGTTCTTGAAATCACAAGCGTGAAGATAACTTGGGCAATCTTGTCACGTGTGGTTAATGTTACTCTGTATTACATACAGCTAACACACTGAAATGTGTTTAACTCTCGGGAGGCTAATGCGGAGACTGATCCCGGAGAGTAAATCCATGAGATTTGTTATTTGATTCGCCCCAGAACTATTGTTAGCTTTCTGGGCGCGTCCATTGTTCCAAGCATGGATTCCAGAACTTGTTCTGTCTGACTGATTGTCATTTTGAGTCAGTACGAGAGATGACATCAGACGTAGAAGACTTGACTATCATTACAGGACTTGTGTAGAGGAAGGCAGAAGATGTAACAGCTGGAATGTGAGACATAAGCCCTTCCAAATTGGACAGGAGTGAATGTGAAAATGAGGAAGAGATGAAATGTTTTATTTAAATAAACATGTTTGATGTTATTATAATATACATGCTTAGTGTACACCTAGAGCAGATACTACAGATATGCGCTTGTTTCTTTATCACAGTTCCCACATTGGGCAGGGACTAGTAGGCATCCATTCTTTGCCGACAGTCTGAATGTAACGACCTGCTTGAAAGCAGTGAGGACGACAAACTGGAAAAGATAGGCAGGGTCTCAAGCCGAGAACTGTCCAGAGGTTGTTACTTTCCAATACCTTTATGATTTCATTATTCCCATCACTTCAACTCTACTAGCCTAAACAAGTTCATTTTATTTCCGTTAGATTTATTAAATAAATCATGTTTATGTTGTTACAAAATAGTTGAGTAAATTGTGTACTTAGGTTCAAGTGTCTTGGTGCATATTAGTTTACTTCAGCTAACAAATATTTAAATCACTTGATGGGGGCTTTTAAGCAATGCCAGGAGAGGAGAACAGTCGGAGGGGTTAACTGAGCACCTGGATTATATCACAGTGGGGGTATCCAGATATCTATCTATCCCTTCTCCTACTCCTGTGGATACAAGTACAGCAACTTTCATTTCATGGAACGAGCCACTCGCTGTTTTCTTGGCTATCCAGGACTGTCTAGGATCAACATAGCTTAGATATTAGTCCAGTTTCTCACGTGGGTGGGCATTGTTAAGGTTCAAACCCACACCCTCACTATATCAGTGTATTTTCCCACGTGGGCGCGCGACAGTATTTGTGATATTGTAGATTTTTGTAATGTGATGATAAAGGCCGTTTAGCTGCAGCGTTCACTTGTCATTTGTGTTTGTGATATTGTGAAGTTGACTGGTTCTACGTTTGGTTTGGTTTGGTATATTTTCATTGTTAGCATCTTGTCATCCTTTATATGATTCAATTTTTCGTTATTTGAAGCCCTACTCTGGCTCATGCCAGGGGCCGCAATATAGTTTGGCCATAAATGTGGCCTAAAGGCAGAACGCAGTTTCTGGGACCTCTCCACGGTGATCCTCATCCACATGGTGGCACATTGTGTCATCGGGTGTTTATTGCTTGTGTGATGTCCTAGTGGGGTAGACAGTCGGTCAGTCTTTTCATGCGACTGTTGTAGAGGGATGACTTGGTTCTAATGATTCTCAGAGCTATGTTGGCTGGGGACATATGCCAGTGTTTTAATATACTGGATAGGTCTTGAGAAGAAGGGCCAGTTCCAAACTAGCACTCTGGTTCTTCGAATTAGCGGTTAGGAAATGGGTCGACAACTCAATAACGTTTTTGAAAAAAAGTATCTTGTTTTGAAAACATCATCAAGTGAAAACATTACATGGTGGAAAGAGGTGAAACTATCCAGACATTTGGCACAATGAAATATAGAGAAAGACAGTAGAAAGGGAAATGTAGGAATGTAAAATGACATGACATTTAATAGATTACATACAGGCTATGAATTATAAGTCACTGTTGTGTCGTCGTACAATAGGCGTCTGATTAAAGTCTACACAAAAATAAGCAGAGGGGGAACCCTTGAAGCCGTAGAAATATTATATATGCAATTAACACAGAGAAATACAGTGTCGATCCATACATTGACTCTATGTTAATTATATATATGAATAAAGTTTATGGCGAAGGATATGGTTAGAATTGTTTATATGGGCTCACGACTACGTATCCGAGAATTATGAATTGTTCATACATATTTATGATTATGTAAATGACAATGTTGAGTTGTTGACACTTTGCTAACTATAGCCTGGTGAAAAAACCTGTGTCTTAACATTCGTGAAAACTGTCACAATTATCTTTTAAGAGTTCATTGGAAAGGCCGTAAGTTGAGCATCTATGTGATCAAATACTACAGATGTTTCACTACGCGCGCACATATACACGTATGCACATACACACACACACACACACACATACATACACACACAAATGTAAAGATGTCCATGTATTGCGAATTCAGTATACCTATCAATGATCGCACAACGTTTGGCATCTTTATTTATTACAACATTGTTAACACCTTAGGAGATTATGCTGTTGGGTTACTCCACGTTCATGGTATGAAAGGTTTAATTGCTGTGTGGATTCTTCTGTCACCTGCATTCGCTGTCTGCAAGTTTAACTAGTGTTCTTCAACCATTTTACACCGGTAAAGTTGGACAACAAAAGAAATATTTCACACCAGTTGAGTGCAATGACAAACTACTGAACGTAACATTTGAATAGAAAAAAAAACCACAATAGCTAAAAAATGTTGGGTTTGGTTTTGCAATGTCTTGTAAAGGTTTGAAGTTTGAACAACGGATCAACATCATGGCACACGTGTAGTAACCCATAAGTGCTCCATTCTTTCTTCTAACTCAAGTTTGAGTCCGAAGAAGCTCAGCACAGTCCATAGGCATTGTAACACCGGCGAATGTGTGAAATACTTTGGGTAGATATTTAACTCCAAATTTTGCCCGGGCAGTGCTGTTAGGCTACACTTTTCGATTTCCAACTGCCAATTGATTTTTTTTTTACGTGCGCAACAATGCACACGGGCGTCCTTCTCATTACCCCATGCCTCGAGACCGCGCAGCCCCCTTCGTCATGTAAAAGATACGAAACTGAGCGCTAAATTATAGTTATAAGTTATGATTTGGGTTATCTTAACGGCACTCCGGACACGTCCATATGTGCTCCGATTCCCCCTTTAACATATACATCAGCGTCCTGACATTGATAGAAAATAGAAACATACAAATGTAGATAGCATTCTATTCATTATATACGTTGTCATACAATTATATTATATTAGGCGTTTGTAACATGTGCTAACTAAAGGTTACTACATGACTGCAGTGTAGTTTCTGAGTGACGAAGCATTGCAACGACATTTCTTTGATTTCTAGTTTTCACTGTATTTGCTATTCTCGGCAGTCTTTTTTGGCAGACCGAAAATCTTATTTCATGGACCACTGAATGTACTTTAGAAAATAAGACAGCGACAACACACTAAAAACAACAATGCAGACACACACAATCGTTTTCTCAAGCTATTTGAAATTAGGTAGAACTTCATAAAAAAAGAAACACATTTTTTTTAAAACATTAATTATGGCAAATTAAAAGCAAATAAACCAGTTAATGAGAAATATGTTTTACATGGAATTTATTATATTTATACATTCAAATGTAGAAAAGAATTACAGTCACGGATATATATTGTAACTGTAAAATGTAAATAAACACGACTGCAATGAGGGAGATTTAAAAAATTGCATGCAAACAAAAGAGGTTATTTGGTGAATGTACTAAGAAATGGAACGAACAAGAGTGCAAGTGAAAGAGGAATAATGTTTGTTCCTGTGACACTTTTCAACACTATCGTTCAGGCCATTGGGTGGGTAGCTTATGGATTGTGAATTCATTTACATGATCTCGACATTATACTTTACATAAAACAACCACATCCGTTTCCCTTATACACATATAGTGTATGTTTGTGTGTAGGAGCCGCTGTGGCACGGTGGCTTGTCGCTGACCCGCCAGCCCAGTGGCTTCTTACATTGCTTCTAAGGTCAGTCCACCCAGGGTACCGTGTAAAGTCATGGGAAGTAGAGGCGGCTGATATGACGCTCACCACTTCGCTCATTGTGTTTCAGTTAGTCTACAAAAAATACGTGTCTGGCATTAAATGCGCGATACGCTGCTAAGTAGCGTAGCACGGTCACGTGGTAACCGGTGCGGAAAAGTTCCTGTCACCTCCCCCCCCCCCCCCCAACCACATAAATTTATTGTCATATTTTAAGAAACCAACAACATATTTTTGCCATTTTGTGTTCCTTTAACACCAGTGCTTAATTTAAGTATGAGGTTGACCGCGATCTGAAGGTCGTGGGTTCAAATTCACATGGGTCGGAATTTTTTTTTTTTTTCAATGCATGATCTTGGCTCCTAACTTAGAATGGGTATCAGGTAAAGTCTCTCAGAGCAAAGGCGGCTGATGTTATGTTGACTATATCACCCATCGAGGAACAATCAGTTTTTTTTTTAAAAATATCAGTCCTGTCGGATATTACCCTTAGGCCACTTGCCTGTAAAGGGACCTTTAAGTTATTGTAATACATAAGCTACAGATTAGGGTCTCATATTCTTCAGGAGCCTAAAATATTCCCCATTTTTAACAAACGCAATTTTTCTTTATTATATATTTTAGAAGATTAAATTTAAAAAAAAAAAAAAAAAATATATATTACCGTTATCCATGTATTTAAAAAGCATATGTTTTTTAAAGCTGCTTCAGATTAGTTTCTGTAATCTAAAATTGTATGGACCTGAAGCTTCATATAGCTAAGGGTTTTATCACCACATCAAAGCTAAATCTAGCGCAAGGTTGAACACGCACGCCACTTCTTCCGTCTCGACCTCACCCCCTCCCCCCCCCCCCCCCCCCCCCCTCTTTTTTTCCCCCGACCCTCACTTGCGTGAAAAGGACATTTGCTGACTTTTGCTTTGTGTGTGCAGATCTTCAAAGATAGGGAAAAGAAGGGATGGGCATCGTCGCGGTTACATTAATGGAAACTAAACACTTTTCCGGGCCCTGGTTCCGCCCATTTACACGCTTATAAATGACGGTGGCAGGACAGGACACTTTGATTGGACGGTCAGACTCCGCCTTAAGCTGTCACACGGTCGTGTAAGGGCCGAAGTGTCAGTTGTCTCTAGTGTATATATTGGAGTGAGGAAACTTAGTATATAATATTAGTGCTTGTTGATGGGTACATGACAGCCGTCTAGGATTTTGCTTAAGAAATGAGTTCATTGCAGAGGGTAGAATCCCGCGTCTGCAGCGGCACGTAGACTGCACTGTCTCGTGGGACCTAGGTTCAGTTTGTCGCGAATGGCGTTTGAGTTAGGACAAGTTGCAGATATTAGTGGTGTGGTTAAAATCGCTAACTTGCTGTAGTATAGAAGTCGCGTCACGGGAGAGTGAGTTCTCGATGACCTGAGGTAGTAAATGTGTGTCTAAAATGACGCCCGTCGGACACAGCCACGGCGACACCCCTCTAACCTTTGCATAACCGACTCGGCTGATCAAGTATCATTGTCAAGTTGCGTAGTGTGTAAATGGGCGGGGCAGGGCCCAAAATAGTGATAATGACCCATTCATGTGTTACAAACTAACAAACACAACACCAATAATATTGGCCAGTTTTCCAAAACGTGTGGCGAGATTTTGTTCGCGAATACACAGATGAGTCAGCCTTTCACCTTCAATGGGAGTGGGGATGGCCTGATAGAAGTACTCAGCCATAGGACCTTCAATGCATGTAACACCCTGCAGTACTAGTGCAATATCCGGGGAATTTTCCCCACGCCGGAAGTGAGACACTATACACTGCCACCACTTCTTGTCTGTAACGTCGCCCACTCTCAATGACAATTTTCCATAATTAAGCATATCTTTGTCAGCTTTGAAAGCCACAACGGCAGCTCGAGCACCACTTCTCCGCACCATTTGTTTACTCCATTCCAAAGCACTGTCATAGTTTCTAGTCACATAAAACCCATTTCCCTTTGAGAAGTCAGCACAGCGAGTCGACACTGTTAGATCGATCCCACATTCAATTATGTTCTTCGCTGAAACTTCATCAGTTCCATGATAAAGAAATAACGATCCCTGCCCTGACTCACCCTGAAACCGGTCCAGAATAATGTTTCTCTCGTAGCTCTTGTCTGTGTTGTACACATCAATCGTCTTCGCTGGTTCTGCTTCACGGGTTCTCGTAACTTCTACACTACACCAGGTGTCGCTAATATGGTGCTGGTAATCCACACTTGATGTCCAGGATGAAGATAACCGCTGTATGATCGGCTCTTTTTCGCTGCAAATGTACACACAAATTAAATCACAAATGTGTCGCGGTGACGGATAGCAGCAGGCAAAGTTAACATCGTTTCTCCACATCTATAAGCTTGTGAGGTACATGGTAAAAATTAAAGGACTCTTTTCCACGCCCTCTAACTTGCTGGGCATGTAAGGCTTAACCTAGAGTAAATTTTAAAGATCAGTAGGCGCTCTGTGGATTATGTGATCAATATCAGGCCGGCCACCTTTACTTCGAAGGACTTTACCCGATACAGGATGGGTGGACCTGGAAGCCAAGATCGTTTTTGACAAAGTCCAGCTCCATCAGAACCTGAATTACAGTCTTCGGATCTGCAAGCAAGCGTCTAGCCACTACACCACAGCGGCTCCATGGATAAATGGTCCTAACACATTTTTATAGACCTATATGTATGTAACTGGGGTGCCGACACAAAGAAAATATTGAGATGGCCTCAATGGGGGGTCTTAGGCTTGTTTTTGAAATTCCGGCCAAAATGGAGGAAAGGCTTGGCAGAATGTTTAGCTTCGAATTATTTTTCCTTCCAGCAGCGCTTTGCTATTGCACATAAGGACATTAGTCTACAGTTTCGCTGCCTAAGCTATTGAGTTTAGTGCTTGGTTGCAGCCCTGTGACCTGTGTTTTTCCTGTAGAATGACTTTTATTAATGCAGCGGTTGTGTTGCGATGTTCATGACATGCAGCGGGGTTACGCGTGAGCTGGGAAAATATCTTATTCAGTGATTCCCAAAATGTGCGCCGCGATGCCCCGGGGAGCCGCGACATCTTCACCGGGGCACTGCGAAATATTCTAAGATACACAAGTTTTTTTTAAATTATTATTATTCTCTTACACACGAATAGTCATACTTTTACTTAGGTCTGGGCGCAGAGGGACAATTTTAATTGAAAAAAAAGGGCCGCGACTAAAAATAGGTTTGGGAAACACTGTCTTATGTAATAATTCTACATTTGTATATTTACCAAATTATCGTTCCCGACTACTTTCATTAACGACAAACTGCATTTCTGGTGGGCGACTGTTGGCTTTCGCGCCTCCAGCAACTGAAATGCGCATTTGCTGCGTGCGCATATTTCTGGATTGTTCCGGGACTAGCTGTTTGTAACCAGCCGAAAAGTCTGACCTGTGTAGGGTTATGATCAGCTTGGGCCGGGTGTGTAGAGAGTGGCCAGCGGGTGCTACGGATATGGAAGTTTAACACTTGATTCACGACAATTCACGCCCAGGTGATTTGATTATCTATGCGGATGGTTCAGTGTTGAGAGGAAAGGGAAGAACCTTACTAAAAATGAAAAATCTTAAGTGCAAGACAGCCTAGCATACGGCACCACAACATCTAGCATGAGAATAGAGGTGGAAGCTATAATTGCAGCTCTCCGGTGGCTAGAGAACAAGATGCACACACATTTCGTAATTGTAACAGACTCTGAAAGCATGCTGGGAAAAGTGAAGACGGAGATGCTTTGAGTAGAGTGGCAAGCTTTACTTGAAAGGTCAAGGGTTGTGAGCATACTTTAGATCTTTTCTCCAGGCCATGCTGGCGTGGTGGGTAACAAACAGGCAGACAGACTGGCTAAATCTGCACCACTGGGTGGTGAATTGATACATGACAAGGCAGATGTGGTCAAGGCCCTTTGGGACCAGCAACGGAATCAGTAGAGAAAGAAGATTATTGTGGTCTGGAGAGAATGAGGCACCTGGGTGTAACCAGAGGGTCTAGCCGGCTCACTTCACTCAGAGAAAAGGCAAGACGAACACATAGCCAGATTGTAATCGGTACCATCAGTACTGAAACTCTGCGTTGGCTGATGAAGATGAGGACGGAGCATGCATGGGAATGCCCCAAGATCTGTTATGTCAATTCTTTACTCAACTCAACTCAACTCACCAGTTTTCAATTTGCGACAATGAGGGACATTTCATTTGTTTTGGCATGGTAAATAACACTAGTAATATATTTGAAATTTTATAAAATATATCAACGAAACCGTAAAAGAGAGAATGTCTGTACGTGTTACAGAGGCTCCTTAGGCTCCTTACACATTGTCGGGGAGAGGGTTCTAGCACCCTTGCTATGTGTTTGCATGAGTGTTTTGGCATTTATTTATGTCTGTGTGTGTGTGTGTGTGTGTGTGTGTGTGTGTGTTAGTGTGGCGTGTAGCATTAGTCCACGTCTGATACTTATAACAACTAGTAGACCGAACTTCATTGTTATCAGATGTGGCTCGGTAGACAAAGACATTTTTCTGTGTTAGTAAATCCTGAGTCGGTGTTTCTGCTTGACTACAGACAGGTCACCCCTTATTGTCTAGTTCCTGGGCCAGTGGAAAAATAAAGGAGGGGGCGGAGAGGGGGGGGGGGTGAGAGAGACCAGTTGTCTTTCGCTGTCACATTTGAAAAACTAGGGAAAACATATCAGTCCTAGCAAAATCGTGAAGCTCGCACACGCAAAGTAAATGCACAAGACATCCGTTAGATGTGCAAACACTAACAACTTTGTATGTGTCAGAAGGGGTGTTAGTTCTCCTAGCATCTGATTTTCTTTTACACGTTGATTGACTTTTGAATCAGTTCTTCAGTCTGAAGTGAAAATTGACCCTAGATACATAAATTCACTGTTGATTCTAAAAATACTGTGTGTGTTTGTGTTTGTGTGTGTGTCTGTGTGTGTGTAAATGTGCGTGTGTATATGTGTGTGTACGCATGTTTAATGTGAGAAGCAAATTCAGTATATTCAAATCGTTCAGTGCTAAGTAACTGACAATGCGTTTAGTTTGTTAATCTACTTTTCTGGACTGCTTTGGATTCATGCAATAATCAATCAATCCGCATCGCGCCCCGAGACATATAATGTTTGTCTCTGTTTCTGTAGCGGTTATTTTTTTATATTTTTTTCACAGTGTTGGATTCCTGGCCTCATGTCCAACCCCTCTTAGTCGCTTTTTACGACATGCTGATAGGATGCAGTGGTCCTATTCTTTATGACACCGGGCACCAAACGGTGATGCATGCAGTTGTTACAAAATCCTTTTTTTTTTCCCCAGTCGATATTGCCCTGAATATTCTAACCACTTGCTGTATAGTAAGAATTAAACCTGAATGAAAGATGCCCATATGGCTGCAAATTTATTTAGTATACATCGACCAAAACCTGAATATGAGAAAACTCTTGATGTGATTCTTGAGACCTGTGGGGAATATTCAGTAACATATCATATGTTGTTGGTACTTTAACTCCCTCTGTTCCCGAGGTAAAGAAATACCCCCCTCCACCTTTTTTTCCCGGGGTCCCAGAAACGTCTCCAAAACATTGTGTATTCTACACATCAGTTAGTTGTCTTCGCTGGCTGCTTTAAGATCTCTTCCAAATATACATAAGTTTCAAATAACATTAGCTTGCCGAGAATAAGTTAAAAGTTCCAACTCTCTGGGGCTTGAAGAGTTAAATAACAATATGGGACTGAGATAAATGGAGGGAAGATGGTTGTAATATAAACAAAGTTGTCAATATCTTACTTGAGAATAAACTCGAATACATCAGTCTGTGCTTCCATATCAGCACTTTTCCTGTCGTGTGCTGTATAAACACCAACAAAAAGAAAGGGTTAATCATTCATTAAAGATAACTAAAGTAAATGGGAAATAAATGGGTGAGGAAAACGAGATCGTTCAATAGAAGATCTAAGAGAAACATTGCTCACATGAGAAACGTGTTGGCCTGGATTCTGTACGGAATGGCGATACAGATTCGATGATGATGATGATGGTGATAATGGTGATGATAATGGTGATGATGATGACGGTGATGATGTTAGTGATGATGATGATGATGATAATGATGA
>CAJHNH020000055.1:277500-292500 GCA_905116865.2 Candidula unifasciata | reverse complement strand
GCCTGTGTCCTCCTGTTCTTGTCCCTGCTGGTTAACAACCATGCCTGTTTCCTCATGTTTTCTTGTCTTAAATGGTTATTAACCATATTCCTGTTTCCTCATATTCTTGTCTATTGCTGGTTAATACCCATGCCTGTTTCCTCATGTTCTTGTCTATGCTGGTTAATAACCATCCCTAGTTTATCTTCTTGTATCCGCTGGTTAATACCCATGCCTAGTTGTACTATGTCATAATGTGCGAAAACTTACTATTCCTAGTTTGCTTTTCACGATATGTGAGAAAACGGTTTCCGAAACGGTTACCATCCCTTTCACATATGCCAGAAAACGTTACTATACCTAATTTGCTTGTTTATATATGTGAGAAAACGTTACTGTCCCTAGTTTGCTTGTTTATATATATATGAGAAAACGTTACTATCCCTAGTTTGCTTGTGCATATATGTGAGAAAACGTTTCTATCCCTAATTTGCCTGTCCCTATATGTGAGAAAACGTTACTATTCCTTGTTTGCTTGTTCACATATGCTAGAAAACGTTACTATCCCTAGTTTGCTTGATTTAAATGTGAGAAAACGTTACTATCCCTAGTTTGCTTGTTCACATATGCCAGAAAACGTTACTATACCTAATTTGCTTGTTTATATATGTGAGAAAACGTTACTGTCCCTAGTTTGCTTGTTTATATATATGTGAGAAAACGTTACTATCCCTAGTTTGCTTGTGCATATATGTGAGAAAACGTTTCTATCCCTAATTTGCCTGTCCCTATATGTGAGAAAACGTTACTATTCCTTGTTTGCTTGTTCACATATGCTAGAAAACGTTAATATTCCTAGTTGCTTGTTCCTATATGTGAGAAAACGTTACTATCCCTCGTTTGCTATTTCACATATGTGAGAAAACATTACTATCCCTAGTTTGTTATTTCATATATGTGAGAAAACGTTACTATCCCTAGTTTGTTTTTTCATATATGTGAGAAAACGTTACTATTCCTTGTTTGCTTGTTCACATATGCCAGAAAACGTTAATATTCCTAGTTGCTTGTTCCTATATGTGAGAAAACGTTACTATCCCTAGATGGCTTGTTCAAATATGTGGAAAAAAAACTATCCCTCGTTTGTTATTTCACATATGTGAGAAAACATTACTATCCCTAGTTTGTTTTTTCATATATGTGAGAAAACATTACTATCCTTAGTTTGTTTTTTCATATATGTGAGAAAACGTTACTATCCCTAGTTTGCTTTTTCATATATGTGAGAAAACATTACTATCCCTAGTTTGTTATTTCATATATGTGAGAAAACGTTACTATCCCTCGTTTGCTTTTTCATATATGTGAGAAAACGTTACTATTCCTAGTTTGTTATTTCATATATGTGAGAAAACGTTACTATCCCTAGTTTGCTTTTTCATATATGTGAGAAAACGTTACTATTCCTAGTTTGCTTGTTCAAATATGTGAGAAAACGTTACTATCCCTAGTTTACTTGTTCACATATGTCAAAACACGTTACTTTCCCTTGTTTGCTTGTTCACATATGTGAGAAAACGTTACTATCCCTAGTTTGCTTGTATATATATATATATATATATATATATATATATATATATATATATATATATGTGTGTGTGTGTGTGTGTGTGTGTGTGTGTGTGTGTGTGTGTGTGTGTGTGTGAGAGAGAGAGAGAAAACGATATTAACCGAAGTTTGCTTGATCACATATTTGAGAGAACGTTATATAGTTTGTAGAAGAAAGACTTATCTTGTCAAAAATGTAATATACAAACACTCTTGATTTCATTGCCGTTCATAGCGCATCAACAGATCACGCGTGTATATGTTTGTGTGTAGCGTCTGTGTATGTGCATGTGATGCAGTCTTGGAAATACAATTAATAGTGTGGAAAGCATAAATATATCAAAATTAAATATAATACTAAGGGGAGCATTGACGTTAAGATTTGTAGAGACAGGAGTTTACATAGTTCATCATCTATAGCTTGTTTATTCACTTGTGACTGACTAACGGATGTTCAAACCCACCAGGACATCACAACGAGTGATAAACATCCGTGACACAAAGCATCACCTTTTGGACGAAGATCACCCGAGGTCATCCCCAAAAACCTTGTTCAACCCACAGGCTGAGTTATATTAACCCCCCTCCCCTCCCCCCTCTCCCCGCAGCAGCCATGGTGGGGCTTTAAAACAACAAAAACCTGCGTCGGTCATTTGTACATATTATTCAGTTCTGTTTGAAAGCACAAAATATTTTGTAGACAGATAGGTTTGAGATTAAATATATCAGCATTTAAGAACAATGTAAAAGTAAAGGACCTTTTCCTAACCTTCGGGCGCATTGGGCATATAGGGCGGGACCTATTTATCTACATTATTTCTTACAAATTATGCTATTGTGGTGTGTACGATAATTATATATTCTGTTAGTGTGTTCTTTCATTCTTGAGTTGTTTCTATATTTTCTTGATTCTGTCCCTTCGTATCAGTAAGAATTTTACCTGAATAATAAAAGTACTGTGCTAACTCGACTAACGAACTTTACTCGTTCCAGACTGTTGTTCGTGTGTCGAAAAATTCGTACCTAGAAACCCAAATTTCCCCTTACATCTTACGGAAAATCAATTCACATGTTCCCAAAAATAAACCCAAAAATCAGATAATGAAAAAAATTAAGACGAATCAGAGGAAGAACTGCTCTTACCTACATTAAAAAAATGAAAAGAAATGGATCAAGAGTAAAAAGGAACATGTCAGGTAATAAATATGCATTTTGTACATTACTACAAATTTATCACATCATTGGTTTTACAGGAACATGTGTCTGTAGTATGAAAATCATCTTCCATTCGTTTTTTTTTTTTTTTTTTTTTATCTCACCAGTCACTTTTTTCTCTTTCTTTGGCAAGGAGAATTTCTAAAACCTGTCTAACGTTGTCTACTTCTGTCCTTTCCTTAAGAACCTTCTAAAATAATTGATGACATTGTCACTGAAGACACATGTAGCTCTAAAAACAACAGCTTGATCTGGATGCCACTTGTTAACTAATTCTTTTAATTTGCCCGAGTTCTGCAAGATTCGAGTTCATGTCTCTTGTCTGGATTGCTCTCTTTCTGTTGCTGTCGTCTTCTCTGTAGACATTTTCTCTTCCTTCTCACCTCTTACTTTTCTCCTGTTCTGTTCTTATCTCTTGTAGTCTTGTAAGGCATGAGCTGAGGGGTCTGGTTGAGTGGTGCTCAGTAACACATATTGTCAGAATGGAATGGTGAAAGCCGGAAGAAGTCAAAATAGGCTAAACCCTCTACCCGGTTGAAGTACAGACCGACCTAGTGTGAACCAGGCTGGTTTTTCGAGTCCGTATTGATGACAAAAACGTGGTCGAAATGTGTAGGTAGTTGATCATGGGCCAATACACATACGAGATGTCCTTAGCGGACAACGTGGTCAACTAAGAGTAGTTGGCGTATCTGCTGTGTATTCATGGTCTTGAGCGTAGTCCAGTAGTATTTAAAGCGTCTTGGAAATCACGAGTACAGATTCTTGTTCAGCGTAGACGATAACTTCTAATAGTTCCGCTGTGAAGTGGAGAACTTAAATGCATTAGGCATCTCAAACTGGTCTCATACAACATGCTGGGGCTTAAATCAAAGGCGTTAAGCGTGGAGCCATTCGTATGTCTGTAGTCAATAGCATTATCGGCACCTTAACCAACCAGTCCCATAGCCAACATAGTTTTTATTTTTTTTTTTAAACTGTCACGTAGTGATTATTTTTATAATCTGGCGTGAACTGTTTACTTGATGTACTACGACCGTCTAGACTCATATTCAGATACATTAACCTCTAATGTTGAAAACTGAAGAGCTTGGTTTAGTAGGAGTCATTAAAGGCTACAGAGTTAAATAGTCCAGTCCATTATCTGGTGGGCGCCTGACTCAAAAAGAGATTGTCTTGGTTCTTGGACAACATTCCTGTGGGTATAGAGATGGTTCTCAGATTCAACTCTTCAAAAGATGTTTAGCTCTGGTTAAGGCTTTCTCGTAGGCTAGAGAGATGACATGATTTAATCTAGCTTTCGAATCATCAATGTAGCATGCATTATAATGGACTTGTTATCATCACTGGCATCCTGACCTATAAGTTTGAAGACGTCTTTAGAAGGTGTGAGTTTCATCTTTACATCCACACCATTTAACGGGTAGCGGTCTTGAGTAAACAACAACAACAAGTTGACATATAAGCGCCCCATCATATCGTTTTCTTGGCTAGTGCTGGCTAACTGTTGACGTATTTTTAGTCCCTAATTACCAACGTCTTAAGTATCATCCTTAAAACCTGGCGGGTCGCTGAAATACATGTTGGCAGAAAAGGGCTTCTTCATTGCCTTTTTACTATAATTTAACGTGGCTTCCAAGTAAGCTCAAAGCTTGTAAGTGTTTAAGATGGGTGTAAAGTTTGTTCTCCATTACAATATGCCACAAGCATTTCAGTGAATTCCTACTCCAAGCATTTCAATATTAGGTGTTTTTTTAATGCAACTAAACAATTTTCATTTGCCATTCAATTTTTCATCGAAACGAAAATCTGGCATTTAGGAGACTTTTGGCATAGTGCCAATGAAAAATGTTGTGGCCAGTTAGACTAGGATAGAAGATGTGTGTACTAATGTACACATGATGTGTTGCTGTTAATATGTACTCACATTCTTCACATGTTTCCTCACTTTCCTCTTTTTGCTTCTTTATAACAGTTTCATCTGTAGCTGGAAAAATATAATATAATACGCTTTTATAGAGTTAATCAAGTAACAGAAAGTGTATTGTAGATCGAGGGTATGCAAGATAGTATGGTTACTTTTTTATAAACAACATCAAGGCATAAATGGGAAAAGCCTCTGAGTAAACTTTGAAGTTGCGAAGAGGGGGAGGGGGGAGGAGGACTGGAGACAGCGAAAATGAGATAGTGAAAAGTAGAGCAAGAGGAAGGCAGTGAGAGATTGTGAGAGAGATTGAAGGGGTGGGGGGGGGGGCGAGGACTGGAGACAGCGAAAGTGAGATAGTAAAAAATAAAGAGAGAGAGAGACAGAGAGATGTTGTGAGAGAGATTGGAGGCTCACTACAACCGACTTTCAATAGTAATATTGGTTTCCTCTTAGCGCGAACGTGCTGTAAGCTCTGATGGAAAATCGTGGCTGCCGTCCACTTCTGGACTTGGGCCGTGTTCCAGGATTTGTGTCTTGCGGGTCATCCGTTTTACAGATACGGCCTATTTCTATACATACTGTTGGTTCCTCGTCTTGTAAACAGATGCAATCGGACTTTAACAGGAACATTGACTCTACGGCAGGCAGACTCTGGTAGGGAACCTGTTTCTCGGATAACCGCAAGGACTTGTAGATAGCTCTAGTCCAATTTGAATCCTCGTCTTAGTGCACAATAGCGTGTGGTTCACTTCCGAAGCATCCCTAATTGCATATAACTTTTCATGGTCTTTTTTCTCTTTCTGCGTTTTCTATTTAACGGAGCGGCTGGCACGTAGTATTGCGGTTTACAGCTAGACTGCCAAATCAATTTTTCATCCAACACATCCGATGTCAGCAAACAACTATTTATTCACGACATGCTTGTTAAGTGGCAGTGGATCTACGCTTACTCCAAATTTGGGGCCCTAAAACCTATACGGGAACAATTATCTCTTATTTTTAACAACAGTCGACTCTGATTTGCGACATTAACATACCTTCTTTGTCGACATCTTCACTCCCGGAATGTCGCCTTTTAAAAGAGGCACAAGCGTTCGCTTCATCTGAAAGATAAGGTTGTAAAAGCTTTTTCACTTTTTACCATTTAATACAAGTAGTAGTCGTATCAAAAGCAGTAGCAGTAGTAGTAGTAGTAGTAGTAGTAGTAGTAGTAGTAGTAGTAGTAGTAGTAGTAGTAGTAGTAGTAGTAGTAGTAGCAGTAGCAGCAGCAGCAGCAGCAGCAGCAGCAGCAGCAGCAGCAGCAGCAGCGTCAATTATGGTAAAAGTAGTAACCGTAGTAAGACCAGTCAATAGTAGCAACGACAGCAACAACAATAGTAGTGTAAGTGGTAGTAGTTGTGTCAACAACAAAAGAAGTGTGGCAACAGTAGTAGTAATAGCAACAGTCGTCACGGTAACAGTAGTGGCGTCGTAACTTACTGGTTAGAGCTCTTGCAAACTTGGAATCATACAAGAGAAACATTCAGTACAAGTGAGAAAACTCCTCATCGCGACGTTTTCAAGGTTTTCTATGTCGTAGCTTTCAGTTGGACAGTTGCTAAGAAGAAACACGACCACCGAAAGCCCTCCCAGGTGGCTTCTTTCTATCTCAACTAAAACTACTAACTTAAAGGGTAAAGTATCATGGTTACCAGAATACATTCTAATGATTATTTAAAGCAAAACTGCACCGCTTCCACAGTGCGCACGGGACACCACTGCCAACTTTTGGCAATATGGGTGGCGAGTTACTATGGCTTGTATGGAGCGACTCTCGTACTTATATCAGAAAGCCAAGAGTATATTTTCTTTTAAAAAAAAGCTCACAGCCGACCCTAGTCCGTTAAAGATTGGGAAACGCGTTCGCAAAAATCTAAGCAATACGATGCTGTAAAGGTATAGAACGGGCATCATACACCCTGCTGGATCCAACAGAACAGAATTCTGTGACAGTACCCTCACGAGGATAGTATTTTAGTAAGAGGTCAGTAAAAAAAGCCCCTACTCTATCCTTACTGTAGCAGCTGCGAACCCTTTCGTGGCTATGTGCTTTCGCTACCACAAGCAGCCACACACGTGCAGTACAGTAATACAATCTGACTTGGTGAACATTCCTTCACAGTAAAAACCACCGTAGTGATGTCGACAAAATACCCTCATCGAGCGCTAATTACACTTGTATAAAAATGAGTAGTATTTAACTCTCCATGCGTCTCTGGCATGAAAGGAGTACTCGCTGCATGCACCAGGCCAGATAGACTTAGTCTCAGTCGTAGTCGAGTTTTAAACGTCACTGCAAGCGGGTTTCCCCATACGTCCATATTTTCCCATACAGGCTAGATGACGAGTAATTATTGAGGATTATTATACTAGCACTCAGAAAGATCCATAACTGCTCCGATCTCCTTCTCAAGAGCTTCAAACGATAACATGTTCATTTCTGTCTGCACCAGGTTTCACTTCCATGTACACCAATTTGGTTAGGGCTCCTGTTTGTTGTAGGTATTTTTTCGATATGTATCTTGCATGGCATCTTCCAGTGAAGATAAACTTTTGATTACTCAACTAACTCTATCTTGAAACTTCTGTCCTGGAAATGATTTCATCTTGAGGGAAGCAGTGGCCCTGGAGTTTGATTCTGTTGTTTATCACGCGTAAATCCAAGGAGTATCGCATCGATTGACAGAAGGTATCCTTACTGCCCGCAAGAATAACACACTGACTGGTTTCAATTTTCTTATTCTGTTTATATGTGTAGCACCAAGCGCCATGATGGCCAGTGTATACTACTCAATGGTGGTGAGAACTAATCCCTGGAACAGCATCAAACGTAGCCGTTGTTCAAAGCTGGTAGCGAGCAAATCTTTAATTGCCGATATACTTTTTAAATGTGGTCTATGTCATCATTAAATGATATACATCTATCAAATCTTTTTAAAAAAACGAAAGTCAGTTCTTTCTACCTCCTAAAACCGGTTGCTACCATTGGCGTTAGTGTCTTGACAATGCGGTTATTGAGTAAAAAGCGGATGACAATCGCTTAGGGTGATTGTTCTTTAGGATACTGCACCGGGATTATGAATGAGGTTACAATAGTTGAGTTTGTTCAAGAACCCACATCACAGCACTCTGGGCATTCCCAAAAGCGCTCCGTCTCCATCTTCAGCAGCCAGTGCCGAGTTCCGACACTTATGGTGCCAGTAGCATTCTGAATTAAACGTCCGTCTGTTCTTTCCTCTGAGCCTCGAGCATCTGCCAGAACCATTCGTCACTCAACGCTGCATCAATCTCACCAGATTGTGGTTATACATCTGCTCCTCCGAACTTTACACGCCCCCCTACAAGACACTAACTACGTCTGCATTATATTGCATCAGTATTCCATCAAGTTGTGCAGAGCCAGTCAGTCTGTCCACCTGTTCATTTCTCAACACACCGGCTTGTACCAGAGGGGGAAAAAATCAAGACAATACTAATCACCCGTGTCCTCCGCAGCGAAGCATGCCACTCTGCACGAAGAATGCTTGTTTTGACCTTCCTCAGCATGCTTTCTGAGTCAGTTACAATCACGATGTGTGTGTGTGTTTGTATATGTGTGTGTGTCGTGTTCTCTATCTAGCGGAAAGCTGCAGTGACCGCCTTCACCTCTATTCTTAAGCTGGATGATGTGGTATCGTATGCTAGCTCTCCTACACCAAACGGCGACCATTAACTTTTGCTAAGGAACCCCAGGCACTTCTTTTGCCTTTTTACACTGTGTACATAATCAAATCTTCTGAGCGAGTATTGTTGAATTTCCACCTCCGTAGTACCTGTAGTCTCTACATTCTCGGCTCAGAGTGATTATGACCCTACACAAGTCTGTTCAGGTGGCACTTTGACCCACTCCTCTCCTAGCCTAAACTTATTGAGGATGCAAACCTGTCTGATTGTGCCATCTGCCTGAGCCATCCATGACTTCCCTCTTATCAGCCACTGACCCTAAATTGCGCCCAGAGCTTCGTGCAAAGGGTGATCTGTGTCTGCAGCTACCTTGAGATATGACTTCGCCTGCAGCACCTTGTGCCTACCCGCAACCGTCGGCAAACCAGAGATGTATCGCGTACACACCACTGGGGTGTCTCTGGTGCAGCCCAAAGCTGCGTTCAGTATGCGCTCTAGTTTGTTATCTAGGTTATCATAAAAGACAAAACAATCTCCGCGTGTGGGCAGTGAAGAGGGGAAGTTTGGTCTGCTGAATGACAGGAGTGAACACTGAAAGAAGTGCCTAATGTTACGTAATGTAGCTCTTGATAACACAACAGTCGGCTGCAAGAAGCCGCATATTTCCTTTAATGTTGGACACCACCATCAAGGCTTGAACAGTTTCCTATCGTTAAGTTGTCAATATAGTTTTTAGACGAAGCTAATTCAAAAACTTACCTCGTTCCATTCTTAATGTTCGCTTTCTGTTCCGTTTGTCTGTGTAACTGCGATAATTAAATTAGTTAGGTGTCAGAAAAACTAGAATCTCGTAGACATTAGTTAATACTATTTACTACACATGTACACCAAGGTACACGCTTGTTACCATAAACAAACAACAAGTTCTGCTTTCCAGGCGTGCAGACACACACAGAACATTTAGGGGAGCGGCGGGGGGGGGGGGGGGCTAATCTTATTATAATAATACTGCTGAATGAGCTGAATAGTAAAAATAACAATTCATTTGAAATAATATGAAATGTTCGAACAAATTCTTGTCAAGACAATTTTTCTAAACATGGTAAAGGGTGCTGCTTACAAAATTAATGGAATTTTTTTTTTTTTGAGTGTGGTGGGGGGGGGGGGGGGATCTAGTGGCATGAGCCTCCAAGTTCCGGCGCCCCTATTCCGCTCTCCAATAACCCAAGTTCAGGAGCTAACAAGAGCTTCTTCCACAAGAAACAGCCAAGGTGTACGCATTAACATGAACACAGTGGAGGATACAAATAGAAAGAGGGGTAGACGCAGACAGGCATAGAAGGTTCTCGACAGGATTTTGTTATGACAAGAAAAAATATAAGCACAAGAACTGAACCAAGCTAGCAGTGAAGGTCGCAAGATACGAGGAACTATGATCTCCAACGCCAGTCGTCAAGGTAAATGATGATGCTGATGATGATGATGATAATGATGATGTATGAGAACTGCAGAGAAACAAAACACGCCTTATATACAGTGTAGTGTGTGTGTATGTGTGTGTGTTTGCATGCGTGCGAGTGTATTTAGTAAAGCCGATGTTTTTCGCAGTGAATAATTTAGGACCGGCATTTGGAAGATTGCCGGCCTTTCTAATACATACATACATACTATTAGTGCCTGGCTTTTAATCAACATGTAATCTAGTATTAGTTGATAAGCACACACAGATAACCTTGCCTAGTCTCCAAGTAACTCGCTTTCAAAATTGAAATATTCACACGCCACACACAATTTATTATAGATAAGGATTAAACTGAATGTGAATGATACGCTGCATTTTTTTAAAGCAAAGAAAAACACTTTATCTTATCTTTATCTGTCTATAATTTTATCTGCAATTGGATTATCTTTCATATCTTCTAACTTCTATTGTATCTTCTAGCATTAGAAAAATCGGTTGGTCCTAACAGCACAAAACTGAAACCATCTTTAGTTTTCTCAGAGAAGCTTTACCACTTTCAGTTTCGCTGGCCATGACGTTGTTCTCTGTAACCTGTCAGTTACAGTTTGGTTTCCTGGATCATTAGCAACCGATGTAAACAACTGGGGACTTGTGCACCGCTCGCCTGCCGTCCCGAATTTTTAGGGTTTAAATCCGTGTCGGGGTGGTCTTCCTTTTCTTCTTCATAGCGTTCATCTGGTGTAATTTCTGGCGTAAACTTATGGTTATTCGTCAATTTCTGTGCGCTGGTCTTGTTCCAGAACTTAAATTTTGCGTGCACATCCGTTTAAAAGAGATGGCTGGCACTCTTCCGAATACCGGCCCCATATTATTTGCTGTCCAAAACATTCCTGTTAGAGCCTCAAAGGGTTCAAGAGGTTACATAGAGGTCAAAGGGTAGGTCAAGGGGTTATAAAGAGGTTATACAAAATATGGAACAACAAAAAATGGAACAATACGTACCAATAATGCCGTGAAATAATTGAGGCCATCATCATCAGTTTCCACATCTGCGCGTTAAGCGTTGTGAGAAATAGTTTTCGATCGACTGAAGTGACGTGGGGAGGAATAATTTTCGATCCATCGGAGCGCTGAAGTGACGTGGGGAGGAATAATTTTTGATCCATCGGAGCGCTGTGTCGATGGGAAGCGTTGTGAGAAATAGTTTTCGATCGACTGAAGTGACGTGGGGAGGAATAATTTTCGATCCATCGGAGCGCTGAAGTGACGTGGGGGAGGAATAATTTTCGATCCATCGGAGCGCTGTGTCGATGGGTAGCAACGTTAAGATCATCATCATCAGTCTTCACTTCTGCCGTTAAGCGCCGTGAAATAATAATTGAAGCCATCATCATCAGTTTTCACTTCTGCGCAATGTTTAAAGTTAAGCGCCGTGGGGAGAAATAGTTTTCCGTGGGGAGGAATAATTTTCGATCCATCGGAGCGCTGAAGTGACGTGGGAGGGAATAATTTTCGATCCATCGGAGCGCTGTGTCGATGGTAAGCGTTGTGAGAAATAGTTTTCGATCGACTGAAGTGACGTGGGGAGGAATAATTTTCGATCCATCGGAGCGCTGAAGTGACGTGGGAAGGAATAATTTTCGATCCATCGGAGCGCTATGTCGATGGGTAGCAACGTTAAGATCATCATCATCAGTCTTCACTTCTGCCGTTAAGCGCCGCGAAATAATAATTGAAGCCATCATCATCAGTTTTCACTTCTGCGCAATGTTTAAAGTTAAGCGCCGTGGGGAGAAATAGTTTTCGATCGACTGAAGTGACGTGGGGAGGATTAATTTTCGATCCATCGGAGCGCTGAAGTGACGTTGGAAGGAATAATTTTCGATCCATCGGAGCGCTGTGTTGATGGGTAGCAACGTTGAGATCATCATAATCAGTGTAGCAACGTTAAGATTATCATCATCAGTGTAGCAACGTTAAGATCATCATCATCAATTTTTACTGCTGCCGTTAAGCACCGTGAAATAATAACTGAGTCGCTGAAACATGTGCCCCCCCCCCCCCCCCCCCCCCCCCCCCCCCCCGCTCCTTTTCTCCCTCCACACAGTGGAATTTTTATAAGAAAGATAAATAAGATACACACAAGATATATATATATAATACACAAAGTATATTCAATCAGATTATTAAATTACAAGAAGCCAAATCAGGATTTCAGAAGGAAAAAAAACTGTCGGCCTGTTTCTCCAAATATCTAATGCATTTGATGTATATTGAAGAGAGCGCTGCGTTATACCTGCAACAATATCATATCTACTTTGATGGATTTAAAAATACCAAGATGTGTAGTAGAAACGACATAGCATAGAAGATATACTTGGCTACAACTTATCTAAACACAAGAGGATGTTCAGTATCAATGAAGTGTGTACCACCTGCTAGTGTGGTCACTGAGAAAATGAAATGACAGACGAAAAAAAGGAAATGCAGAAAAAAAAATACAATACACTTTCCGTCAAAGAAAAGTGGCAACTCTGCCAATAATATTTGACAGTTATATGTCGAAATTGTGGCACAACAGTTGTAAATACTGTCCAAAAACATGTTCTTTGTTGTGACGCCACTGAAATTCGGGTAAATATGTATTAAACAATGCACGACTAGTGCCGCCTTGGAAACGCTGTTTCCTTTTGACTTGCATCCACAGCCCTTCAATTGTTTGGGTGTGGATGTCTCCGTGTACATGGTCAACAAAATTAATAGCATGAACAACAACGAGATGTTCATATATGCCATTGTTGAGTTGACCAACGTTGTTGTAGCCTCGCCAGGCATCGGTGACAATTGTCGTTCCTGGTAACACATGCTCACTTATGATGCGTTCCAATGTTGTCGCATGTCGCCTATTAACAACTTCCAACCAGCAACGACCACTACCACGTTCAACTAGCCCAACTACCCATTGACCACGACGAAAGTAACCACGATGGTACTTGCGGTGGAAAAAATAGCTCTCGTCAACTTCAACAACCACTGACTGTCCGTTAGCATCAAATCCTCCCAACTGAGGGTTGCTAAGCAGCAGCCAGTTGTAACACTCTACCCGAAAATAATTGTTATAGTTGACTATAGTATCACAGCTTGTCAATCTCTCAAAAAACATCAAATTTTTTTGCTTGACTTCGAACAACCAGTAAAACATTACCATCACAATTCCTTCAGTTGGGAGTTCACAATTAGCGAAGAACGAACCCGTCCGTACACTGCAACGAGTATTACAGCGACGACATCGCCAAGAGAATCTATCGGAACATTCTAGCCTTGACACTAATGACATCCGACGGTTGCAAGACGAACAGTCTACTGAGTTCCGTATTATTCTGTGCATAGCAAGCCATTGCAACCACTGTAGTTTATCGTTCATTATTCTATATAAATCATCAGGTCTGACATCTACAGCTGCCAGTTGATCAACTTGTAGAATATTATTGCTTATCTGTTTTGGAGCCGATGGTCTGCCTGCCATAATTAAAAGTAGCTGCACAAATTATCAAAGAAATATTTCCACTTTATTCGCAACTTTTGCCGATAAGCAATTAATTATCTACGCAAGCGCACAAATTCGCAAAGAGACTGTGACGAGGTGCATTCGGTGAGTACAGAATTCCTTCTAAACGCAACAACAACAAAAGTACACAAGTCCAACAGAAACCTTTACAAAGTGAAACAATGAGGTAACTGAACAGCAAACCCAAGCGATCTTCCTAGCAGCGATCAAAGTGTCTGACCAACCAACAATTTATCTCAGTGGAATTTAACGTTAGCTTAACAGCTGGACCAGGGAACGCATCTACGTTGAAGAATTATGCAATCTTCCAGTCGAACGGACAGAAGACATAACCATCTGAACTTGCGGACAGGCAGGTGGCTAATTACCATGGGTTAGAGTTGAGACGTAGCGGGCATTCTCAGACCAGCCGACAACTTTGATGTCCAGAGTTCAATCAGTATAGCGGGTCCAGTTGTCCAAGCAAGCGAATTTCGCACATTAATGTGATACACGTAATCTACCTAGTGATGTCTAGTGATGTTACAACATACTCGTAATCACAAGGGCGGAACTTGGACAACAGGGTAGAACATTTACGGATGCCTGTGACCTGATTGATTCTATTATACTTTCATACTGTGCCAAAAGAGAAAATCTAACCATTTTTCGAAAATAAAAATTTCAAAAATGGAAATATTTGAACTACTGCATGTAAACAGTGAAAGTAGGTGCAAACATTAGTTAAGCAATATACAAGTAACCTGCAGTCTTCATCTTTTATCATATTACCAAAACTATATCTAAATCAATAAACGCCTTTTCCCTTCTCCCGAGGATACTCAGTCAGCTCAATATATTTCACGAGTCTTTATTAGGCTGTATCTGTTTAACCAGGGACTATTACAACCAACCAATAATCGACTTCGGTAACAATAATAACCACGTATTGATGCCCTTCCAAGTAGCGACAAGTCACACACAAGACATTTTTTGTGGGTTCCAAGGAGGAAAAAAAAAAGAATTGATCCACTGCCACCTGAAAAGAATGTTGTAAAAGGCAACTAATTAGGACTGCTGAAATCAGATGTGTTGGGGCGAAAGGCGCAGATATCGCAACCTAGCACGAAAGGCGCAGATATAGCAGCGTATTTGTAAACCACAATACACTATGCCAACCGCCATTTCAAGGGCGAACCAAAAAAAAAAAAAGAGATTAGCTGCCCTTGACATGACCATTTACCACTTTGCGCCCGCTATCGCAGCCTAGCTGTTAACCACAAGACCGAGCGAAGGGTGCAAATATCGCAGCCTAGTTGTAACCACAACACAACGTGCAAACCACCCTTTTAAAGAAAAGCCCGACCACCGCGTAACAAGCAGACTGCTTATCAACTGTACTAGCGAAGCAGATATCGTAGCTGTAGCGAAGCAGATATCGTAGCCTAGTTGTAACTACAAAAAAAAAAAAAATTTGCCGCCGCTGGTCTGGTAGTCTTGTAGTCTTAGTTTCAGCTTCATAGCAAACGTGTCACCCCATCTTTGCTCCGCTCCTGTGCC
>CAJHNH020000055.1:202500-272500 GCA_905116865.2 Candidula unifasciata | reverse complement strand
ACATACATACATACATACATACATACATACATACATACATACATACATACATACATACATACATACATAACATACATACATACATACATACATACATACATACATACATACATACATACATACATACATACATACATACATACATACATACATACATACATACATACATACATACATACATACATACATACATACATACATACATACATACATACATACATACATACATACATACATACATACATACATACATACATACATACATACATACATACATACATACATACATACATACATACATACATACATACATACATACATACATACATACATACATACATACATACATACATACATACATACATACATACATACATACATACATACATACATACATACATACATACATACATACATACATACATACATACATACATACATACATACATACATACATACATACATACATACATACATACATACATACATACATACATACATACATACATACATACATACATACATACATACATACATACATACATACATACATACATACATACATAACATACATACATACATACATACATACATACATACATACATACATACATACATACATACATACATACATACATACATACATACATACATACATACATACATACATACATACATACATACATACATACATACATACATACATACATACATACATACATACATACATACATACATACATACATACTACATACATACATACATACACATACATACATACATACATACATACATACATACATACATACATACATACATACATACATACATACATACATACATACATACATACATACATACATACATACATACATACATACATACATACACATACATACACACACACATACATACATACATACATACATACATACATACATACATACATACATACATACATACATACATACATACATACATACATACATACATACATACATACATACATACATACATACATACATACATACATACATACATACATACATACATACATACATACATACATACATACATACATACATACATACATACATACATACATACATACATACATACACATACATACATACATACATACATACATACATACATACATACATACATACATACATACATACATACATACATACATACATACATACATACATACATACATACATACATACATACATACATACATACATACATACATACATACATACATACATACATACATACATACATACATACATACATACATACATACATACATACATACATACATACATACATACATACATACATACATACATACATACATACATACATACATACATACATACCTACATACATACATACATACATACATACATACATACATACATACATACATACATACATACATACATACATACATACATACATACATACATACATACATACATACATACATACATACATGCATACATGCATACATACATACATACATATATACATACATATATACATACATCCATCCATCCATTCATCCATGCATGCATGCATGCATCCATCCATCCATCCATTTATCCATCCATCCATCCATCCATCCATCCATACATACATACATACATACATACATACATACATACATACATACATACATACATACATACATACATACATACATACATACATACATACATACATACATACATACATACATACATACATACATACATACATACATACATACATACATACATACATACATACATACATACATACATACATACATACATACATACATACATACATACATACATACATACATACATACATACATACATACATACATACATACATACATACATACATACATACATACATACATACATACATACATACATACATACATACATACATACATACATACATACATACATACATACATACATACATACATACATACATACATACATACATACATACATACATACATACATACATACATACATACATACATACATACATACATACATACATACATACATACATACATACATACATACATACATACATACATACATACATACATACATACATACATACATACATACATACATACATACATACATACATACATACATACATACATACATACATACATACATACATACATACATACATACATACATACATACATACATACATACATACATACATACATACATACATACATACATACATACATACATACATACATACATACATACATACATACATACATACATACATACATACATACATACATACATACATACATACATACATACATACACACATACACACACGCACGCACACGCACGCACATACATACATATATACATACATACATACGCACGCACATACATACATAAATACATACCTGCCTGCCTGCCTACCTACCTACCTACCTACCTACATACCTACATACCTACTTATTTACAGACAGACAGACAGACAGACAGACAGACAGACAGACAGACAGACAGACAGACAGACAGACAGACAGACAGACAGACAGACAGACAGACAGACAGACAGACAGACAGACAGACAGACAGACAGACAGACAGACAGACAGACAGACAGACAGACAGACAGACAGACAGACAGACAGACAGACAGACAGACAGCGCTTGTTTTATGTTAATTTAAGAATCGACATCACTGCACACAGGACACTCCCTTTAGCGCTCCCTCCCCATCTTCAGCAGCATGCGAAGAGTTCCAATTATGTTGCTACCAGTACCTGTCTGATTGTATACCCTGTCTAGCCTTTTCCTAGAGTCTTGACCGTCGGCCAGATCTCCTGGTAACTCCCCGTAGCGCCATTCTCCTCAGACTGTATTGATCTATTTATGCCTCTGAAATCACAATATTCAGCGTGTCCTACAACAATTTACAACTAAGTGGTGCAGAACCGGCTAGTCTATATGCCTCCTCATTTCTCAACACACCGGCATTCCCTGGAAAAAGTATCCAAACAACGCAAGCTACCCGGGACCTCTGAAGCGATGCTTGCCACTCTGATTGCCTGTCTCCACCTTTCTCAACATGCTCTGTGAGAGTTGCAATCACGGCATGTGTGTACACAGATTCTCAAGCCATGGAAGGCAGCAGTGACCACCTCCACTTCCATTCTCAAACTAGATATTGTGATATCATATGCCAGGCTTTGTTGCTCTAAGCGATGTCCATTCGCTTTTGCTATGAACACCAATGTACTTCGTCCACCTCTGAACACAGAGCCATCTGTATAAACAATCACGTCACAACACTTGTGCAAGAATTTTCGTGAATAATTTGTTAAACTTCTGATTCTGCAGCACAAGCTGGTCAGTCCCTGCACTCACGGCCTAAAGCGATTACAACCCTGTAATGTGGGATATTTTCACCCTGATTGAGAAGGTTGGGGGAAAGCCCCAAGGTCACCATAAAACCGAGAGAAGCCAGATGCTCGGATTAACCGAGGTTTTCGAGGGAGGGGACGACCACCTGTCACCACGGGGAGGGAACCCAAGGAGAACGTCCACAGGTCGCCATGTGGAACCCAAGAACGACTACCTGTTGCCACGTGGAACGAACACTGGGTATAAGACCAGACGACAGTCTGATCAGACAGTATGTGTTGACCGTTGGAGCAAAAGGGCGGGTGCGTGATCCAGTGTGAATGAGGACGTGAAACTGATTGCTTTAAGATGACGACTAGACTACAACATCCATCGAAGTAAAGTCCATCCAACTCATTTGCGAGAAACCTAAGGCAGTGACCAGAGTCATCCAAGCGGAGATGTTGAACTGAAGACAGAGAACTCCAGAGGGTGAATGCGTCAGGATTATATGTGTTGGTGTCTGAACAATGTATTGCTCGAATGCTGTTGAATAGGACATGGACGGGACAGATGGTGTAAGTGTATAGATGTAAAAAAAACAGTCATGTATCATGGAGACAGTTTCGACTGGTAACATCTATGCCATCGTAGGGTGTTAGTCATATAATCTATTAGACTACACCACCTAGACAACTAGCCAAGGACAGAAGACCATTATTGCAAGTGGGAGCTCGCGATTAGAACCCCACACAAGTCTGATTCTCTGCTCGAACACTTTGGCCCACTCCTTTCCTTATTTATTAAGCCTGCTCACATCCTAGAGCTTCCTCTTTTCACTTTGTGACTGACTCTTACTCAGGGCGTCATGCAAGAGGTGCTTCTTGTCTGCAGTTAATCCGAGATGTGACTTTGTTTGCAGAACTTTGAACCTGTCTGTGCAAGCAAGCACATTTCGCACACCTACTTCTGGGAAATTATCATATTTTTTTTTCAAAGGGAAGTAACTTGTTTCTTACTAAAACCTCATTTGATAAGAGTGGCAAACCTCCATTTCTTCAGTAACTTTTTCAATAGCCTTAACTATTAATTTTCTGCATTTTAGCCTAAATCAGTATTATAAAGGTTAGTTGCGTATCCTTTACATGACGTGGAAGAAATATATACGTCCAGTAGTTTGCCATTCTTTACATGACGTGGAAGAAATATATACGTCCAGTAGTTTGCCATTCCTTCTGGACGGTCGGCTTTCTTGATACTACTGTCGAAACCAACGCAAGGTGCATGGCCCGCAGCTGGGATCGAACCCGGCATCCTGGCATTACGAAGCGTTCGCATCGACTTAGCCACAGGGCCGACCAGTATTATATAATTTCTCAAATTTAAATATAGCCGGGCCATAAATATGGCCAATTGTCTAAACGCTATTTCTGGGACCTCTCCACGGTGATCCCCATCCACATGGTGGCACTTTGTGTCATCGGGTGTTTATCGCTTGTGTGATATCCTAGTGGGGTAGAAAGTCAGTCAGCAAATTATTTTCCAATATCTAACTATCTTTGCAATGGAATGCCTTTACGAAAATATTAGCAACATACACAACACCCACACATACAATATTGTATAAACAAAAATGATCAATAAGGTCGTGCTCAGAGGGAAGTTACCCATGCATATTTAAACATAATGTGCAGTAATGTTGTTATATTTGTTTAATTTTTCTTGCCTACAAAGGCAGGACAATAGATGGCTAGGACTCACGAGCAAAGCTGCAGGAGATGCGGAAGCTGCTGCTCGTGGGTCCTAGTTATCTAGTTTAGCCCCGCGGCGCGGGGGAGAATCTCGGCGGCGAGTTTAACTCGGCGGTTTGTTCCGTTTCTCGAAATTGTCAACGTACACTAATCCTAGTTTTGCCGCAAGTGCGCTATGACCCGTGACCGTATGAGCGCAATGACCCGTGACAGCGGCTCGGCTGGATATTTTGCCGCCGCCATCTTTGCCGACCGTTTGTCGGAGGATAGATAAAAAAAACATTCCAAATGAAATCCGCAGCTCACAGTGTCAGGCTATACATTCAACTCAGAAGCTGGGCGACGAAACTATATCCAGTCTACAAATGGAGTAAAAATGCATCGGCCATCGCCCGGCAGAAGCAAAAAATTTGTCTCGGCTCCGAACAGTACCGCTGCCTAGCGTCCATTTTGATCGGAAGTCATTTTCATATGGTTCACAAGTGCAAATGTTACGGAGAGCCATGGGAATCGTCGAAGGACGGAGAGCCATGGGAATCGTCGGAAGGAGCTACTGAGTTTCACGCATCGCTGGCCGGTCTGCGAAATGAGACAGCCATATGGGATGAAACCCAGTGCAAAAAGTCGACCCTCTCACCTTCAGATACACAAATAGGAAGACACCTATCGACAACAACGATATTAGGCCATATCTGAGAAAAATCGAGAGGATACTCACCAAGCAGGCACTCACATAGTAAAGGATTTAGGAAAGCGAGGACGTCAAAACGAAACCCTAAAACAAAAGCTGCTGAGAGAAGCCAAGGTTACTGGACTGAATTCCATGTATGATATCGAAAGACACTCTGTAGACTTGACGCAACGGCTGATTCACTTAGGCCTCTCAGTAGAACAATCTTTACTGCATTGTATTCCATGTCACCTGGCTTTGAGGGACATGAAATTGCGGACAGATTGGCCAAAAGCGGCAAAGAGGTGGTCAAACCCAAAAAAAAAATTGACTTGACCCACCAAGAGACGAAAACAATAATACAATCTAGTAGCCGAAAAAGGTAGCTGTATACATACACAAGATTATCTCACCAAGACTCGCTTCATCGCCTCTCTCGAGGGGCAGTGTGTTATATTAAGACTAAAGACAGGGCACAACAGACTTCGTCAACAAATGTTCACATTTTTCGGTGTAGGAAACACGGAGACCTGTCACTGCAGCGTGGCCACCGAAAATGCTGAGCATGTGCTCCAACACTGTCGACTGTATGTTGACAACAAAGATGCAATCTGGCCTGTTCCAACTAAATGACGACAAAGCTGTATAGTAGACGAGAAGATATAGACTGCATGATAACTTTAATATAGGCTACCGGCATCCTGGTATAAGTTTTCTGACAGAAGGATCGAAGAAGAAGAGGAAGAAGAAGAAAAGCAGAAGAAGCAGAAGCACATGACGGAACGGAAATGAAGGAATAGACTGCGAACCCTACGTGACTTATAATGGCACGAAGATAATAATAATGGGTTTGACAACAGTAGCAATATATTGAATCTAAACACATAAATACAAAAATAAAAATATTGGAGCTGACATTTTCCACCACCTATATTTCCCTTTATTGCACAGAAACAAATATTTAGGAATCACATCATTCGCAACGAACAACTCAAACAAGTGCAGCAATTTAAATATTTGGGGAGCATCTTCACAGATGATGGAAGAATTGATAGGGAACTTGAGGCAAGATGTCAAAAGGCGAACGCAGTAACTTACCAACTCTCCCCACTGCTACACCCAAGTATCACTATGGCACTAAAACGACAACTGATAAATTGCATGTTTATACCAACCCTCTGCTACCAATGCCAAACCTGGTCCCTAACAAGAGCACAGGAGAAAAAGATCACGACGTGCGAAATGAGATGCTTACGCAAGGCGGCCAATGTCACAAGGAGAGACAGAGTTCGAAACGAGAACATTAGAGCAATTGTAGGAACCACACCATGCCTGCAATACATAAAGAAGCAACAAATAGAGTGGTTTGGCTACTTGATGCGAATGCAAACCGACCAACTGCCTCTACGAGCATACAACGAACAGCACTAATGCCCTAGAGCAAGAGGCAGACCGAGAGTACCATGAATAGACAATATATCAGAGATCTTGAGGCAACACGGACTAACAACAACATGTGCAACACTCCTGGCCCAGGATAGAAAACTGCGACTCCCCACTACGCTGTGAGGCAATTGTGGACAAGACAAGACATCATTCGCCTATTAGGCTCATTGAGGGACAAGTACCTGGCTACAAAAATGGCGGCTCTCATGTTGTAAAAGGTTTACGATGTGATAACGAAGTACATTATTGTTCACATTTTACAAAACATAGCCAGCTGATTTAAATCTAATTGAATATAACGATTTGTGCTTCATGGTTCTTGTATAACACTACCCAAGTGACAGGTAAGGTTCATGCTCAAAATTATAAATGCTTATTTACTGACTAAAACAGTAGTGTCAGTAGAGAATCTAGATTAGATGACTAAAGTAAAGTAGGAGGAACTAACTAACTTGGTCTTGAAACTGATGGGGTAGGAGGCATAATCGTGATAAGATGTTGTCTCTGTGTTGCGAATAGAAAAAAAAATTTCATAATTTAATCGAAGTATTTTTTTCAGACAGTTCTAAAAAAATTAACATAATTTCTTTCAATTTCAAATATTTAAATAAGAAAATTGGGAGCTCTTCTTTCAAAACCGGACGCAGGCTGTACGACTTAGTTCAGTTTAGTGGGAGTTCTCTCCCTTGGCCGCATTGCAAACAACGAGCGGAAAAGTCACGAATCAAACAAGACAGTGAGGTCGACATCAGGGCTGCCAATGCTCTGTTGTGTCCCCCAGATCTGGGTTTTTCTTGTGACGCTGCGGGGAAATCTGGGGTTTTTTGTGTGTGTGTGTTTTGCCGATCTCTATGCTTTAAAGACCGATACATTTGCGTGGTTATGGGTAGGGTTAGGATTAGGGGTAGCGTTAGGGTTACGCTTAGGGGTAGGGTTACGGGTAGGCTTAGGGTTAGGGGTAGGGTTACGGGTAGGGTTAGGTTTAGCATTAGGTGTGACAATTTTGACGCCGTAGTTCCCTATAATCGCGCACAGTCAAATAGACACCCAAACAGTCGACGGACGGTGAATGCTACTGACACGGACAATTCATCACCGATTGGGCACCAGCCGCACGCTATTGCTGTCATATTGGCACAATTCCAGTGGCGCCACTCCCACAAGCATCAGAGTGTCGCCCAGTATTTTGAAGTTCTACGTCAACATTTTCACATCTAACCCTAACCCTAACCCTATCCCTAACCCTAGACGCAACCGTATGACGACTACGCAACCGTACGCAACCCTACACACACCCGTATGATGATAGGTAAGTATGTCATTTGATTCGTGACTTTTCCGCTCGTTGTTTGCAATGCGGCCAAGGGAGAGAACTCCCACTAAGCCGTCCAGCTACCGTCCGAAGCTGCAAGGAGAGCCGAAAATTGGGCGCTCTTCCGAGAATACCTGTCCCAAATTATTTACTGTCCAAAACATCCCTTTTAGAGACTCAAGGGGTTATAAAGAGGTTATACAAAATATGGAACAGCTCTAATATTAGAAGCGGAATATGTACCAATAATGATTTCGGCCAGCATCGTCAGTTTTTACTTCTGCTGTTAAGCGCCGTGAAATAATAATTGAGGCCATAATCATCAGTTTTCACTTCTGTGCAATGTTTAAAGTTAATCGGCGTTGGAAGAAATAGTTTTCAATCCACTGAAGCGCTGTGGGAGAGGAATAATTTTCGATCCATTAAAGCGCTGTGTCGATGGGTAGCAATGTTTAGATCATCATCATCAGTTTTACTTCTGCCGTTAAGCGCCGTGAAATAATAATTTAGGCCATCATCATCAGTTTCCACTTCTGCGCAATGTTTAAAGTTAAGTGCCAAAATAATTTCAAATACTCAAGTCATAATATAGCAGTTGTCAAAGTGCAATACTGTAATTATTGCAGAGATGTAAAGTAATATGTTAAAGAAGAATATTAGAAAATACAATTAAGTTTTTTATTAATAAAATAGATAATACAAAGACGAACTAACTGAAACTCCTATATATGGAAATGTAAACTAGTAAAACTTAAAATCGTACTCTATCTATAAATGTGTGTATCTGAGAGCAGAAAACTGCAAGGATCCCTGTGGATTTAATTAGGTAATGTTGTAGTAATGAAGTGTTGCAATAGCAACAAGCTTTTGGCAAACTGACCACCCATTCGTTCCTTTAACACAGATCTAATTAAAATCTTGCCCCGACTAAAACAGTCATCCTACCTATCATCCATATTGATCAAAAGTCGGATGGCAACATATATAACATTGAACTCTATCTGATTGTCTAATACAGTAATTATGGTCCTCTTATTCTTCCATAGATTTGGTGCTACCTTTTACCTCAAGACTTTCATAACTCCCAAAATCTTCTGGAGATGGCACTCACTAGTCGAGAGCTGGATGATCTGAGGCCCCAGCTGAGTGACACAGTCAAAAATGTCATTGGTTTTAGTGAGCCAACAGTTGTCAACGCTGCAGTCAACTGCATTAGCACAGGCTTTGACATGAAGAAGACAATTGGTAAGTTATCAGTAGTTGTCTTTGTGAGAAATAACAGTCATGACTTATCTGGCAACTGGACTGCATACACCTAGTCATCCATACTAAGGCAAAAGTAATCTCAACAGGTAAGAGTGTGCTGTCAATAGCCTTTAAAAATGCCAGGTCGCAACATTATTGTCTGGTGACTGACTTCAGTGTGTGTGCATGCGTCTGTCTGTGTGTGAGAGAGAGTATGAGAGACTATCCTTCCCATAGAAGTCTCTAGAAAATATACTTTTTAAAAATAAAGAAAGAAAGAAACGCATAGCCACTGAACAGAACATAGTTTTGACATTCAGCATCTTTGTAATTTAATGAGTGAAGTTGTTCAAATTGCAGACAAGAATACCTTAGGGTTCAACCAATCAGTTGAGATTCTTTTTCCTTCTAGGTCAATAATAGTTTTTAGGCATACAGGTTTTTCTGTCAACTAATAAAAATGTACCATCTGATAATTTTAAAATAAAATATATTATATTTACATTGCCGGGTCATCACATGTGCCAAATAAAATTGGGGGGGAGGGGGGGGTGTCATTCTGTTTGTAATTCTCCACAAATTTCATTACAGCACATGTCAAGCCAGACTAAAGACCACTGGAGGGTCTGGTAGATGCTCAGGAAAAAGGCAAAACAAACATATCAAACTGCAACTAGTGTCATCAGTATGGAACTGTTTCTCTGATTTTGGTTTTCAGCTCTTAGAGAATCTGCCAGCAGGATTCCGTGGCCTCTCATTCTGGGGTCATATATATATATGTATATATATATATATATATATATATTTTTTTTTTTTAAACATACAAATAGTTCTATAATAGATACAGTTAATGGGCTGTGAAGGGTTAAACTTTCACATATCCAAGGCCATGACATATGAGATTAGGTGACCAGTTCACCTTGTTGTCTCTTCCCCTCCCCTCCTGAAAAGGTATGCTGCCTATTTTATGAGGCTCAGTTGACCCCTCTGCTGTACTGGTAAGAAAAACAATTCCCGCTTCTGAAAATAAAGTAATGGAGAATTACAACAATTCCTGTTTTGATCTCCTTGGTGAAACATAATGATTTTAGTTAAAGTAGTAACAGTAACAAGAATTGTTTATTTGCATAATATCATATATCTTCTAGACCAGCTGTCCCAGATTTTGGAAATGAATCAAGCTTCAGTTCTGGCGGAGCGAGTCTACCATCTGTACGAAAGTTACAGAACAAGTGGTCGAATTAGCAAGAAGAGGCGTAAGGTAAGGCAATAACACTAGAATATTTAAAGTTACAGAACTTCTTCTTCTTCTTCAGCGATCTCTGGTCATGCGCATAATCCACTGTGGGTCATAAACTGGGATGTCTTTTCAAGGTCTCTTAGGTTTCCCCAAAGCTTAGTTGTCAGTTCAACTGGGTGTTGCCATATGTCGCTCCGCAGCTCCGCCAGGAGAGGACAGTCTTGCAGGACATGTTCTGGAGTCTGTTCAGCACGAAGGCACCGGCAGAGAGCTGTTTGGCTCATACCTAATTTATGTGAGTGTTTATTGAGTCTGCAGTGTCCAGTGTGTAAGCGAAAAACTGTGACTTGGTCTGTTCTGTTCAAGTGTTTCAGAAAATCTTTTTCGTAGTTATAACGAGTGTTGGTTTTCCAATCTGTTTCTGATTTTCTCTTAATGAGAGTTTTGACTTCTGGAAAAGATAGTGGCTGGTAGGTCTGTGGTTTGTTACTGCCTTCCTTGGCTAAAGCATCTGCACTTTCATTGCCTTTGATGCCACAGTGTGACGGAATCCACTGCAAGTGAATTTCTGCCTTATTTGACAACATAGCAAGTTCATGTGTTAGACTTTGTAGTGTGCTGTCGGTAGGTTTGGACTCAAGGGCCTGTATAGCTGACAGTGAGTCAGTGAGAAAAACTATCCTGCCTGCGGTGATTTGCAGATTGTTCATATACTGTGCAAGTTACAGAACAAGTGGTAGAGTTGGCAAGAAAAGGCGTAAGGTAAGGCAATAACACTAGAATATTTAAAGGTACAGAACAAGTGGTAAAATTGGCAAGAAAAGGTGTAAGGTAAGGCAATAACACTAGAATATTTAAAGTTACAGAACAAGTGGTAGAGTTGGCAAGAAAAGGTGTAAGGTAAGGCAATAACACTAGAATATATAAAGTTACAGAATAAGTGATAGAGTTGGCAAGAAAAGGTGTAATGTAAGGCAATAACACTAGAATATTTAAAGTTACAGAACAAGTGATAGAGTTGGCAAGAAAAGGTGTAAGGCAAGGCAATAACACTAGAATATTTATAGTTACAGAACAAGTGGCAGAGTTGGCAAGACAAGGCGTAAGGTAAGGCGGTAACACTAGAATGCTTACAAGTCACAAAGCAAATTATAACAGTTCCATCTATCTACCAGACTACTATTAAATTCGATACAGAATGTGAGGAGACATCATTGAACCTGATTGCAACAGAGAATTAACTGAATTACTTCTATAAGCCTAAAAAAATAAAAAAAATTTCAGTCCCTTCTAATTATTTTTTTAACCTCATTGGCGGTTATCACTGTGGTCAGTGGGAAAATTATATCATAATTTCTATAAATAGAGTTATTTTTTAAAGGAAAACCCCTCTAAATGCTATTTAAATAAATAAATTATAGTCAGTGCCAGTCCTCCTAAATATGTGTGCAAGCGCACTTGATAGCAGTTTAGCTAGGTGTCTCATCAACAGGCCTCAGTAGCCAAATTGGTAAAGTCAACTTTTTTTTAAGGAATTGGAACCAAACAGAAGAGTCGTTTTTGTAGCTTTTTAGGATGACATGGTTAAATTGTAGGCTTTTATGATGTAATTTTTTCTGATTTTCTAATAAGTTCATTACCTGCAATAATAACAGTAATCCTGAGTTGATTATTCTGTTGCCAGCGTTCTGTAAGTTCACATTACTTCTTTAATATCAGTTAATTACTGCTTCCATTCGGTATAGTATGTTGTAATCTTTGATAGAGACCAAGAAAGTCAGATGTATATTCTGTAATTAAAACATTTGGCTCTCCTCCGAACTTCTACCCCGGCATTATGGCGGCCAAACAAATATCCTAACAGGGCCTCAGTCCTATTAAAAAATGCGGATTTATATGGATGTTTATTTCTGTAAGGCTGTTCTTTATGCCATCACTTAGTCTTTTGCGACGCCTTGCCCTTGTACCCGTTTCACCGTGGCTCACTGTGGTAGATAGTACCAAGGCATTCTTGTTAGATGTCCAAACCATTTCATTTGTTGTTCTTTGACATTCAGTTATAATTTAAATTGAGCCTCTGAATATATGAACTTACAGAAGAATAGGTTATGTTTTATGTAAACAAATACAGTCCAATACATTGCAGACCTTATCATCTGATGGACGATTCATCTTGTTGGAAGATATTTATTTTTAAAGTCAAATATTTTGGTCATAAAATTTTATAAAGGCCATACTGGAGGGACAAGTTGAAAGCAAGAGGTAAACAGGATGATACATTCAAGAAACAAACAGCAGTCCCAGATAGTGTACGTGCAGGAAAAGAAACAGTGTGTTGGCACCCCATTGCAGTCAAACCTTCATTGTGATGGTGTCCGCCTCGAGTGCTAGAGTTTCCCGGTTCAATCCCCTGTAAGGGATAGGATTTTTTCACATGAGCTTAGACTTCTAGTAATTCCCCCTGGTCTCTGGGTAATGAGATCTGGCGTCCATGTGGATTGTTACTCACGTTAAAAAATCCCTTGGCAGTTGGAAATTGAAAAGCGTTGCCTGGGCAAAATTTAGAGTTAAAAATCTACCCAAGGTATTTTAGGTTCCTCGCCAGTGCTACAGAGCCTGTGCACTGTGCTGAGCTTCTTCGGACTCAGAACTTGATGTTTATCAGTTGTTCAAAACCCAAAAACCTGTGACAGTGACTGACCTCAGTAAACACATTAATTTGAAAATGAATTTTAGCTGTAACTCTGAACATCTTATTATATTGAAACGGTAATGCAAGCCAGTAAATGTTTTCAATTGTTGTAAAAGTAATAAGCTGCATAGCCTATCATGTGAGGACATGAATTTACTGGTAGTAAATCAGGTACTGTGAAATGGTTTACATTGTAGGATTTTGTGAAGTAATTTTTCTGATTTGCAGACAAGTTTATTTTTATATGTGCATAAAAAAAATACAAACCTATTTTTTTTTTTTTTGACAGCGGTTTGTAAGTTAAAAAGTTTTTTCCAATCTAATTTTAGTATTGCTTTCAGTTTGTAAGTTTAAAGAAAACCAGGACCTTCAGCTGACAGCAAGTAACTCTTGCACTGCTGTGGCTTCCAAAATGAAAAAAAAAAATGTAATATGAAATGCCTGACACAGTCATTGCTTGGGGACAACACCTTATATAAGATACTTTGAACAACAGAAGATTACGAGGATGGCGTATCTGTCAGTGTGTGAGGACAACACCTAATATATAATACTTGGGTACAACAAATTTAAGATTGGCCAATCGGCCATGTGTACTTGTGGACTGGCACCTGAAACAACAGATCACATCCTTCAAGACTGTCCCATATTCAACGCTTTCAGACAAAACCTTTGGCCAAAAGAGACACTTGTGGAAGTCAAACTTTACGGGCCGCTTAGTGAATTACAAAAGACAGTGAAATTCATACAAGAGACGGCTTTGCAGATATAGACAATTTATTTCATGCGAACGAAAGAAGAAAGAAGAAGATAATACATGGAACAACAGAAGATCATGTAGATGGCGTATCTGTCAGTGTGTGGGGACAACACCTCATATAAGATACCTGGAACAACAGAAGATCATGTAGAGGGTGTATCTGTCAGTGTGTGGGGACAACACCTCATATAAGATACTTGGAACAGGAAAAGATCACATGGATGGGTATCTGTCAGTGTGTGGGGACAACACTTCATATAAGATACTTGGAACAACAGAAGATCATGTAGAGGGCGTATCTGTCAGTGTGTGGGGACAACACCTCATATAAGATACTTGGAACAGGAAAAGATCACATGGATGGGTATCTGTCAGTGTGTGAGGACAACACTTCATATATGATACTTGGAACAACAGAAGATCATGTAGAGGGTGTATCTGTCAGTGTGTGGGGACAACACCTCATATAAGATACTTGGAACAGGAAAAGATCACATGGATGGGGATCTGTCAGTGTGTGGGAACAACACTTCATATATGATACTTGGAACAGCAGAAGATCATGTGGATGGGGATCTGTCAGTGTGTGGGGACATCACCTCATATAAATAACATACCTGGAACAACAGAAGATTACGAGGATGGGGTATCTGTCAGTGTGTGGGGACATCACCTCATTTAAAATACTTGGAACAGTAGAAGATCATGTGGGTGTGGCATCTAAGTAGAATACCTCAACAGTTACCAACACAGGTACTACATCTAAGATCTGCAGCAAGTACATGAGTGTCTAGAAAAGTTGGCTGAAGACGTTGAAGGCATTGTTCATTCACAAAGAATTATAACCACACATTGAGCACTGAGTCAGCAAATCTTTTTGATGCTTAATGGCAAATGGGAAAGCTAATGATGACCATTTAATAAAGAGTTTCACAATATGTATATTTATAACCATTTGTCAGTTGATCAGAAATTTCACATAGGTGCTGTTTTTATTACATTTATTTAAGTCTCGGCTACTAAACCATAAGAGAATAACCAGGAGTTGGTCATTTAAACATAACAGAGTAGGGCACATTCTGTCTAATGGAATCTTATCACTCCAGTTATGTGATCATCAAAATGTTTTGCGACATGCATATAAATGGAAAAAACGTGTGGTTAGCCCAAGACCTCCACTGTAAAAGGTAAAGCGAAACAGACTAAATCCTGAATCCTTGAAGTTTATTGCTGCAGATATTAACAGCCTCCATTCACTTCTGTGATTGACTTCTTCTTTCCACTTGATGATTCCAGATGTTTGTTGGTCTGATTACATTTTCTCTCTCTATTATCTTTTTGGTCTGCCTCATGGTCTACTTCTATTCAGCTCTCACATGTACAGTTTTTGTCTATCTGTTTTCTACCATTCTGCCTATATGCAGGATGTGTACACTGTTTTAGTCTGTCCCTGCTTTCTGCCATTCTCTCTAAATGTAGTGTTAGTCTTGATGATGCCAGTAACTAATGGTGGTTTGAAAAAAAAATATTAATTGTATTGTTGCTTCTCTCTCCGTGTGGGTTCCGGGGCCTTTTAATAGGGAAAACAAGAATAGACCCACTGCCTACCCAGAAGCACGTCGTAAGAGTCGACTAATGGGGATCTTTCTTCGAAGTCAGAGTGCATCTGCCTGAGAGACAAGGAACCAACAGTCTGCACACAAATGTGTCAAATCTGTCAAACGGATGCACACGCAACACTCAGGTTCTGGAACAGGACTGCGGTCCAGAAGTGGACGAGCAACCAGAACTTTCCACCGTAGTTTACAGCTGGTGAACGCGAAACAAGAAGAAGATGATTGTTGCTTCTCACTCTCCATTATCCGCCGCTTGTATATATGATGGATCCAACCAAAGATTTGTTGTAAGACTGCTCTCAAAAGTTTGTGGTAACATTTACAGTTAAATGTAAATATTGAGGGCTCATATCATTTAGTCTGTTTCACTTTACTTTTTACAGTGGAGGTCTTGGGCTAACCACACGTTTTTTCCATTTATATGCATGTCGCAAAACATTTTTGCTGCATTGGGTCATATATTTAAATACAAGAGAAATTACATCAAAATATAACGAAGCACCAATAATAAATAAATTCTTTTGACTGAGCTACCCATTTTATCTGTTGTTTCACTTCACCTTTTACCGGGAGTGATGAGGGAATCTGGCTGATAATTGACGCTTTGAGAAATGCCAAGATGGAATTATAATTAGAATGCTACTGGCACCATTTGCGCTGGAGCTCTGCGCTGACTGCTGAAAATGGGGACATAACGCTTCTGGGAATGCCCTGAGTATTGTGATGCCGGTTCTTGAATCAACAACTCAACCTTTTACGATGGAGGTGTTCCTTCTGTTTGCATGTTTCAGTACACCTAGTTACATGTCCTTTTGTTTTTCTGATCAACTACAGGAATACGAAGATGACACTGCCAGGAAGAAAAGAGCAGCAGAGGAAGAGATTGCAATATCTGAAATGACTTCCATGCACAGTGCTCCACCCAAGCCCAAGAACACACTTCCTAACCTGATCCCACCAGGGTCCCAGTTGTCCCCCGACAAGGTTAGTCTCTCATCCGATAAAGCCTTTAATGACAACAATAGTCAAGGTAAATGGCCCTTTTCACAGGGTGCTATTCAGTGTCCTTTTGAAGAGACCCACCGCTACGTACCTAACAAGCATATCATTAAAGACAACTAATTAGGGATGTTTCCTACAAAATAGGATTGCCTCTGCCTAATAGGGGAGGAACCATCAGTCAGCATACAAATGGGCCAGATTTTTAAACAGATGTGCACGCAAAACTAAAGTTATGGAAAAAGACTGAAGTCCAGAAATGGACAAACAACCAGAACTTTCCACCTTAGTGTACAGCCAGTGAACGCTCAGAAGAAGACCCTGTTGGCCTTTTTTGTACCTATGGTCTAGGATTATTTTTTTTTTTTTTTTTTAAGTAGTCAGTGGGTGATGTAGTCAACACCATGCTGGTTACTTATTTCTTCCCAGGACATTTCCTGATACAAAATTTATACTGGATGGCCAGGTATAAGATGGCCAACCGTAGTTTTGGGAAGGCTTTACCTTTCCTAACTGAAAGTAGAGTTAGGTGAATATGTGTACAGCCACTTATGTAAACTGTTGTAGCCTCTTGCTGAATATGTCTGTTAGCCACAAGAAGTAAACAGACATTTCACCAGTAATCTTATATGAATAATTCTAATAATCCACTACAATAAATCTGCTTGTTCCTCTTGTTGATATCTTGTGATTTAACTGATTTCTTCAACAGGTCAATCATGTAACAAAAATCCCATAGCGCATACTGGCATAAAGAATTTAAATATTTAGACTTCACATTTATGGAGTCCGTGATCCCTTCCTTACAACATCTCAGTCTGAAGGACTCCTGGTTGTTGTTTGACAAAGCTGACCAGGAAGCCACTGAACTCTGAAACTTTGCTACATAGCTCTTGTTACATGTTTGTAACAAGTGGTTTAGTTACTTGTGACAAAATTTATGGAATTAGACTCATAATTTAAGCTGACTACTGGGACAGCTACCCCCCCCCCCCCCCCCTTTTTCCCCTTTCCACCTACCCCCTCCCTTTTTTACAGCACATGACAGTCCTAGTCAGCACAAAGAAACATGTCATATAAGGCATATTCATTCTCACTCTATGCTACGAGTGCCAGGCATGGCCAGTCACAACAAACCGGAAAAGAAAATTAGTTACTATGGAACTAAAGTGTTTGAGAAGGGCTGCGGGAGTGACCAGCAGAGTTAAAAACAGGAATGAGTTCACAAGAGAACAAGTCACCATAGAATCAGTTCTAAATGGCATCAAAAGACAACAAATCAAATAGTTTGTCCACTTAGAAGAGAATGCACTAAGATGCCATACCATACAAGGCATACACTAAAACAGGAGAATGGCCTAGAACATGAGCTAGACCAAGAAATGATAACATCAGAGAAACTCTACAACAGTCTGATGTATCTGTGGTCAAGGCCGCCAGAAGCAGAACCTTATGCTGTAAAAAAAGTTAGTAAGCAGAAGAAGAAGAGGCAGAACCTTTTGTTAGGGCTTGGAAGGATGTCATCACATGAAATAGTAGACTTTCTTGGAGACAACAAGATAGGAAGAATCATGATTGCCAACACTAGATAACAAGGCCCTTGGTGAGTAAACGACACTCATGATCACATTAGTTTAAAAAATATATAAATAAAACGTTACTTTCTTTTATGCATTGTTTCAGATTAAAGAGATGATGGCCAATGCCCAGAAAATGATTCAGGAAAGAAAAGCACAACTGCAGTCTGTTATGCCAGTGGCTTCTATGCCTCCTCCTGTGAGTTGACCTGTTTTAAATCTCATGTTTTTCTTCTTCTGTTGCCTGTTATCCCCTAATGGAGCACTGGCTCACTTTAAGTCAAACTATCCATTTCCTGCAGTTCACCCTGCATTCCCTTTGTTTTGTTTTTTTTAAATTCACCTGAGTCTCAAATTAACTTCTGCTTGGAATTTTTCTTCCTTTACTTCTTTGAAGCATTTGTATCACACTTCTATTTGTGATGCATTTGTTCCCAAAAGTCTTCTGAATCATCCAAATAGTTTCCTCAGATAAATGTTGAAGCCAGACTTAAAATGTAATAGGAACTCTTTCCTTTAACCATTCCACCATTTTGATTGTGCCTACTGTCTAGTGCATGTGCACACTTAACGTTCAGCTCATGTATGTGCATGACAGGCTACTGTATTTGTCTGCCTGGTTGCATTGATGTTGAGCAAACTATTCTTGTTCATGTTAACTATGGCTTGTTCTTTTCAGTACAACCCTCACATACTTTGAGAGAGAGTGACAGAACATTTCTGAGCTCCATTCTAGCTGACCTTCCTTGCAGACATATCAACTTGATTACATGTTTCCATGATCTTTGAATTAATTAGACCTGTTTTACCTTGTGGTTTCTCGGGTGCATTTTGGAGGAAAGAATAATAGACACAAAAGGTACAGTTATTGCAGGTTAGCTATAAACTACAAAGCATGCCAACCACCCCATTAAGGGCGAACCCAAAAGAAGATTAGACCTGTTTTAAAATTACTTGAAACTACACTTGTCCAACAAAATAGACTTTAATTGACCAAGCATTGAATCTGATTTAAGTAGATGTAATATATGAGTTCATTGGAAGTATATTTTGTTTTCTTATGTTCTTCATTTTAGAGAATTGGAATGGCAGCCCCATCAGGTCCAACAGATGCTGCCATGAACAAAGCCAAGAGAGCTGCAGAACTTCATGCTCAAATTCAGGCCAGACTAAGTGGTGGACCTAATGCTGGACTGCCTCCTCCACTGATTCCGGGACTGCAAGGTTCCACAACAGTGCAGCCGATGCAGCAGCCAATGGCTGGGTAGGGCAATTGTGAACACTTGACCATCAGTTAATCATGTGCCATCTCCACAGTGAAGGCTGACTGCCATGGCTCTCCAGTACTTTCTCATCTTGGTTATACACTCTTTGAGACTTCTGTTTGTTCAACTCTTTTCCACATGTATCACTGTCTACTTCTGGCTCTCTTGTCTTCAGATTTTCCTGCCAGCATAATTTGTTATGACTGTTGTATCTTAATACGGCCAAAATATATCACTTATCTCTTGTTATTTTATTTCATCAGCTCTTTTCATTCCCAGTTTGTCAGAAACTCCTAATTTGATTGGTTTTTTGTTTCAATTAAATATTGCCAATTTTTCTGTATATCCACAACTCAAGACACTTAATTCAGTTTTCTAATTACTTGGCAATTGTTCAGATTTGTGCATCATAAAGTAAGGTTGAGTATATTTAAGATGTAATAATTTTCAGTGTAAATATGTTATCTCTATCCCACACAAATTTCATGATGTTGAAGAAATTTTTGACCGCTCCTGTTCTCTCTCTCTCTTTTTTTTTTAAAGTGATCTGACAATATGACATAGATTACTGGAGTTGTCATTGACAGCAAGAGAAGTACTATAACAAAGCTGACTTTCCTGTCAAAATGTGACAGCTAGAGTCTACAAAATTAGAAATTATATCATATAATAAGTTTACACAATGTCAGCAGTGACATTTATTGTAAGACAGCAAGTCTTTGCTGGTGTAACACTTATGACGCGTTCTATCTATCACTGATCTAGAAGAGGACAGTCCCGGTAGATTACACATCAAACAGCCTATTAATGTTTTAAATTAAGTGGTGTATTCAATAACATAGATGAGTCACAAGATGATGCTTTGGGTATCTTATCGCAGTGGGTAATTGGTTTCTTAGTTCTTATAGCAGTAAATATTACAGTGTATGAGGCGTCTTTTAGGCCATTGGTCCCTCTTTCTGTCTCTGACACACACACATGTAAATAAATACAGTGACATACTATCATATTGTAATTAAAATAGTATGTGAAAGGAATTTTTTTAATTTACTCAGAGTACTGAAGCAAACTATGTAAACAGAACACTATACATTTAAATGAAACATCACATATACCATTTTAGTATGTTGTGACTGAACCAGGTAGTTTTATTTATATATAGGTCTCCCCTAGAGATCTTCCGTAATTAGTTGGTTCACATTTGTTCATGAATTTGATGATTATGAATTAAATTTCATTTAGCCAGTCTTTGACTTCTTTTACAGCCCTTCTCCTCTCATTCTGAATGAAGAAGGAAAAACCATTGACGCTAAGACAGGAGAAGCTATACAGTTGTCTGTGTATACCCCCACCCTAAAGGTAAGTAAACACATGAATTTGTACTCCTGATTATGCAGCAGAATAGTCTGAGGATGTGAGGAAAAGGGAGGGAGATGGTTACAAAAGCTTGCCAGATAGACATCTGTGAACTGTCATCATCCTGTAGAGGGTCCTGTAAAAGGTAAAGTCGAGATGTGAACCAGCGTCATTGCACACGATTATAAACCATAAGTGCTCTGCAACCAGTTAGGACAGCTGATGAGAAACTGTCCGCCAGTGTTGCCGTCTGCACTCAACTCTGTAGCTACAGCTACAGTTCCTCCATTTACCCCAGAGTGTTAACTCTGGTACCCATTACCTTGAGGTTGAATGAACCCCGGGAACCGTCCGGTTTCGAATACCGGCCATGGGCTGCAGCAAGTCACAGCTGGATTTGAAAGTGAGTCTCCTATTGACTGGGCTAACGCGACCCCTAGAGGGTAATGTGCAGAACATTGCTCTCATCAGTGCATACCAGAAGGCTACTTGATCCCTACCAGCTTTCCCACCTCATTTTTATCAACTTTTTTATACCCAGTGTGTCTTTGTCATCCTGTGTCCACTGCCAGTTGGATATTGTCTATGACAATATTTTAGACATGAGTTCTGTCTATAATTCATAGTCATGAGCTCTGGTAGATGATAGCTGTTGCACTTTAATTAGTTGGGGGCAGTAGATTTGAACCTTCTTGGGGCCCCGGAACCCACACAGAGACCAAAAATCTAAAGAGCTATGCAGTTAGCATAACTACAGACAGGAACCTCTGTATCTAGCAGGTCAGTGGGTGGTGGTCAGATGTTGAGTGAGAACTGACAGCACAGCTTTTGGAGCATTCCCATAAACTCTCAAGTGGCCAGCTAAAGTGAGGCACATGTATTCTGCTTTGAAGGTAGACTGAAAACAAGTCACAGCCTAGGGATGGAAAACCTGTGTGAAACACCCATTGAAATAAGATACTGGGTCTTTTGCTTAAAACAGTGCATGATAATTTACGTTGTGGTACAGAGTAGATATTAACACAATGGACATTATTCAACGGTGGACATTTACACATCAGTGTTATAGGCACACAAAAACTACACCTGATAATTTTTTTTTACAGTATTACTTCTTCTTCTTCTTCTCTTTCACCATTTACCTCAGTGTGGTGTTTGGTTGAGATGTAAGGATAGTTTGTGCACTTTTTCCATTTCATTGTACAAGTTAGTGTTCATAAGGATAGTTTGTGCACTTTTTCCATTTCATTGTACAAGTTAGTGTTCATTTCTGTTATGTTGCTCCTGATGGTGTCGCTTCATATCTTGTGTGGTCTTCCCCTTCCTTCATGTTCATTATATTTCTTCAGCATGACTCTCTGTGGCAGTTGGTGCCAGGGCATTCTAGTCAAGTGGCCAAACCATGTCATTTGTTGTTCTTTAATGAATTGTATGACTGGTCCTAGTCCTAGTTTACTTCTAATTTCTTTATTCCGAATTTTTTCTATTCTTGTGACACCGACAGTTCTAAGACATCTCATCTCTGTAGTTACTGTCTTCCACTCAATAGTTGTAAGTGCCCATGTTTGGCACTGGTAGCACAGTCGGCCATAAAACTGTTCTTATGAGATTTGCTTCGGTTGACAGGGGTATCTTTCTGTGCGTCAGAAGCGGTGTTAATTGTCCCATAACCTGATTTGTTTTCGCACCCGATTCGTATGTTGATTTCTTTATCCATTTTTCCATGTGAGGTGAAAAATTACCCTAGATATTTACATTCGCTTTTTTTTCTTTGTTATTTACTTTAATTGAAATGGTTTCTTCTTGTCTACCTATTACCATTGGCTCAGTCTTATCAATGCTTTTCCTCATATTATATTTCTCATATTTATTATTGACTTGGTTTTTTTGGTTCTGTAAACTCTCTTCTGTTTCAGCTATTAATGCTTGGTCATCTGCAAATAACAATTCTGAGATATTCTTTTCTTTGCTCTCTGCTTCTTTGCATTTATTGTTGATGTATGTTATCAAAAGCGGGAGAAATAGCAAACATCCCTGTCTTACTCCTGAATATACTTCAAAAGTTGCGATGTGCCTGCTTTTGTTCTTATGCAGCCTTTACTTGATGTATATAAGCTCTTACACACTTCAGTTAGATGTTTGCTGATTCCATATCTTCTTAAGCAATTCCACAACATATTCCTATCCACTCTGTCAAATGCTTTTTCCTGATCTATAAATGTCACTTTGCATGTCTCATCATACTCTATTGCTCTTTCTGTCAACTGTCTTAATGTAAATATTGCATCTGTGCAGCTTCTATTAGGTCTGAAAACCATCAGGGCTTCTGAAAGTTGTTTTCTACTGTTGGTCTTAATCTTCTTTCAAATAATTGGGCATACATGTTCCCTGTGTGGCTTGTGGTTGATAGAAACAATTCATTTCTTATGAATTATCACAACGTATTTTGTATTTCCAGGCTAACATCCGGGCCAAGAGACGAGAGCAGTTTAAAGGTTTCAGTGAGAGGCCTCCAGAAGAGATTAGTGAAAGCAAATTCTTTGATCCAAGACTTTCGTAAGTCTGACAGTGCATGAAAGGGTTTTGTTGGTGAAAGATAGATTGTCTTAAATATATAAAGCTCCTGGTGTGGGTTCCAGGACCCTGTTATGGCCGGGAAGGGGGATAATAGACCCACCTCCTCCCTAAAAAGCATGTCATAAGAGTGTACTAATTATAGGTTTCTTTCAAATTCAGACTAATCTGCCTGAGAGGCAAGGAACCAACAGTCTGCGTACAAATGAACCCGATCTGTTTGAAAAATAAATATTTAAAAAAGAGGAACGTGCAAAATTCAAGATGTGGAAGGATTAAGTCCATAAGTGGACAAACACCAAAACTTTTAGCTGGAGTTAACAGCTGGTAAACGCAAAAAAAAAAAAAAAAAAAGATCATAAAGCCAGTTCGAATTTCTAAGAATTTTAAAAGTATAATGGCTGAATAAAGTGCTGGTTGGTTGTTGAATTTGGTTAAAGAAAGGCTGTCTTATGCATATAAAGCTGCTTAGATTTTTTGAGCAATTTCATAAGTGTAACGATTGAATAAAGTGCATTGCTTGGTAGTTGTTGAGCTTGCTGAAAAAAACTGTTCATAATGCTGCTCATTTCTTTGTAACCTATTACTGTTTGTCATCATCTCACAAACCCAAGAGTTCATCTTACAAACCCAAGAGTTCATCTCACAAACCCAAGAGTTCATCTCACAAACCCAAGAGTTCATCTTACAAACCCAAGAGTTCATCTTACAAACCCAAGAGTTCATCTCACAAACCCAAGAGTTCATCTCACAAACCCAAGAGTTCATCTCACAAACCCAAGAGTTCATCTTACAAACCCAAGAGTTCATCTCACAAACCCAAGAGTTCATCTTACAAACTCAAGAGTTCATCTCACAAACCCAAGAGTTCATCTCACAAACCCAAGAGTTCATCTCACAAACCCAAGAGTTCATCTTACAAACCCAAGAGTTCATCTCACAAACCCAAGAGTTCATCTCACAAACCCAAGAGTTCATCTCACAAACCCAAGAGTTCATCTCACAAACCCAAGAGTTCCAGGTAGAATGACTGGACTATTCCTAGTTTCTCAACTCATACTTTGTTCTACCACATAGGCTGTATTTATTCACTGTTTATGTGCAGTTAATTGTGAACTAATTCAGAATTCCTAAGCAAGCACTGTGATCATGCAGTGACTTGATACACTCATCAGATATCAGTAAAAATAGCTGGATGAGAGAGAGTAAAGATGTGATCTGGCAAGCAAAGAACCTGAAGTCAGACTGACAGATTAGCACTCAAGTTAATTATATTGATTAGTGGAAATTCTGTAGCCCCAGGTAGCAGGCACACATTTTGGGGGAAAATATATGTATAGTACATAAACATTTCAACCCTGTTCCATGTTGCATGTAGATGCCAACAGTATTTGGCAGTGGCTTTAGATAACGGATGACATCTGATGCCTTCTGCCACCCTGAAAGTTTATATGGTTAGTTGCGTATCCTTTACAGGACGTTGCAGAACCAACCCCAACAGCTCCTGGCTGTTGTGTTGTTTTTCTAAGCAAATTTACGTCCAGTAGTTTGCCATTGCTTTCTGGACGGTTGGCTTTCTTGGTATCACTGTCAAAACCAACGCAAGGCACATGGAAAGCAGGTGGGATCAAACCTGGCATTACGAAGCGTTCGCATCGACTTGGCAACAGGGCCGACGAAAGTTTATATACTGACATTAAATCCAACAGGCGAATACCTTCTCTAGTATCACTTGATCTGTGTAAATGATTCAATATCTGAGGAATTCTTGCTGATTCTCCATGTTATTCTCACAAATCATAAGGACTTAGAAGTCATATATCAATTTTTGTAATTTGTGTGCCTGCTACCCTGCGCTTCAGAATTTCAACCAACCAGTATAAATTAACTTGATTGCTAATCTGTCTGTCTTAACCTTCTTCACTTGCCAGATTGTATCTCAACTCCCTCTCATCCAGCTATTTCTTCTTATATCTGATGAGTATGTCAAGTCACTGCATGTATATATGAGGGATTTTAAAGCGAGCCAGGAAGCAGTTAGTGACAGTAATCTTCATAAATGTTTTGACCTCTCACACTGTGTGCATTACTTCATGGACCCTGGCATTAATCATTGGCTGTTCATGAGGACCTCAGCTGCACTGATAGACAGAACAGTGTTCTTCAACCCTTTGTCTCCATAGAAATCTTCAAACATGACCTTCTTCTGAATGTATTTATTTTAAACACATCCTTATAATTCTGGTTGATGCAGTTATTTCTGCAGCTGGCTAGCTATTCTGGGGAGACAGATCAGGCCATTTATTTGTGAAATAAAATTGATCCTCTCAACATTTACTCTAGGTATCTTACTATATTGGATTGCTTCAGATAGGTCTGACATAATAATAATATCAGAGATGTACAGAAGAATTGGCAAAAAATGCCAAATAACCTAAAAATACCATTTCAGTGTTAATGATAGCGTATTAGATGTCTTGATGTGTATTCATTTAAGGATAATTTTAGTACATATGTGATGAAAAAACTTTCTGAAACTGGCTGAAACCTTTTGCTTACAGATTGAAGACAGTCCAAAGACCCAAAAGGGGCTTCAAGTTCCATGAGAAGGGCAAATTTGAGCAACAGGCTACAAGACTTAGAGCTAAGGTAACATGCACTGTTTAAAACTGAAGTATATTTGTGGGTATCTTTCACATGCATTTCAGAACACATATATTTCTCTAAATGTATATAATATATATCACAAAACACATGTATTTCTCTCTAACTCAGGGTTGTCAGTATATGTCTCTTTCATATTTTCTGGATTGTCAATATATGGCAGCTGAGGAGGTTGACTGATAAAAATTTAGAAAATATATAAAAGATGAAAAGACTTATCAGAATAGAACTATGTAAATGCTCAAGACAACAGAAGTAAAAATAATTTAAGTGCAACTATTTCAGTCCCAATATCTGTGGTGAACTGAAGGGTGAGGATGATTGTAATGCTGGTAATGATTTTTCTGTTGACAGGCCCAGCTTGAAAGACTTCAGGCAGAAATCTCCCAAGCCGCCAAGAAGACTGGTATTGCATCAGCTGCCAAGATTGCAACGATAGCCCCAAAGAAAGAAATTGTAAGTTAGATGTATAAATCATACTCTTTCAGGGTAATCAAGCTATTTAAATTGCTTGTGCAAGTCCTTTTTATACTTTATCTTCTTCTTCTTCGCATTCACCAGCTGTAAATTCCGGCAGAAAGTTCTGGTTGTTCATCCACTTCTGGACTCTAATCTTGCTCCAGAACTTGAGTGTTGTGTGTACATCTGTCTCACAGGTCTGACTCATTTGCATGCAGACTGTTGGTTCCTTGCCTCTCAGGCGGATGTGCTCCGACTTCCAAGGGAGCTCCCAATTAGTCGACGGGGAGACTACTTTATTATAAAAGCATAACTGTTTTTCCCTGTAGGTATTTTATATTTGTTTCTGTCATTAGTCTCCTGTAGCTACTTTGTGTGTTGATTTTGTATTAGGTTTCCATAAATACAGGAATCCCAAGGCTGGCTATATTCCCGTTTGTATTCCCCAAAGTAAACCCCTTTGCCTCAGATACTTTTTGGGGGTAAAGGCCCAGAACTTGGCAATTCCAACCCCTCCCCTCTCCCAAATCCTTTTGAAAGAAAACAAACATTTCACATTTATATACATAATTTATGAAGGAAGAAATGATTGCAGAAAGTATGAGAGCTGAGCATCTGAGAAGAAACAGACTAAACACAAATGTTGACAGCAGTGGTCTTGCAATCCCATGCTATAATTGGGGAATACTTTTCTTAAGGCTGGTGGGTCTTGCTAGTCACACTAGCTCAGTATAACACTATCGTCTGGAAAGATGGAAAGGTGCCAGCTAGTCAGTCTTTTTATTTAAAATGTGTTAAAATAAATATATGAATGAAAGTCAGTGAACATAAAGTAAGGCAAAGAATTAAATGATGACTTTCTTTTTGGCCTACTAAACAAATGTGTATGATGACTCATACCAGGACCCAGGCCACTGCTTAACTGCTAAAGGCCAGAGGCAAATACCTCTGTCTGTCTCAGTTTGTGCAGACACGAGTTGTGTCATTTGTTGTCAGTGACACTTTATTCACAAATTAAAAAGAATTTTCTCTACCCTGTACACCAGATCTTAAAAAAAAAAAATTTTTTTTTTTAAAGCAACACAGTGTTTACTTAATTTGTGACCCATTTTTATTATTACAGAAGGAAGGTGAGGTTCCAGACATAGAGTGGTGGGACTCCTATATTTTAAGGCGTGATGCGTAAGTTGTTTATGTTTGTGCAGTTCATATTTCACTTGTTAATCTGCCAGTCACTAGGAGACATGTGTTAGGTAGTAAGTACACATCAAGGGCCTTTTTCTAGCGACTACAGTTTCGACAATTTGCAGTCTTTTTGGCAATTTCCGTTACCATGGAAACCGTTTGAAACTTGTTTGGGAAATGTCGGCTGGGGTTTCGGGATGTGTCCTAATCTCTCATGAAATTTTGCGATTGGTGTGATTTTCACCAGCTATGAATAGCTGAAAATGGCGGGAACGAACCCGATTAACAGTGCATGTCTACGACAGCCGGACGTCCTCTGTTTTTCTGTTACATCAGTTTGATTGAAAATAGCGCTAAGTATTCAAGGTTGGCTTTAGGCCTTAAATATTACCAGACATGGTAATGCTAGTTATAATTAAATTCTCCGTCCAATTTTACATTTGTGTATAAAATTTCTTTCTTATCTGTGGCTATTTAGATTTACAGTGACATTTTTCAGGCAGTCGCTATTATGTGGCTGTGTCTGAGAAAAATTGTTTGCCATCTTGTCCAATGAAAACAAAGCCAAAACAAAAGTGCACAGTTTGGTTGCGCAAAGAAAACTTCTTGTTTCTGAGACGCAAGTTTTCAACAGCTGTTTTTTTACATCTCATCTCCACAAAAACCTACATATCTCAGCTCAGAAATGACATACAAGCCTAAATGAGGTACCGTTGGAAAGAGATTGTTTACAGCTATCTATTTTATTGGTGTAGAAGGCATTTTAAAAATTTGACTAAAGTATCTACTTTTTCATGCTACTGTGGTGCTGGATCCAAATTGTTTGAGAACAGTCCACATTCTGTAGGTGGTGTGGTCGACACTATGCCAGCTGTCTGTGTTAACTTCCAAGGATATTTCCAGGTAACCTGGGTGGACCTGGGGAGGGCTGAGAATTTTTATAAATAGATAATGAAGTCATACTGTGAGGACAAGAGAAGTGTAAGTGATACTGTGAGGACAAGAGAAGTGTCTGAGCTTTCAGGAAGTGTACAGAATCAGCCCAGCAATAACCACTTCATTTTTAAATCACAGGGACTGATCATTATTCTTCTTGTGTTTAAAACCTCACCAGGTGGATTTGTTCAAATTGACCTAAGGCTGTCTGTGCCATTAAAATGGATCACAAGAAATGTTCTTGAATGTAAAGGTGGTCGGCATAATGCTGGCCAGATTACTTGTTAAGTGTCTAATACACTAGTACAGTGGTCTCCAACCATTCTCAGGTAGTTTATGGCAAGAACTTTCCCTTGACACCCCCCCCCCCCCTCCCCTTTTCCCCACAGCCCCAAACATAACAACAAAATGTAAAGAAAAAAAAGAGAACAAAAAGAAAAATCCCAGGTTCTGTTAACAAGAACGTGGAGAGAAAAATGCACATAACTGAGAGTGTCAAATAATACAATAAACAGAAACAATAATACAATAAACAGAAACAATCAACAACAGGTAATTTAGTGTCTAAATATCGGTACGATGGTTGAGACTGTTTTCTCTTGAAGATATCTGCTATTTTTGGTCTGACGTTGGACAGGGCTAAACTGGTATCACTCTCCACAGGTGGAGACCCCTGGTCTAGTGGCTTAGACAAATAAATCTGTCTTTATAAAAAAGCCTGATGTGCCAGTGTTGTAGACAGAGTCTTTTTAATGTTCATCTTGTGACAGATATGGAGACCTGCACAATATGCTCTACTTTGAAAAATATGTTTGGATAATTTGGACTTTCAGTTTCTTGAAAAAGTCAACTACTGGTCATAGATGTCAGTAGATGGGGAAAAAAGGACCTTCAAGAAATTTTTCAGCTTTTAGACAAATGCTTTAGCCTTTGGACCTCCATTAAGGCAAGGCTAAAGGTATCTAGGCACATCTTGAGAAGAAGCGAGCAGAGAATCACCAGACAGGCACTGAAATAGGAAACAAGTGGATTGGGGAAGCAGTTGCGTCCAGGAGAAACCCTAAAATAAATACTGATAAGAGAGGCCAAATGTGCTACACTGGATTCTGTCAATGAAAGAATGGAATGGGAGAATAGTCTGCAGGCCCTGTTTGACAAGTCATGGCAAAACCAGATGTTGATGATGATGATGACGGGTCTGTAGAAGTAGTGTGCCACAGCACAGACTATGACTAGGAGGCTCAGTGAAGGAGAAGAGAAGACGTGCACAAATACAACCCAATATTTCCCAGTCACAATTCATACTGCGTTGTTACTTCTAAAAATGTTCTCACCTAAAGTCCCTCCTTGTTGTCAGCCTGTCTGTAGATAGGTTTTTAAAAGCATCAGCAACTTTTATGAGTCGGAAAAAAATATGAAACTCAAAATTGTATAGTTATAGAACTAAGTTACTTTTTTTCTAATATTATTTCAGTTTTAACATATGTCAGCTTAAGTTGGAGAAACACTAAAGACATGGAACAAAAGTTAAATGCATTTGAAAACAAATGTCTGAGAAAAAAAGTTAAAATAAAACGGGATGAATTCAAGAGGGATGGAGAAATTTAAGAAATGTCTGGGCAAACACTAGTATCAACAGTTAAAAGACAGAGAAGATGGCGGTATGTTGGACATCCTGAGAAGAAAACGAAAATCACCAAACAGGTGCTGAAATGGGAAATAAAGAGATTGAAGACACACGGATATCCAAGAGAAATCCTAAAGGGAATGTTGTTGAGAGAAACCAAAGCTGCAGGGTTGGATACTCTCATGATGTTGAAATGATTGCACAGGTTAGAACAGAAAGGAGAAATAGACCGCCGGCCTCATGGGACTGGGACTTATAATGACTCCACGGGACAATAAATGAATGAATGTTTATTGTATTATTGGGTTCCTGAAAAATTGCCACCTCGTAAAATGCAAATAAGAAACTAATGTGCTCAAATTATTTTTGGTTGCTTTAATGTTATTTCAGTTATGATATAGAAGATGGGAAAATTGACCATCATATTTTGGAAGGAATCACAAACTTAGTGGAGCACCCAACACAGATAGCCCCACCTGGTAAGATTGTTTCGCTGGAAGTCTGTATTTTTATTATTAGCACTTCCTTCGTGTTAATATTTGCTTCTTCATTCTTTCAAAATATACAAATCATATTCTGTATGAAATTACACAAATGACATTCTGCATGTAATTACACCAGTAGCATTGTACTCTGCCATGTTACTTACAGAAATAGTGTTCTAAATTTAATTTAAATAAGGACATTCTGTTAGTTTGTAGGATGATGATATACTTCTTGTGATTACACTGATATTTTGTTTATAATTGCAGTAATGGCATGCTGAATGTAATTACATAAATGACACTGTTATTACACATCATTTTATGATCATTTATATGCTAAATGCCCTGTTTAAAGTTTAACAAAAATTTTTAAATGTTAATGTTTTTTAAATATTGTATTTGTCAGTGAAGCCAAAAGAAGATACTGCAATCCCTGTTTTCCTAACAAAGAAGGAGAGAAAGAAACTGCGGAGACAGAACAGAAGAGAAGCTGAAAAAGAAATTCAAGAAAAAATCCGCCTAGGTCTAGCACCACCACTGGAGCCAAAAGGTTTGTACAAATGTAACACTGAAGATGTGTGGCTGTCAGTGTTGGTGTTAATTTCTGCAAGGTGCTAAGATAAGTCAGGATTCAAAGAGATTAATACCGTGCTCGTTTGATATCAGCAGCTGGGAGTGGGACAAGGACACTACACAATTTGTAATTGGTCCGAGATCGTGACTGGAGCTGCCTGTGATTAATGGTAGGGCGCTTGATGTTGATGTTGATTTTGCTTTAATGCTGATTAAAACAGTTATATTCTTCTTGGGCTCTTTGTCCTCTACTGGAGCATACATAGGTCATCAGTCAGCTCATAGTTGGTCAACTTGCCCAGTCGTTTTAGCAGATGTGTTAGCTAATCTGAAGATTATGCCTCTTACAGCATTCCTTGTAGAATAAATATTCAGTGTACCCATGTGGGTTCCAGAGCCATATTTAAAGGGGGGGGGGGGGGGGGGGGGGGGCTAGACCTCCTGCCTTACCTAACAAACATGTCATAAAAGTTGACCAATGAGAGATTTGCTGAAATTGGATGTTAGTTAGGTACAGATATTGTAGCCGAGCTGTACAGCACAACACAGCCTCACAACCACTGTTTTGAAGGTGAACAGGGACTATATTCTTGTTCTCTCTAAAGACCCAAGTAACGCATGTGCAGAGAACAGTTGTGAGTAAAGTGAAGAACTAAGACCTTTCTCACACCAGTAGTTTATATTTATAAGTTCCCTATGTGATTTTTGGTTCCATTTTGTCCTAAGGAGATACTAATTTTGTCCATTTTTTTTTTTAATATGTCTGCTTTTTGTATACACAGTGCGCATGGCCAACTTGATGAGAGTGCTGGGAACTGAAGCTGTCCAGGACCCCACCAAGGTGGAAGCTCATGTACGAGCCCAGATGGCAAAGCGACAGCGGCAACATGAAGAGGCTAATGCTGCCAGAAAGTTGACGGTGGAACAGAGGAGGGACAAAAAGATTGCCAAAATTAAAGAGGATACTACAATGGGAGTCAATGTTTCTATATACAGGTGAGATATCACAGGGAACTAGTGTCAGTGTTAAAGTGATTAATTCAGTTGACCTTGCTTTTTACAGCTGGGTACATATGGTCAGCATCACGCCGGCCACCTTTACTTCCCAGGACTGTACCTGGTACCCACTCAAGACTGGTTCGACTTGAGAGCCAACTTCAGTTTTTGAAAAAGTATGGCACTATCAGGACCCGAACCCCTGACGTTCCATTCCACAGGCAAGCATCTACCTACTACACCATGCTGACTCCCAAGTGGAAATATGCTAGACCCATATTTGTATAGACCGGTTTGAGCTCGGTGGCTAATGTCCTCATCACATCAGTCATCTTTATTGTAAAATACAGTGTCAGCAGTAAGAAATGGCTTGAGGAAATAAGGACGCCAAGAGAAACCCTCAGACAAACATTGTTAAGAGAGGCCTAAGACACTGGACTGGATTTCATTCATGATATTATGAAAATTGCACAGGATAGACTGGAGTGGAGGAAAAAGACTGAGCAGGACAATGATGAAGACAGGCCATCAACTATTATCATGAGTTGCCATCTTTGTATCTAAGGTCAGCTGTGATGAGTCTCCAACATCCTCTCTGCTGTGTTTCCATGGTGCGCCTCTCGAACCTATGATACTAAAGCTGTGCTTCAGTTAGAAAGCTCAAGAAAGGTTGGGGACTCCAAAGCTTCTTTTCTTCTTCTGCGTTCGACATCATTCACGCTAAACATTGAGTCCCGTCTGGGTCACAAATAGGATTGTGCGTTTAAGGTCGCCACCGGTCCCCCATAGCTTCTCTTTCAATGTGGCTCCCTTGGGCCAGATCCACAGTCTTTGCTGGGAGAGGTAAGGGCAGTACTGCAGTATGTGCCCAGGGGTCTGTCTTTCTGCTCCACAATCACAGGCAGCAGATTCTTTTATGCCTATCCTGTACAGGTGTGCTCGAAGACCACAGTGTCCAGTCCAAAGTCTAAAAATTGTTGTTTGTTCTTTCCTGTTGAGTTTGTTTATGCTGTACTCCAAAGCAGCAGTCACTGCTGACAAAATCATGTTCATTTTGTGCCAGGAAGTGAGGATTTAAAAGGAAACAAACAAGCTGATTGACTTGTAGCCCTGGCTGCTGTGTATATGGATGAGCAATGGGCCAGGCTGATATACTAAACACCTTATGAGAAGTAAGATGATTACAGGAATCAAAGATGAATTAATCTGCAGCCTTCACTAGACTTTAGTAACAGAAGTAAAAAATTGAGGTAAGAGAAGTGGGCTTCATGGGTAGCCACAGGTGAATAATAAACCAACACAGAACCTGTGTAGTCAGCTGCTGCATGATGACAGATTTACTGGGAGAGAATCCAAGGCACTTATGGATGGAATGGTTCAGTGTGCACTGGGGATTATCTGTTTGACAACTATAACAAGTTGCTTTGTTACATGACAACAATAATTTAATAGTCTGACCTTGAACTCATTGTTATCTGCTACCTCCATTTATGTAATACTTCTAATTGTTTTCTTATCCAGTTTTGATATTCCTCTTTTTAACCCTACCAGATCTGAGGCCCTGAACCTAACTGCCCCCTATACCTGAGCTCCTAGGCAGTAATGTGAAAAAACTAACATGATATACAAAAATATTAGTTACATGCAAACAAGTGGCTAGAATAAGACGAAACTTGGAGACATTGTAGAAAATAGGCTTACCTTTTATCTAGCACCAATTTTCCACCTTTTTGTGCCAATCCACCCAGCAGGATCAGCCTTGTTTCACAAATTGAACACTAGATGTTGCTGTTTGAGGGACATGCTCTCCTTCTCTTACTATCGATATATTTCTAGATTTATAATTTTAAGAATTGTCCCCATCATTCGAGCTCTCACTGACTGCCACTTCAACTGTGAACGTATTCTTCATGAAATTATGACTCCCAAGAGTCTGAATAAACCAAAGGATTGATCATCTGTTGGACTGTAAAAAAGCCTAGACTTACTTAGCTTTCCTGTTGAAATGCTTGGTTCATCAGCCGCTTGTTTTATTGTGAATTTTCAGAATTTGTTTACGTATATTAACACAAATTTAATGGAAACACATGTGGGCAGACATCTGGAATGACTATCCACGCAGTCTGATTACGATTGGCTAGTTATTTTTACTTTGTGACGCATTGTTTTCTCATAGTACGCAAATTCCCGACATTGAGGGACAATGGTTTAGCAGCAGATTAGGAAATTCTTGTAATAGTTGTCCAGCGATCTGGTAGAGATCTATAAATCTGTATTTTAAATGTATACTGACATTGTGGACTCATTATTCCTGTTACTGCACATACAATAATTATTATGTTTTCAATTCATGACTGTTCAGGTCTCTCACAATTTCTGAACCAAAACTATTTAGTTTACAAGTGCTAAAATAGCACTACACAAGCTTGAATGATACCTCTTAACCAATCATGGGTTAGATTTGTTTGCTTTTGTTTCTGTGAAAAAACGTTCTTCCTTATATTGGTGTTCTTAGACCCTGAGACTGACAAATTCCTTGTTCTGATCCCGTTTTTATTAACCACACTTCTGCACTGTGCAGTATTTTTCAATATGTTGTATAAAGATTTGACTATCCTACATTGCAGTAATTGTACAGAGTAACTGAAAAAGAAAAATATGGAAGAATCCTTAAAAAGTGAACACGTAAGACGCAACATTGTGGCCCTTCCATCCTGATCTTCAACAACTAGTGGATTCCAGTTTTAATGGTGGCGGTTGTAGATTGATATGTCACGCCTTCCCTCTGAGCATTGAAAGTCTACCCAGCTTTCATTTTTCTCATTCGTTCTAGACTGGTGATCTGTTTGCTTTTCTTTATTGTTCTTGTGTTTTAGGTGTTTTGGTGAAAAGATCTAAAGGGTGCTCTGCTTGTTTATTTGCCTAGACTCTAGAGAGTTGTTTGGAGAAAAGATCTAAAGCATGCTGACTACTCTTGCCCTTAGCGAGACATCTCATTACATGAATACTTTCTGCCTACACCTTTCTCTGCACGCTTTGTGGGTCTGTCATAGTTGAACAAACCATTGCCGTAACGTATAATATTGTGTCTGCAGGATTCGAGATTTCAGTGATCCTGCCATTAAATTTAAAGTGGAGAAGAACGCCAATCAGCTCTACATGACAGGGATAGCTATTCTCTACAAAGATTGCAATGTAGTCATTGTTGAAGGAGGTGAGTTGGAGACATTAGTGCTGGCACCTGATCACTCATTATTGCAGCCACATTCATGGGACATTACAGTGCTTTCATGTACATCTTTACTCTTTCTCTCTCATGCACTTGTTATGTCAGAATATGTTTGGGCCATTAGGAGTTAAAATCAAGTATATTCAATTCAACTTTCATAGCAAACAGGTCACCCCATGGTCACTCCATTTCTGTGCCAAAGAAAACCAACAGAATGTCCAAAACTGTCCCTTTTGAAATTTACAGACTGCTGTCTCAGCAAAAATTATAGCATACACATTAATGCATTTCGGCAGCCAATAGAAGTGCCAACACAAATAGTCCAGCATTAGAAATCAAGTTCAACGTCAATGGAGCAACCGTTTTATAAGATTAGTAGTTGCATGCAATTAATGACATGAGGTACAGCCAGTTCTCTGCTAGCAGGCAACTTTTTCGTTTTTAAATCTGCAGTTCACAACACTAACCACGTTGTGAGCAGTGAAAAAGCATTCCGCGTGAAATATGCAGCTGACAGTGTTGCGCCATGCACTCGTCTCAGTAGCTTGACGACGGAACTAAATCCTTTTAGTCTGGGTGTGGAAAAAAAGCTGTGGCTAACTATTTTGAGAAGCAAAAGCATTCCACCATTAAAACAATAAGCCGCCTGTCGATCATATTGACAGATAGTCAGGAAATTTAAAAATTTAAAAAGTTAAAGGTAACCACTGAAATATGTAAAGCTGAAGCAAAAGTGGATTTAAAAAATGTTCAGATAGTGGCTGAAAAAGTGAGGAAAGGATGCTGGTGCAGGATGACACATTTTGGTTACACTAGATAGGCATGTTCGTTATATGGTGCTGGCCTCATGTTTTTAGACCACATAGCACTCAGTGGGTGGTGTTGTCACTTGTCACCGCTATTTTCCAAGTAATTTCTATGTGCTTATTTGGTGTTAGGTCAACCTGGAAACCTGGGTCAGTGAGAGAAGAAACCAAAAGAAACACTTACCTTGAAGGACACTCAGATTTAACATTTTGAGGCACATGCACAGGCGTGCTAACCCAAGCTGCTGGCAGTTGTAGATATTTAGTTTTATTTGATGAACTCAGCTGTGCAGTGTTTGCTCTCTTACTTTGTATATTAAAGTGACCACTGTGATTATCTCGTGGTGGGGATTCTATGGCATCTTATCTCTCTATCTCTCTCTCTCTCTCTCTATATATATATATTTCTCTCTCTGTTTCTTTCTCTCTCTCTCTCTCTCTCTCTCTCTCTCTCTTTATCTCTCTAACTCTCTGTCTCTCTCTCTCCCTCTGTCTCTTTCTGTCTCTTTCTCTCTCTGTCTCTTTCTCTCTCTCTATTTCTCTCTCTCTCTCTATTTCTCTCTCTGTGTCTCCCCCCTCCCTCCCCCCCCCCCTCCACTCCTCCCCCACCCTGAATATTTTAATGAAGTAATTGGAGGAAGAAAAGAATAAGGAGACAGTGTTGATGGATTCTATAGTAGATTGATGTACATCAGGAGGTTTATAGCTTCTTTTCTGTTGCTTTATATTAAATGAAGTGCTCAGTATGTATATGTGTGCTTATTTAGATACTATGCCAGATTGCTGAGACTTTTCACAGTGAAATCTCTCAAATTTGCAGGCCCCAAACAGCAGCGCAAGTTCCAGCGTTTGATGTTAAATAGAATCAAGTGGGCAGAGTCTCAGAAGAGAGCCAAAGATAAAGGTAATCATATAGCATTATCCAGGGGTTTCTCTGGTAATTAGGCGTTTTAGTTAGCTAGTTAGTTAAACAGCAGAGATAGAGGACTCAGAGATGTGACTGAATTGCTCAGTCCATGCTTTAGTTAGTCAAACAGCAGAGTTAGAGGATCCAAGGATGTGACCGATTTGCTCAGTCCATGCTTTAGTTAGTTAAACAGCAGAGTTAGAGGATCCAAGAATGTGTCCGATTTGCTCATTCCATGCTTTAGTTAGTTAAACAGCAGAGTTAGAGGATCCAAGGATGTGACCGATTTGCTCATTCCATGCTTTAGTTAGTCAAACAGCTGAGATAGAGGATCCAAGGATGTGACCGATTTGCTCATTCCATGCTTTAGTTAGTTAAACAGCAGAGTTAGAGGATCCAAGGATGTGACCGATTTGCTCATTCCATGCTTTAGTTAGTTAAACAGCAGAGATAGAGGACTTGGAGATATGATTGCCAGTTTTCTTGATGTACTTGAGAAAAAAAATTGTGGCTAGAAAAGGAAATACTGTGTCTAGAATAGGAACTGTGGCTAGAATATATTTTTTGCTCAGTGAGAAACTGCATTGTAAAAGATAATAATGAAAGTTAGAAAAACAGTGAAGATGCTACATACTCTGTAGTAATGTATGCATTTGATATGTAAATAGTGCATGGACTAGATGAGACACATCTGATTGTAACTGAAACATGGTTTCCCATAAAATAATGGGATAAGAGAAAAGCAAATGTTTCTTCTTCTTGTGTCCTTGCCCATACAAGTTCTTTGTGTTGTGGTTTACAGCTAGGCTGAGATATCCACACTTTTTGTACACCACATCTGATTTAAGCAAATCCTTAATTGATCCATTTAACAACATACTTGGGTGTTTTTCCACCCCCTAGTGGTGCCACAGAACCCACACAGGAAGCAAATGTTGGCAGTCTTTTATATAGCATAAGAAACTGTCAGTCGACTGAAGAAGTTAGATGTAGATGGTCAGGTGATTTGGGTATGTCATGAGAAGAGATAAACTTGATATCCTAGTGCCGGATGTTCAATCTAAGTTTACTCAGGGACCATAGATTTGAAAATGGAGATCGTCACGGGCCAGAGGCCCAAGTCCCAGTATAGACAAATCATGAAAACAATACAACTGGCAATGAACCGTGGGCCACTTGCTAGGCTTCCGTGGGCCGCCATTGAATAGCCCTGACTTAGTGACACCCAATCAACTTTCTGGGCAAAGGTCAAGAATAAAACATGGTAAGTACCGGGATGGCTTGACCAGTGCACAAGTCCTCGCGTTTGAAGTGTTTTCATTTTCATCAGAAAACAGTGAGTGGACAGGTAATAAGAAAACTGTGTTTTATATTTTCATCTTTTTATTGGTAGACTCCTGAAAAATTTAACAAATTAGACTACAGTCTGAAGATATCTAAACAACAACAAAACACAAATAAAACAGCAACAAAAGCAGTGAGAACCAGTATCATTAGTTTGTCTAATGTAAAAGATAGTTTTAACAATTCTCTCCAAACTTGTACATATACCAGAATTTTAGTGTCTCACACCTGAATGTTAATATGTCAGATTGGACATTTTACAGTCTAAATCTGTCAGACTGGTCTTAAAATCTGAATATCTTAAAATTTTACTGTCTGTCAGATCACTCATAAAATCAGACTGACGTTATACAGTCTGAATCTGTCAGAGCAGACAATTTTTCTTACATTTTAGTTTAAATCTGGCAGACCAGTCTCAAAATCTGATTGAAATATTAGCCTGTCTTATCTGTTGGGCACACACCCTGTTAGAAATATATCTTAACTGACACATGAGTTGTTTTACCTGCCTCATACACTAACATAATGTTCCTGGCTCCTGGACACTGAACACCTGTCATACCTGCCTCATACACTAACATAAAGTCCCTAGCTCATAGACACTGAACACCTGTCATACCTGCCTCATACACTAACATAATGTTCCTGACTCCTGGACACCTGTTCATACGTGGCTCATAAACTGACAGTGAACTACCATACACTGCAACTCAACAGCCCACTAAAGCTTCTCACACACAGTCACATTCTCATCAGTGTAGCTGAATTACAGTCTTTATCACTGACTTCCACAGCGAGGAAACCTGCACCACGTATTGGTAATGTACTACGTTGTTATGTAGCCAGGATTGCATTTGTAATGATTTGCATAAACACTGACACCAGTGTGGAACTTGCCAGTGAGGGTCTACAAATGCTTAGCTGTAATACCTGTCAACTGGGACACAGCTGATGTTTCCACTGATCTTGTTCAGATCCTCTGATGGGAGAGCAGTCAAACATACCAGTTACTGCTCAAATGATTAACTAAACAAAATTAAAGGAAATGACTGAAATGATTGCTGCATAGACAGATTATTTCAATAGCAAATAAAGGCTAGCTAAGCTTTTTGATTCTAGTTTAACATAAGCTTATTTAAAAGAAAACATGGATGCCAACATGGGTAATGGAAATGTATTAGGGCAGGCTTTCAACCTTCCCAATGCAGAGACCCTTTAATACCGATCCTCATGTTGTGGTGACCCCCAGCCATACAGTTATTTTCATTGCTACTTCAGTGAATATATGTTTTCTGATTGTCTTTGGCGACCCCTGTGAAAGGGTCATTGAACACACAAAAAAGGGTCATGACCCACAGGTTGAGAACCGCTGTATTGGGACATGACACCATAAACACCCAGACCACTTTGTGTCTCTTTGGAAACTTTTAGAGCCAATTTAGCAGCTCAAATGGATTACTACACATTTTTTTTCAGAGCCTGAAAAGATACTAGCAGGCTGAAGAGACAGGTGTTTAGTGAAACTGTTAAAACAGACATGAAAGTGATAAACAAATTTTTGACATAAGAATTTGAGTCCAACAGGGATGCCTTCTGTTGTCTTTGTTATTCTGATTGGCTGGGAACTAGATGATGATGGTAACAATAGACATGACTAGATATGGAATCTAACTGAGCAGCTTGATGAATCTGGGCCCCTAATGCCATTTGTATTGTTTCTCATAAATAAAATCAGATGCCAGGTAAAGATAACACACAAGATGAGTTAAAGGTCACAAGTGCAACAACACTCACACACATGCACATCCCCATCGACAAAACTAATTATGTTAAATCATGCAGATTATAACCACAGTTCTCCAAGGTAAAAGCTCACTTGAACAGTGGTAAATGTACACATATTTACTTAGTATAATAGACAGAAGGGATGGGAAATGATAGGAGAATTTGACATGTGCAGGGGGAGGGGGGGAAGGGACACAAATGTGACCATATTCAACCTGCTGAAAAAAATTGGTCTTTGTGTTTGTTTGCTGCTGGTTTAATTGGTCAGATTTATTTTTTGTTGGGCGTGACAGAGTTACGTGCTTAGCTCTTAATAAGCCTTGAGACTTGAAAAATGGGACCTCTACTGACTCAGATATGTGGATGGACATTTGACGTTTTTCTTGATGTATTACTGATAAGTTTGATTTTTTTCTGTTCATTTTCAGAGGAAAAAGATGATGATGGATCGGTGGACAAAACCAACAGATGCTCTCTTGTCTGGGAGGTAATCTCATTTTATCCTCTCTCGGTTTATTTTGTGAATGTGACACCATGTGAATTGTTTATGACAGGATCATAGTCTTACTGCACTGAGTGCTTGTTTTAGATTCAGCATATTTTTTCTTCAATTGGCCACTGGGTTATTGAGCAGTCTTATAGATTGGCTGCTGCCACTCTGCTAGGCATTGAGCTACTTTATGATAAAGCAGATGCGGTGAAGGCTGTTTGGGATCAAGTGGACAATGTAATAGCTTGGACAGAGTATCTATACCTGGAAGGACTGAATTGGGGGGGGGGGGGGGGGGGGGGGGGGGGGTGAGTAGAGGTTCTGGACAAAAAGTGGACTTGTAATCAGCTCGCAACTGGTACTATTATTAGCATGAGACTCTTCGCTGGTACTGTTATTAGCATGAGACTCTTCACTGGTACTGAGGAAGGAGAAGGAGCACCTGTGGGGATATGCAGTGGAAAAGTGCCTAAGCTGATGTTATTTTATGGATTTAACTTGCTGCCTACATTGTTCAATCCAGTCTAGGTAGTATTGCTGCATTTTAGGAGGTTCATTCTTATCAGTGAGTGTACTGGTCGGATGACTGGTTATTCTCTCTATAGTGTGATCTCTGTCCACTGTTAGGAACTTGGAGCATAACCAGCAGAAACATCTTTAGAGATGAAAATAACCAGACCCATCCTGTCCCAAATCTCTGGGTGTTAACAATGACCAAAATGAGAGCTAAGGAAAGTCAATAACACTGTAACCTGCTGTGATGTCTGTGTAGCCTGTCGTGCCTGTCATAAGAGGTGAGTAGAGGGTGTTCTGCAGAATACTTGTGCAGTTTCCAGCCAGTCATCATCAAACATCTTGGCTTGAGTTGGCTGAGGTCCTGAGCTGCGTTGAGAGACTGAAGGCAGAGAAAGACATGATAACCAGTGTACCCAACTAATATGTGCTCCACAGTTTATATCACGTCTCCCTCATTTCTGTTTTCTTTAAGGGCATGGTGAAGACACGCTCTTTTGATGAAATCAAGTTCAAGATGTGTCCGACAGAATCCTTTGCCCGGGAACAGCTCAAGAAGCATGGAGTAGAGCATTACTGGGACCTGGCGTACTCAGCATCTGTTCTAGAGCTGGCAGGAGAAGACAATTAATGAAGACATCTGTGCTTGGTGCACACATAGGATCTTCCAGGAAGTCACAGTCTTACCCGCATCCAGCTCAGCTATAGATTACTGTAAGCAAGTAAAATATGATTCCCTTATAACAGCAGTAAAAAGATGCAGTGGTGTGGACATCTAGTGAAATTTACTATAACCACACAGCAGGGCTTGGCACAAGGGAAGAAGAGATGAGGCAGGCCAATATAAAATCTGGATGGCTAGATGGGCCTCACATATGAAAATCTCATTTAACACATCTGATCATTAAAAATGGAAAGACCAGATAAAAGTGTCAGTAATCAGTGAAAGAACATGCAGTGATATGGGATTATAGATAAATATTGTGTTTCCTTGAAAATAAGACCTGCTGCCCCTGAAATAAGCCCTAGGCACAATTTTTCAGGATTGCTTTTAATATAAGCCCTACCCAAAGAAATAGGACTCACCTTTATTGTTGGATCTGAGAGACTGGTACCTACATGAAATGGAGTCACGAGAAATTTAGGCTGAATTCAGAATTTAGAGAGTTATGACAATGATGATCTAGAAGAAGGGTCTCGAGGCATGGTGACCGCCTCAAGAACTAGAGGTTCTGGGTTCAATTCCTGGTGAGTGCTGGGATTTTTTCACCTGGACTTCTAGTAACTTTCCCTGGTTACTGGATAGTGAGATCAGACGCCCGTGTGCATTGTTGCGCACGTAAAAAAATACCGTGGCAGTTGGAAATTAAAAGAGTAGACTAACAAAGCTGCACAGGCAAAAATTTGGAGTTAAAAATCTTTCTAAAGTATTTCAGGATCCTTGCCGGTGCTGCAGAGCCTTGCACTGTGCTGAGCTTGTTCGTACTCAGACTTGAGTTAGAAGAAGAACGGAGCACTTATGGGTTACATCCGTGTGCCATGATGTTGATTCTGTCGTTCAAACCTGATCCAGAAGAAGACATAACTGTATTTGAATGAGTGTAGAATGAGGTACATGAACAAATGTAGATGTTTGTATCTGGAAAAAAAATTTGCATTAGTGCATTTTTTTAAAAACAAAATTAATATAATACGTAGTCCTATTTTTGGGGAAACACGGTAGGTAGAGGTGACACTAGTGCTGGGTATCAGTAAACTCAGAATCAAATATAATTCTTAGGAAGATCTTTGATGATAACATTTGAGGGCCTGCTGTCATGTAGCTGACATTACTGGCTTGTTGCTAGTTTTTGAAAAAAATTGTAAAGGTTCGCATACATGGCAGTGGCTCATGGCGCATATGATGAAAGATTTGTTTTATAAAACAGTCAGCAGCACTCTGTGGGGGTGATGTTTGTCACACCAGGCTCCTTTACAAGACTTTACTCTGACTCATTCTTAAGCCAGCTTCCCCTGGCAGCCAAGGTCATCTGTTAGAAAAATAAATGTGTTCTTATAGGGATTGAACCCAAGACCGTAAGGCTGGCAGCCAAGTGTCTATCATGGCTTCCACAACTTTGTTAGCTCTGAATGATTGTGTGTGGGCAATCGTTTTGTTTTGTGGTCTTTCTCTGCATTTTTTGAGTGAAGTGAAACTGAATAAAGATTTGTTGAACTTGTGGTGATTTCTGGTGTTTTATATCAAACAGTGTTTTACAGATATGTTGTCAGATAGGAAGAACTCGGCTAAGAGGAAAGAGGAAGGGGAGGCCAAAGAGATACATACTTGGATGGCTTAGTGATGTGGATGAAGTGAGTGACAAGAACACTGACGTGATCTGGGATTCTTGAAATTTTTAGAGAAACATGACTGCCTATGCACATTATGGTTTTTCTCTTTTCTCATTTGCTTGAAATAGATTATCTACATCTGCAATGTTATCTCTAGTATGAACTTCACTATCTTTTGTAATTCACTGAAGTTCATACTAGAGACAACATAAGATACAGATAATCTATTTCAAGCGAACGATAGAAAAGGAAGAAAACTATAATGTGCATTTTTCATTACATGATGGTTTGAAAATTATTGTTGTGAGGGTTCTGTAGCCCCTTTGTTGGGGGGGGGGGGGGTGGATCCACTGACGCTTTAACAAGTATAAAAGGTGACTCATTCTAGAGTTGCTACAATTAGATGTGTTAGGCTCTAGATCTAAAACACAATGCAATGTTACAACTGCTCTGTTATACACAGGCACATGAAGAATTTCAAAATTATGAAATGCCAGTTTTACAGCTTTTCAAGAAGTTAAAAAAGGAACAAAATATTTTGGTTCTTTGTGATGTTAGTGAGGAGAAGAGTTAAAGTGCTGTATAGAATCTGTACTGTTGTATATATGTGACGTGTGAACAAGAGGCAGAAAACACTGAGAAAATCCTCGGGAGAGGATACATTTAGTGTCTGGGCAAAAGCAGATAAATCTGTGGGGAAACAAATCAGACAGCCGCCCAAGAAACAGATGAATTCTTCCTCCACCTCTTCTTTAGTCTTGGTATGTCCGCTACTAGAGGAAGTAAACATAACAATAAAGAACCCAAAAGGTTAAATCTCCTGGATGTGACGACATACCAGCAGAGTTAATTCAGGCTGGCGGAGAAGCCAGCGCTATTCTGTACCATGCTGACTGGCCCAAAGCGTAGAAAAGATCACCTTATATTCCTCTTTTAATAAAAGAAAACTCAAATTATGTGACAATTATTTTACTATAGCTCTAGTTATGCCATCAAAATCCTTCTGCAGATCATCTTGAGGGAGAATCGAGAATAAATTTAAATATGAAGCACAAGCGGGTTTAGAACGAGAACGAGACCATTTTTCATTTTCAGTATGAGAATCATCGTAGACAATGCTAGATAGACCTTCATACTTGTTTCATAGACTACAGCAAGGCATTGACTGTGCAACACTATAAACTGTGGCATATACTAAGAGGCATAGGATTTCCAGAATATCTGATTGAATCTCTTTACCATGAACAAGCAGCAGCAGTCAAAGTAGCTGGTGAAACATCAGTATGGTTTGAAGTGCAGAAAGGAATGAGACAGGGCTGCATTCTTTCTCCTTTTTTTTTCAACATATATGCTGAAAATGTTGGAGAAACGCAATTAGCGATGAGGCATGTGTTAATTCTTGTGATCATATGAGATGGTAAATCAAAAACCACTAGATTTCTTTTGTATGATGTTGATGATTCATCACGTTGGTCCTGCTCTTGGAAGTTGGTGTTAACGTTGCAGCATTCTTCATTTTCCCATGTAATAATTTGTCTCCCCTTGTTAAATAAGGGAGATGTAATTCACACATACTGGCAAAGATGTTCATGTATATTAAAAACTAGTTGCGTATCCTTTACAGGAAGTTACAGAACCGATCCCAACAATATTTGACCTTTTGTGATCTCACTTGACAATTTTATGTCGAGTGGTTTGCTCACCGAAAGGTCAGCTCTGGATACCGCTATCGAACACAAAGCAAGGCTGTGTGCTGCCAAATCGCCTGCAACTGGGATGGAACCCGGCACACCGGTATTACGATAGCGCAGAAAAAAAAAAATAATGATTTTAAACAGGAACTAGTATTACGTTCTTTCGAGTGCCGCCTGGTTGGGGGGGGGGGGGGGGGGGGGTACCTCCAGGTTCCGGTGCCGCTGATTTGACGGACTTGTACCCACTTTCTAATGAATAATATGAAAGTATATTCGCAGTGTACGCCCCTATATTTTTTAGTTCTTATAGTCCGTGCCGTATGACCGTGGTAGCTGTGTCACAGCCTTCTGTCTGAAGTTTGAAATTTGAATAACGGATCAACATTATGGCACACGGGTAGTAACCCGTAAGTGCTCGATTCTTCTTCAAGCTCAAGTTTGAGTTCGAAGAAGCTCACCACAGTGTAGCACAGGTGAGAATCCTGAAATACTTTGGGTAGATTTTTAACTTCAAATTTTGCCCAGGCAGCGCCGCTAAGTTCCCCTTTTCGATTTTCAACTCCCAAGGGATTTTTTTGCGTGCGAGACGATGCACACAGGCGTACGATCTAACTACCAAGAGAATAGGGCCACGTGGGAAAAAAATCCCTGCCCTATCGGGGATTGAACCCGGAACCTCTAACACTGGAGGTGGACACTATGCCTCGAAACTACGCAGCCCTCCCCTAGCCTTTCTGTCTTGTGCTCTAGCACAGATGATCTTTCAAGCCATGATATCCAGCTGACCAGCATCTTCTCTCTCATTCTCTTTTCCCCTCCAACTTTCACCATGTACTCCAGTTGTCTCTCTCCAGGCGTGACCAAAGAATGTAGATCGTTTCTGTCTCACGTGGGCAACCAGTTATCTTCGTGGGTCGGTTTCTCTCAAAACATCATCATTACTGTTTGTTTCTTCAACTGTCCAGGATGTTCTCACCATTCGTCTTTGAAAAAAAAAAAAAAAAAGATCGCACATAATTAATTTCAAGTTACTCTTAAAGAAAGTGACCCTGCAAGGGGAAGTGAGCTATGAGCTACCATAGACACAGACTGGGTGAGCTGTGATCAGGGTCACTTTAGGTAAATTGTTGCCAAGTACTGCTTTTGAGTTACCTTAGAGGAAAGTATCTGTAGCGTGTTGTTATTCCAGTGTTGGAGAGTTGTGTCTACGCTTATCTAGCACATTGTCGATGTATGGGAGTATACTGCACGAATAGCCAGTGTTATCTAGCACATTGTCGTTGTTTGGGATTATAGTGCACGAATAGCCAGTGTTATTGAGATGTACAGAGAAAACACGGTAGGGGAATATTCATTTAGAAGAAGTCATGTTGGTGTCATTTATTTTTAAATAACACATTTTTTGTTAGTCTTCTCTTCTTCCAGTTACGTCAGCAACTGTTCTGGTGGAGTGTAAGGATCTTATGTGTGCTATTTCGTACGCGTTGTATTAGACTCATAGCTCCTGTAACCAGCATGTTGTAAGAGCCGACTAATTATGGGTATTTCTTTCGAAGTCGGAGTGCATCTGCTTGATAGGAGAGTAACCAACAGTCTGCATACAGACATACCAGATCTGTAAAACGGGCGTGCCCGCAAAACTACAGTTCTTGAACAGGGTTATTCCAGAAGTGATCGAACAACCAAAACTTTCCACTGGAGCTTAAAACTGATGAACACGAAGAACAAGAAGATAATGAACTATAAGTTTATCTTTATTTCGATGACGTCATTCCATGTTTCGCATGGTCTTTTCCTTGCAGTGAGTTCATTATATTGTATATATTTCGTCAGTGTATTTCTCTGTGGCAGCTGTGCCAGGGTTTTCTCGTCAAATGACCCAAACATTCTAGATCACCACATGACACGCTGCACCCAGACTTTCATTAATCACTAGATCACCACATGACACATTGCACCCAGACTTTCATTAATCACTAGATCACCACATGACACGCTGCACCCAGACTTTCATTACTCACTAGATCACCACATGACACGCTGCACCCAGACTTTCATTACTCACTAGATTACCACATGACACGCTGCACCCAGACTTTCATTATTCACTAGATCACCACATGACACTAGCACCCAGACTTTCATTAATCACCAGATCACCACATGACACGCTGCACCCAGACTTTCATTAATCACTAGATCACCACATGACACGCTGCACCCAGACTTTCATTAATCACTAGATCACCACATGACACGCTGCACACAGACTTTCATTAATCACTAGATCACCACATGACACGCTGCACCCAGACTTTCATTCCCCACCAGATCACCACATGACACGCTGCACCCAGACTTTCATTACTCACTAGATTACCACATGACACGCTGCACCCAGACTTTCATTATTCACTAGATCACCACATGACACGCTGCACCCAGACTTTCATTACTCACTAGATTACCACATGACACGCTGCACCCAGACTTTCATTATTCACTAGATCACCACATGACACGCTGCACCCAGACTTTCATTAATCACTAGATCACCACATGACACGCTGCACCCAGACTTTCATTACTCACTAGATTACCACATGACACGCTGCACCCAGACTTTCATTCCCCACCAGATCACCACATGACACGCTGCACCCAGACTTTCATTACTCACTAGATTACCACATGACACGCTGCACCCAGACTTTCATTATTCACTAGATCACCACATGACACGCTGCACCCAGACTTTCATTAATCACCAGATCACCACATGACACGCTGCACCCAGACTTTCATTAATCACTAGATCACCACATGACAGGCTGCACACAGACTTTCATTAATCACTAGATCACCACATGACACGCTGCACCCAGACTTTCATTAATCACTAGATCACCACATGACACGCTGCACCCAGACTTTCATTACTCACTAGATTACCACATGACACGCTGCACCCAGACTTTCATTATTCACTAGATCACCACATGACACTAGCACCCAGACTTTCATTAATCACCAGATCACCACATGACACGCTGCACACAGACTTTCATTAATCACTAGATCACCACATGACACGCTGCACCCAGACTTTCATTAATCACTAGATCACCACATGACACGCTGCACACAGACTTTCATTAATCACTAGATCACCACATGACACGCTGCACCTAGACTTTCATTACTCACTAGATCACCACATGACACGCTGCACCCAGACTTTCATTACTCACTAGATTACCACATGACACGCTGCACCCAGACTTTCATTATTCACTAGATCACCACATGACACGCTGCACCCAGACTTTCATTACTCACTAGATTACCACATGACACGCTGCACCCAGACTTTCATTCCCCACCAGATCACCACATGACACGCTGCACCCAGACTTTCATTACTCACTAGATTACCACATGACACGCTGCACCCAGACTTTCATTATTCACTAGATCACCACATGACACGCTGCACCCAGACTTTCATTACTCACTAGATTACCACATGACACGCTGCACCCAGACTTTCATTATTCACTAGATCACCACATGACACTAGCACCCAGACTTTCATTAATCACTAGATCACCACATGACACGCTGCACACAGACTTTCATTAATCACTAGATCACCACATGACACGCTGCACCCAGACTTTCATTAATCACTAGATCACCATATGACACGCTGCACACAGACTTTCATTAATCACTAGATCACCACATGACACGCTGCACCCAGACTTTCATTACTCACTAGATCACCACATGACACGCTGCACCCAGACTTTCATTACTCACTAGATTACCACATGACACGCTGCACCCAGACTTTCATTATTCACTAGATCACCACATGACACGCTGCACCCAGACTTTCATTACTCACTAGATTACCACATGACACGCTGCACCCAGACTTTCATTCCCCACCAGATCACCACATGACACGCTGCACCCAGACTTTCATTACTCACTAGATTACCACATGACACGCTGCACCCAGACTTTCAATTTTCACTAGATCACCACATGACACGCTGCACCCAGACTTTCATTAATCACCAGATCACCACATGACACGCTGCACCCAGACTTTCATTAATCACTAGATCACCACATGACAGGCTGCACACAGACTTTCATGAATCACTAGATCACCACATGACACGCTGCACCCAGACTTTCATTACTCACTAGATCACCACATGACACGCTGCACCCAGACTTTCATTAACCACTAGATCACCACATGACACGCTGCACCCAGACTTTCATTATTCACTAGATCACCACATGACACGCTGCACCCAGACTTTCATTATTCACTAGATCACCACATGACACGCTGCACCCAGACTTTCATTAATCACTAGATCACCACATGACACGCTGCACCCAGACTTTCATTAATCACCAGATCACCACATGACACGCTGCACCCAGACTTTCATTAATCACCAGATCACCACATGACACGCTGCACCCAGACTTTCATGAATCACTAGATCACCACATGACAGGCTGCACACAGACTTTCATGAATCACTAGATCACCACATGACACGCTGCACCCAGACTTTCATTAATCACTAGATCACCACATGACACGCTGCACCCAGACTTTCATTAATCACTAGATCACCACATGACACGCTGCACCCAGACTTTCATTAATCACTAGATCACCACATGACACGCTGCACACAGACTTTCATGAATCACTAGATCACCACATGACACGCTGCACCCAGACTTTCATTACTCACTAGATCACCACATGACACGCTGCACCCAGACTTTCATTAATCACCAGATCACCACATGACGCGCAGCACACAGACTTTCATTAATCACTAGATCACCACATGACACGCTGCACCCAGACTTTCATTAATCACTAGATCACCACATGACTCGCTGCACCCAGACTTTCATTAATCACTAGATCACCACATGACACGCTGCACACAGACTTTCATTAATCACTAGATCACCACATGACACGCTGCACTCAGACTTTCATTAATCACCAGATCACCACATGACTCGCTGCATCCAGACTTTCATTAATCACTAGATCACCACATGACACGCTGCACCCAGACTTTCATTAATCACTAGATCACCACATGACACGCTGCACCCAGACTTTCATTCCTCACCAGATCACCACATGACACGCTGCACCCAGACTTTCATTACTCACTAGATTACCACATGACACGCTGCACCCAGACTTTCATTAATCACTAGATCACCACATGACACGCTGCACCCAGACTTTCATTAATCACTAGATCACCACATGACACGCTGCACCCAGACTTTCATTACTCACTAGATTACCACATGACACGCTACACGCAGACTTTCATTACTCACTAGATCACCACATGACACGCTGCACCCAGACTTTCATTAATCACTAGATCACCACATGACACGCTGCACCCAGACTTTCATTAATCACTAGATCACCACATGACACGCTGCACCCAGACTTTCATTACTCACTAGATTACCACATGACACGCTACACACAGACTTTCATTACTCACTAGATCACCATATGACACGCTGCTCCCAGACTTTCATTAATCACTAGATCACCACATGACACGCTGCACCCAGACTTTCATTACTCACTAGATCACCACATGACACGCTGAACCCAGACTTTGATTACTCACTAGATCACCACATGACACGCTACACACAGACTTTCATTACTCACTAGATCACCACATGACACGCTGCACCCAGACTTTCATTACTCACTAGATCACCACATGACACGCTGAACCCAGACTTTCATTAACAAAAGTTTAGTTTAGTTGAGTTGTGTCAAGAACTGACATCACAGCACTCGGGACATTCTCATGCGTGCTCAGTCCTCATCTTCAGCAGCCAGCGCAGAGTTCCAACACTGGTCACAATCTGTTTATATGTCCTGCTTGCCTTACCTCTGAGTGTAGTCAGCCTGTCAGACCCTCTGGTTACACCTAGGTGCCTCATTCTCTCCAGGCCATCATAATCTTGTTTCTCTTGTTTTTAGACGGACACAATATGTCATTTAGACTGTGCATGTATCACGCTGTAATGTTTCCCTCATTCAGCATTAAGTCAACAGAATTACCAATCCCTATTTCTGCCGTAATGCGGCGTGAGGAGGAACACTTTGCGATCCATTACTTGATTGTCAGTATTGGCTGTTGTCATTTCGTGTCGATGTAGAAGCTCTTTAAAGTCATCAGTCCACATTCTCCTAGAGCAACCACTTGCTTTCACATCTGATTTGTGCATGTGTAGCATGTGGTAGTTGTTCTCGCTGCATTCTTACTTGATTACCAGACTATCTGATCTTCTGTTTCTCAATAAATTTGCTGCACGATATTGTTCATACAGTCTATCTAATGATGTCAACTACACTGCTGTACCCATGCGAAACATGGACTGTATACTAGCGCCAGGCTAGAAAGTTAAACCACTTTTACACAGTCTGCCTTAGAAAACTAATGCAGATCAGATGGCAAGACAAAGTACCTAAAACTCTAATCGTTGAGAAAGCAGTCATGTCCAGCATCCACACTCTACTGATGCAATATCTAATTCGTTGGGCTGGTCATGTGGCACGCATGCCAGATCACAGGCTCGCAAAAAAAAAAAAACTGTTATATGGTGAGCTGCAAAATGGGAAACGTTCCCAAGACGGGCAAAAGAAACGCTTTAATCACACCTTGAAGTCAAGTATTTCACTCAAAGCATTTGGGATGAATGACACCAATTGGGAGGCTGCCTCTCAAGACCGAAATGCATGGCGTGCTATTCTACACAAGGGCGCGGCTACATGTGAAGCAAACAGAACAGCAAGACTGGTTAAGAAAAGGATGGACAGAAAGGCGACTGCAGGAGATCCCCTCCCTGGCACAACGCTCATTACCTGTCCTCACTGTCCAAGAACTTTTCGGGCCCGCATCGGCCTCATCAGTCATCTTCGTACTCATACTTGATGAAAAAGAGTGGGCATCATAATCTTGATGGACAACACACATCATTTATAACTTTGTTAGGGATGGTTTGGTTCGCGGCTTTTATCAGGTATTTTTTTCACTGGTGTTAATGTTATGTAGTTTAACCTTTAGTGATGTCCACGTCTGGCACTGGTAGCACAGTGTTGGTATGAATATACTATTTATAATCTGTTTCTTGGCGCTCATACTTATGTTTTGGTTGTCTTTATTGCGACGTCAATTAGTGAACTGTTAGGTAAAGTGTTAAAAAGTAAAGGACGCTTTGTTTTACGCCAGTGCTGTATTGGGCACATGAGGCTAGATTCACATTTTTATAGACTAGTCAGCGCTAAATGAGTTATGTGATCAATATCACGCCGACCGCCTTTACTTCTCATTACATTATTTGGCATCTATTTTAGGCTGAGTAGACTTTAGAGTCTAGGTAAATCTTTTGAGAAAATAAAAAATTATACCTCAAAGATTGGAACTGAAACCCGCCGGGACGTCAGACGCAGCCTAGCTACTACACCACATCAGCTCCTCCTTCAATACTGCTTGTTAAAAAAATGCGGAATTTTAAAATTATGTACCTTTTTCAGTTGAATCGAGTATAGCGTTAGTAGTCATCTATCTATCTATTGTCTTCTTCACTTTTACCGGGTTGCAGCCCAGTGTCGTGGTTTAAAATATTTGTTTTGTGCCTCACGCGTGATTTGAGTGACAGTTTTCTGGATCTTCTGGCCGTATTCAGCTACTTCATCTATCCATTTTCTCCTGGGTCTTCCTCTGGCCTTTCTTCCCGATGTTCTACTGCCTTATAGGCAATCTGATCCGGTTGCATTCTTACTAAATGACCAAACCACTTCATTCTCTGTCTTTCAATATGTTTCATGCATGCTCTTGTTCCAACTTTGTCTCTAATGCTTACGTTTGTGACTCTGTCTCTTCGTGTATTGTTGGTGACTCTTCGGAGACATCGCGTTTCACACGTAGTTATTTTTTGCATATGTGATTTCTTCATTGTCCACGTTTGGCACTGATAACATAACGTAGGGATGAAAATGCTGTTGATCATCCGTTGTTTGGCTGGTAACGAGATCTTTGGATGACGAAGAAGTGGGGCCAGTTGGTAGTTGACTGCATTGGCTTTTTGAACTCTAGCCTGTATCTCTGTATCGAGTCTTCCATCTTCTGTAAATATGCATCCTAAGTACTTGAATTCTTGAACTTGTTCTAATTGTATGTCATTGATCTTTATGTTTACATTACTGTGTTTCTTTCCTATGGTCATTACTTCAGTTTTTGAGGTGTTTATTTTCATGTTAGTAGTCATGCCTATCCACAACCTCCTGTCTCATGTACTTTCAATCAACTCTTTCAGCTGATCTTCCATGCCATGATGTCACACTGTCCAGCATCTTTTCTCTCGGTCTTCCCCTGCCTCTCTTCCCCTCCAACTTTCCTATTGTTTCGATGTAGTCCAGTTTTCTCCTTCTCAAGGCAATCAGTTAGTTCTCTTCGCGAGTCAGTTTCTTTCAAGAATTACTGTTTTTAATCTATCAAGTATTTCTCATCATCCGTCTACAAAACTACATCCCCGCAGCTTTCAAATAACTCTTCTCTAGTCTAACAACTGTCCATGATTCACTTCCATATATAATGATAGGATTTATAAAGCTTTTAAGAATTCACTTTCTTTTTTTAATTGACCAAGAAAGATTACCTAAAATATTCTTCTTTTTAAAAAAAATTCTACCTTTGTTTGAGTTATTCTACATTTAACTTCCTTGATGCATCCTCCATCTGATGTTATCAGGTTACCCAAGTCGACGAGTTTCGTCCTTATAAGGACGAAATTTTTGTTATTTTAAGCCCCACCCTGGCTTTTGCCAGGGGCCGCAATATAGCAGGCCATAAGTATGGCCAATTGTCTGAACGCGTTTTCTGGGACCTCTCCACGGCGATCCTCTTCCACATGGTGGCACTTTGTGTCATCGGGTGTTTATCGCTTGTGTGATGTCCTGGTGGAGTAGAAAGTCAGTCAGTCAAACGAATCACATTGCTTGAGGCTTGTCCCATTTACTTTGATGCTGCATTTTAAGGTCAGTTTTCTTTGTAATTAGCCTTACTTCTGTTTTTCTGCTGTTTAAACGAAAGCCCTTGCTTTCACTTTCCGTTACAATTGTGTCCGCCATTTCTTGACAATGCTTTTTTTTTTTTTTTCCATACCCGAGCGAGAAAACGCTTTGCAATTGATTGCATCCGTGTTTTAGTAATTAAATATTACACTAAAGTTTCCCTCAGAGTTGGAGTACCTCTGCCGGAGAGGCAAGGAACGATAACTGCCCAGAAATAAGCCAGTAAAACAGATGTACATGCAAAACACAGGTTCAGGTAAAAGCCAATTGGACGAACAACGTAGACTTTCCGCCGAGATTCACAGCCCGTGAACAAGAAGAAGAAGACACTAATGGATTACAAAATCAAGGTCTCTATAATAAAACATTACAATAACGGTGCCTCTACAGTACAAGATTACAACACGACTCTGTAGTTTAATATGTCAAGAACGACGCTTCAGTAGTAACAATTACAGTAACATTATCGCTGTAATTCAAGATTATAATAACAATGCCTAAATAACTGAGAATTAAATAACGGCGCCTCTATATATAGTTCAAGATTAAATCAATGCCTCTGTAGTTCAAGATTAAATCAATGCCTCTGTAGTTCAAGATTAAATCAATGCCTCTGTAGTTCAAGATTAAATCAATGCCTCTGTAGTTCAAGATTAAATCAATGCCTCTGTAGTTCAAGATTAAATCAATGCCTCTGTAGTTCAAGATTAAATCAATGCCTCTGTAGTTCAAGATTAAATCAATGCCTCTGTAGTTCAAGATTAAATCAATGCCTCTGTAGTTCAAGATTAAATCAATGCCTCTGTAGTTCAAGATTAAATCAATGCCTCTGTAGTTCAAGATTAAATCAATGCCTCTGTAGTTCAAGATTAAATCAATGCCTCTGTAGTTCAAGATGACAAGAACGGTGCTTCTTTACTAAAGATAATAGTGGCACTGTAATTAAAAATGACAAATAACAAGGCCTGTATAATTGAAATTTACAATAAGTATAGTTCACGATTACAAAAACAAAATAATGTGTAATATATCCCGATTTCATTCAGACGTAATTTTTTTTTTTTAATATCCAGAGTTGTTAACTCTTTGGCTTGGTACTATGGAAATCGGTAGTCTGCACGTGTTACAGCTGTTTAGTGGTAACAAGATTGCAATTCTTTGCTTTCTTTCTTTCACTCATTAATTTTTTAATATTTACAAGTATTTTTTAAAGACTTCCTGCATCATTTGAAATTAAATCCTTGTCTCACCGTGGGACGCAATTTTGTGCGTGGTGTGTGTGTGTGTGTGCGCGTGCGTGTGAGTGTGTGTGTGTGTTATTTTAAAGCCCCACCCCGGATGTCGTCGGGGCCCTAAATATAACCGGCAGGTTGGACGGGGTTTCTGGGACTTTTGCCCCAGGGGATTCTCATCTGAATGGTGGCACTTTGTGTCACCGCGTGTTTATCGCTCGTTGTGCGGTTCTGGTTGAGTTGAACGTCAGTCACTCCTGCATCATTTGTGTTGATATGAGTCTTTCTTTCAGGTCCCCATGTCGCTACGACATCCGTTTATGGAGATTTGTGGACAGCCTATGGTAAGTCACGTAATGTAATAGCCGTGTATATTAGTCTATCTTGAGTTCATGAACACGCTTCTTCTTAGGGTGGTGTAGAACAAGAGCTCCTCACCCTCTTATAATTTATGGAACATGGCTGGTACAGTCGCCACACACTGTGCGGGTTAGGATTTATAATTTAGCCTCTCCCAGCTCCTTTTCCTTTTCCCATAGGAGAGAATTTGAACCCAGGTCTCCCGAATAAGAGCCGTCTTGTTTACACCACAACCGCTCCTCTGTGTATATTCGTAACCATGTCACCAGAACTGTCTAACTATTCATGCCCTCTATGTTGCCACCTACAGGTTTGACACCTCTGTCACTAGGTCGCATACAGTGTCAGAACAATACCCAGATAGTCCGATCAACCTCCTCTAGTTTTTGTCCGGTCTTCTTCTTCTTCTTTATCTTTTTCTTCTTCTTCTTCTTCTTCCTCGTTTTCTTCTTCTTCTTCCTCTTTTTCTTCTTCTTCTTCTTCTTCTTCTTCTTCTTCTTCTTCTTCTTCTTCTTCTTCTTCTTCTTCTTCTTCTTCTTCTTCTTCTTCTTCTTCTTCTTCTTCTTCTTCTTCACGATCAACTGCTGTAAACTGCGGCGGAAAGTGATGGGTGTTCGTCCATCTACGGACTTTAGTCTTGTCATAGAACCTAGGAATAGCGTGTACATCTGTATCACAGATCTGGTTTATTTGAATGCAAACTCTTGGTTCTTTTCCTCACAGTCACGTGTACTCCGCCTTGAAAGGATGCCCCCAATAAGTAGACTCCTACAACATGCAGGGCCGTGCGTTAGAATTTCTCAGAATGATACACGTCTTTGCAATGACACCCCTTAAATGTTTCTTCTTTAGGACAATTGTTTTGGATTTCGTCTGATGCGGCCGCATATATTCTTGATCAAAGCACGGCAATGGCTTGACAACCTACTTATTGGCAAGTCAGTGGGCCTATTCTTGCTTTGCCCACAATGGGACTCCGGAACCCGTACAGGGAGTCAAGCTTGAGACTTGCTGAAATCGTCAACTTTTGAATGCATCGATGCTGTTCCTGTTAAGCTTGGCACCCAGTGGATTTACATACACGCTGTTTACTTTGCCCTAATTGGGTCACGAGCACTGAGACGAAAAAACAACACGGCGTCAGGTGCTGGTCATTGTTCCCATTTAGGTTTTCTGTACGCAGGATTTCACACTGCAAGGATGAGAATCAAACAGGTGTGAATCGCAGAAGCCCCGTTCAAACGTCTAGTGGTTAATGCCAGGGCACTCATAGGGTTACGAATTTACTTGAAGTACAGTCTGGGAAATGAATGCCAAAACAACCGCAAGATAAGATATGCATGTGAACACAGCCGCAAGCTGAGATATGCATGTGAACACAGCCGCAAGCCGAGATATGCATGTGAACACAGCCACAAACTGAGATATGCATGTGAACACAGCCGCAAGCTGAGATATGCATGTGAACACAGCCGCAAGCCGAGATATGCATGTGAACACAGCCACAAGCTGAGATATGCATGTGAACACAGCCGCAAGCTGAGATATGCATGTGAACACAGCCGCAAGCCGAGATATGCATGTGAACACAGCCACAAGCTGAGAAATGCATGTGAACACATCCGCAAGCCGAGATATGCATTTGATCACAGCCACAAGCTGAGATATGCATGTGAACACAGCCACAAGCTGAGATACGCATATGAACACAGCGGCAAGCTGAGATATGCACGTGAACACAGCCGCAAGCTGAGATATGTATGTGAACACAGCCGCAAGTTGAAATATGCATGTGAACACAGCCGCAAGCTGAGATATGCATGTGAACACAGCTTCAAATACCCGTGGCTCAACAGTGACGACTGGAAGAAATGCGATCCCGCTGGAATCGGTCTTGGACACAATCTTTGAACACTTTCGGAAATAATTACCGGGAGAGATTTAACAAAAAAACTTCAACAGATAAAACATTAGTTCATATCATTTCAAGAAAGACGCAGAAATCAGACAGATGTGTGGACACATGATGGAATCAACGGTTATAAGAGAACAAATAAACTAGCAGCAGCCCCCCCCCCCCCCCCCACCTTCTGTTTTAATTGATCATATCTGGTCAGTGCTGCTGTAATAGGCACCTTGTTTGGGCGAGTCAAGTCACAAGTAAAGGTCCCTTTTTCACGCCTTTAGACACACTGGGTATATAGGGCTAGACCAGTATTTTATAGACCAATCGGCCCTCCGTAGGTCATGTGGTCAACATGACGCCGGGCGTCTTTACTTCCCATCTAGCTGCTACATCACATGCGGCTCTGTTGGTGAGTACCGACACCTTTATTAAATACTTTGTGCTGAGTACCAGCCAATGTTTTTTTTCTTGGAAACAAAAACCCTCTTTGCCGGTTATATTTCGAGAAGAAGTGAAAAAGAATCACAAAACAGGTTTGAAACAGGAAACGAATGGTTTCTTTTTCGCTTTCACTGGATGAAAACTTCGGCGGACAGGTCTGGTTGTTCGTCCACTTCTGGACTTTGGTCTCGCTCCGGAACTTGAGTTTTTTGTTTACATCAGTTCTAAAGATCGTGCCTAATAGTATATAACATAACATGACATAACTCTTGACCATTTAGGGTCGTGGAGGTGTATTGATGGAAGCACTAGCACATAAAACCCGCCATCTTTCTCTGTCTTCCCCTTGATAAATAAATGTATGATTACTTATTCCTGTCCATTTCTTGATGTTGTCATTCCAGATTCTTCTTTGCCCTTCTCTTCCTCGACTACCCAACCCCCGACCCCACCCAATATTTACTGAAGCACAGTCTTTGCAATCGAAACATGTCATGTCTCACCACGTGCCCAAAACCAAGCTAGCTTGCGACGTTTCACCACTGCCGAGAGAGGCTGCTGATGTCCTGAAAATTTGTACATTTTTGTCTCTTTTTGTGTTCTAGTAAAAACTAAATTGTAAAATGCGTCTTTATCATTTACATTTGAAAGCCCGAATCCTTCTTTCTTTTTCCACAGTGAGAGTCCAACTCTCACATACCTATAAGAAAACAGACAATACCAGAGATTTGTAAATGACTTACTGCATAATCATATGCAAACTGTTGGTTCATTGCCTCTCGGGAAAATGCATTCCGACTTGGAAGGAAACAGCCCAGACTAGTCGCCTGTTACGACATAAATCCCTTCCTAAACGCAGCCCAGAATCTACCCAGGGAAAACGCATTGAGGCTGCCAAAAGGTCCGAAAGAAACCCTAGGATGACCGTTGGATTGGCATCCGAACGGTGAATCTCTTTCAGGTTGCCATCTCGAAATGATTGTTTTTGGGGCTAACGACACTTACTCTTTACTGAATGATTTTCTCAGAGCAGTAGCATGACTGTTTGTAGTGTATATACCAATGTTATTCTTGGGTATGTGTATGTTCGCCCCCCCCCCCCTTATAATTTTATCAAAGCTGTATGTACCATCCTGTATGTACCATGTTGTATGTACCATGTTGTGTGTACCATGTTGTGTGTACCATGTTGTGTGTACCATGTTGTGTGTACCATGTTGTATGTACCATGTTGTATGTACCATGTTGTATGTACCATGTTGTGTGTACCATGTTGTGTGTACCATGTTGTGTGTACCATGTTGTGTGTACCATGTTGTGTGTACCATGTTGTATGTACCATGTTGTATGTACCATGTTGTATGTACCATGCTGATTTCTTGAGCGTTTGTGTCAGCTGCCCATGGCGCTAGAACAAGAAGAGGAACTAGTGAGCACCCTCGGTCTCCGCATGGTAAGTCGTCTCAATCATCATTAGTTTATTGTCGTGACTGTGCGGAAGATAAAGCACCATCTGGGGCACCCTTTTTGCATCGATCATTTTGCTGCCTTTTTTTTATTTGTGACACTGGCGTGTCTAACACAAAGCCTTCCTCTTCTGACATGGCAGCAGCTGCAGTATGCTTTGTCCCAAATGTACCGATGTTACTTTTCCTTTAGAGAAAACAAGGCAGGTCGAGAGAGGGACCATGCTGCAGTGACAACATTTTGTCTCTACAAAACAAAGCTGGTAAGATTTTGTGCTCTGGAGAGAATAAGTTTCCGCCCTAATCTCGACTGTTCTTGAGAACAGAAAGCTCGCAGGTAAAACAAAAACCCTTGTTTGTCAATCTGGTATCTTCAGCACTCATTTTTGTGATAGTAACATGTATCCGGTAAACCAATCGTAAGCTTGCCACTCGGTCGTCCAGGTATGCAGACTGCTTTAATTATGCTACCGCAACGACTTCTTATCTCACAGTACCTTTTGCGAAGTCACCAATTCGTCTTGTCCGTGTCCGAATAACATCCGGTAATACGTGCAGCAGGAGAAACTAACACTGAGCTTCATGAACTCAGGTGGGCCCACTCTCTGAAAATGTATAGGAGCTCTTGGGCCGAAACATTTGTCGACGACAGGTTACTTCTACTGATGATTGGTAGACTCCTGCTGTACATGCTCCCCTGTGGAGTTTATTCTTATTGGTCAGCTTACTTTTAACAGGAGAGGCGGGTAAACAGCATTCACGGGCGATACGTACGACGTAAACTTACTAGTGGGTAGCAAGACAAGAATATAAACACCGAGGTATTAGAAAGATCGGGCATCACAACAGTATAATCTCATTGATGCTTCAGTCTTTGAAGATGTAGAAGACTAGGACACTCGGAGGATGGAGAATAAATGTGTGTACAAAAAATCCTCAATGGATGATACACTTATGTGTAAAGATATTGTGCTTGGCTTTACTAAAATCTGAAGATGTGTGCACGCGAGACATGCATGATACAGGTAATGCGGTGGCTTCATGGTAACAGGATGCCATGCCTGGCGTGTTGTACGTACAAAAAAAAGGGGGAGGGAGAGAGGTGGAGATAATAATGCAAGAAAGATAAAAGAGAAAGAGGCTGCAGAGCGATTAAAAAGAAATAGGTCAAATACACGTGCTGATAACTATGGTCCTAAAATCGCGTGCGCTAACTGAAGAAGATTTATCTTAACCCGAGCTGGTCTTATAATCTACACTCGCTATAGCTATGGGCTGCCCTCACTAGAGCACGTTAGGTATCTATAAATACTGTTGTCTGGAAAGACGGTAAGTTGCAAAGCAAAGACAGACACACGCACCAGGCAGTCAACAGGGAAAACTCAGAGTGCACTGTTAGGGCAAACCTGTCTGGTTAAAAAAAAAGAGTTAACCAATTTTAATTTAACTAACCCCACCCCCCCCCCCTCCTTAAACTACCCCTTAACCCACACTTTTTCTGTTACAGTTCCCCCACCTCCTCCTTAAACTACCCCTTAACCCACACTTTTTCTGTTCCAGTTCCCCCCCCCCCTCCTTAAACTACCCCTTAACCCACACTTTTTCTGTTCCAGTCCCCCCCCCCCCTCCTTAAACTACCCCTTAACCCACACTTTTTCTGTTCCAGTTCCCCCCCCCCCCTCCTTAAACTACCCCTTAACCCACACTTTTTCTGTTCCAGTTCCCCCCCCCCCCCTAAACTACCCCTTAACCCACACTTTTTCTGTTCCAGTTTAAAGATTCTCGCGCCTTTCGTGGGTTTACTAATTAAATTTTAGCAGAACTTCCTGTATCAGGTTGTTCTTATACTTGCGTTTTTCTTGCAGCTCCCCAAAGCGCTAGGACAAGGACATCAGCTTGTGGAGACATGCCAACCCCCCGTGGTAGGTCATCTCATTTATTGTTATCATCATCATAAACCACTTCTGCCATTAAGCGGTGTGGGGAGAAATCATTTGCGATTCTATCATCAATGTCTAACAGTATTTGTGTGCAAGAAGAAACCCGGGCGTTAGGCAACATAATTTTTATCGATTTTGTTGTTGCTCTAGTTTCACTTACTGCCACTCTGGAATGTGAAATGCTTAGGGAGTCAAACATATTTAGAAGTCAAAAACTAACAAAGAATGTTACATGTAGAACGAACAAACGAACAAACTTTATTTTCAAAGGGTCAAGAATTGGGCACGCAGGCCCATCTAACACTCTGCCCCGCCCCCCCCCCCCTTTTTCAATTGTGTGTGTGTGTGTGGGGGGGGGGTATTTATCAAGGTAACTTGCATACAGCGGTTTTTTTTTTTAATGAAACTTCCCCCCCCCCCCCCCCCTTTTCCCTTCCCCTCAAAATGACTAGCATAGAACGTAAATTGTAGACAGAGAAGACAGCTTCTTTAAGTACATATCAAGGTAACTCTGACTCTAAGTGAAGTATGGATAGAGAAGTCAATTTCTGTAAGTAGCTAGCATACAATATTAAACGCAAGGCAAGATTTATACGTAAAGAAGCTCTAAGCCAGGGTTATTCAACTAGCGGCCCGCAGACCAAATCTGGCCCTCAGAAACCTAGCATGTGGTCCACGGATCACCTTCCGGTTATATTGTATGAATGATCGGTCTATGCATGTATACACATCATATTATCTCTCTTCCTTGTGTAAGTGCATTCACCCTTGTCTTAATGTATTTGAGTAGAAATTCTTGTATTATGTTGCTTTCATACTAGACTTTATCTTTCAGTCTCCCAAGTCGGTAGGACACAGAGAACCGGCTGAGACCAGCGGACCACCCTTGGTAAGTGATCACATTTGTCATCAATGTGTAAAACACATTGTTTGGGTCAGTGTAGGAGATGAAAAACGACTTTTTCTTGCATTCATGCATTCGGGTTTTTAAAATGTGTAGGTGATCTCATTCAACCTACTTCTTGTTGATCTTTACTTTCTTTCATCGCCACTGTTGTCGGTCGTGTTCATTGATTGCTCGAATTTTACTTACTGGTAGATCAGCGTGTCTGATTATCCGAGAGCAAGGATATTTAGGAGTCTTCACCAACATACAATGTTACACATAGGTAAATACCAAGACAGCTTGAATACAACTTCACTTGTAGACAGTTAAGTCAGCTTTCTTAAGGTAACTAACATATAGTGTTACGTACGTAGACTTTAGGGCAAATATTAGACTCTTATATAACTTGAGGATAGCCAAGTGACCTTCGTTAAAGTCATTTGAATGCAAGGTGCTTTGAACGTTATCAGGCCCAGGAAGAGAGCGACTTCCCTTGCCACGCATGCCATGTATTGTCGCAGGGCCTGTCCTATGTTGCGATGTGTCATGCTTATTGACGGACCAGCAATACCTCGTATTTTACTCGTTATTGTCAGCGGCTGACGATATAGCGTGTTCGATATTCCACGATGTGAGCGCTTTTAACGGTCCCAGAACATCTAGAACTGGCTCTAACCCTAATCCCCCTCCCCAACCCCACAGTGGAAGCGCTTTTAACAGTCCCAACACATCTAGAACTGGTCCTAACCCCTACCCTACAGCCTCAGCATACGTCCCACGAGAAAGTGCAGCCTAGGTCGCACGACTATATTCAGCCTTTAATATACGCTGCACACAGTCGTGCGACCTAGGCTTCGTTCAGTTGTGGGACGTAGGCTGAGGTAGAGACATTTTAGGGGTAGGACCAGTTCTAGATGTTCTGGGACCGTTAAAAGCGCTCCCACTGTGAAGTGGGAGAGGGGGGTTAGGGTTAGTGCCAGTTCTAGATGTGTTGGGACTGTTAAAAGCGCTCACATTGTGGAATATAGAACATGCGATACCACCGGCCGCTGAAAACAACGAGTAAAGTATTAAGTGTTGCTGGCCGGTAACTAAGCGGGACACCCCTGCAACATAAGACAGGCACTGCGACACTACAAGGCAAAAATGGCAAGGAAGTCATTCTCTTTATGGGTCAAACAACGTTGCTGTAACCGAATGCAATATTACATGCAAGACTATATTCAGATTTGATAGGGCTCCAAGCTTAAAATTTCGAGGATTCTTGTTGAAAATGCATTTTGTTTTCAAAACGTGCATTTGTTAAGTCACATTACTTTTAATTGCCTTGATTTTCAAGGACCTTGAGTTGTTTTAAAATTCTTAATTTGACAATGCCCCCCCCCCCCCCCCACCTTTTTTTTCAATTAAACGTCCTTGTTTTCTTCTATTAGGCCGTGTCTATTATATCTCAAATTTGCCTGTATTTTGGTGATGTTAACATGTCTGTTTCTTCTAGTTTTATGCGAATTCAATTTGTATTGTATTGTGTGTGTGTGTGTGTGTGTGTGTGTGTGTGTGTGTGTGTGTGTGTGTGTGTGTGTGTGTGTATGTGTGTGCGTTCTTTGTTTGTTTACGTACTTTGTATCATGCTTTCATACCTTAATCTTTTTTTTTTTTCAGTTTCACATGTTGCAAGAACAAAGGCATCAACGTATGGAGAAGTACAGAGCTCCATTGGTAGGCCATTTAATGTATCATCAGTGTGTATGTGAATCAGAGATGACACGCTGGCTGGGTGCAGTGCATTTTGTTTATCAACACCTTTGCTGCTTTGTTTCTGTTTGCTGGCACGCTATCACATCAAAATCTCAAAGAGGTAACGAGATTTGGGAGTTATGACTAGCATATAATATTACGTGTAGACAACTGTGAGACCGTGACACTTACTGAACAGCTAAACAGCGTATAAATGCCTTAGAATACAAATGTTATAGACGGGTTCTAAGAATGTCATGGGTAAAGAAAAGAACAAATTCATCCATATTTCAAGAACTGAATATCGAAGAAGGTTGGCCATTAAGGACGATAAAACACAGAAAATTGAAATATTCTGATCACTTGAAACGTCACGAAAGTTTTGAGAAAACATTAATGGAGGGGTATTTGCCTGGGAAGAAAGGAAGAGGAAGGCCACAGAAAAGATGGGTACAGGATCTGTCGGATGATCTCCAGATGGGTGTTTCGGATGCGGGACATCTTGCTTGTGATCGAGAAGTTTTCCGGAACGCTATTATGGGAGCAATAGATAGGTAGATATACAGCAAGGTGAATAGCACACAATCTCTGTTTCTATTTTAAATACAATGATCATTCATGTGTGTGTGAGAGAGAGAGAGAGTTGTGTGTGCGTGTGTGTGTGTGACATAGAGAGAGAGAGAGAGTTAAGTGTGTGCGCGCGCGCGTGTGCGCTCACGCATGCAATGAACATGATGCTGTTTTCATACTTGAGTTTTTTCTGTCAGCTCACCGTGTCGCAAGGACAAAGACATCGACTTGTGGAGAGCTCCGGACCCCAAGTGGTAGGTCATCTATTATATCATCAGTGTGGAAATGTTTAAGAGATCTTCTTCTGCTGCTTCTTGTTCACCGGCTGTAAGCTCTAGTGGAAAGTCCTGGTTGTTCGCCAGTTTGGTCTTTGTGCCAGGGCCTGAGTGTGCGTGTATATCCATTTTACTGGCGTATTTGTGTGCAGTTGGTTGTTCCTTACCGCTCGGGTAGATACTCTCGGACTTTAAAGGTAACTCTCAGTTAGTCGACTCTTACGACATGCTGTGTTTGAAAAAGTGGGGGGTGGGGATAAGCAGTAGGTCTATTCGTGTTTTTACTACAATGGGGTCCAAGCAACCATATGTGGAGTATGAGAGTATAAGAGATGAAGCTCGATCATGAGGTAATCTTTTATTTGATCCATTCAAGTTTTACTAACTGGCACACTGGCGTGTCTAATTCTCAGGGAGGCCAAAATATTTGAGAGTCATGACTTAGCGTTAAACGTTAGATGCAGATAAACATCAAGGTAGCTAGCATAAGACGTAACTTTGGGCGCACAAGACAACTTGTCTAATGTAACTAGCATACTCCGAAACTTGTAGACTGACAAGACAACTTGTCTGAAGTAACTAGCATACTCCGAAACTTGTAGATTGACAAGACAACTTGTCTAAAGTAACTAGCATACTCCGAAACTTGTAGACTGACAAGACAAGTTGTCTAAAGTAATTAGCATACTCCGAAACTTGTAGACTGACAAGACAACTTGTCTAAAGTAACTAGCATACTCCGAAACTTGTAGATTGACAAGACAACTTGTCTAAAGTAACTAACATACTCCGAAATTTGTAGACTGACAAGACAACTTGTCTAAAGTAACTAGCATACTCCAAAACTTGCAGACTGACAAGACAACTTGTCTAAAGTAACTAACATACTCCGAAACTTGTAGACTGACAAGACAACTTGTCTAAAGTAACTAGCATACTCTGATACTTGTAGACTGACAAGACAACTTGTCTAAAGTAACTAACATACTCCGAAACTTGTAGACTGACAAGACAACTTGTCTAAGGTAACTATAAATAAACAGAGGGGGGAACTAGCATACACCGTTAAATGTAGTTTGAGGGGTCTCTATGGCTAGCTGCTTAAGCGATTTTGTCTGAGATCTTCACGGAGATTCACGAGGAACGTCCCCTGAGCTACGTAGTTCGTACTTTGTGTGACGCCTTCAGCAGTCGACTAGCGGTTCTGTGTTGAAAGGCCGCGCTATAGTGGATAAAAGCAGGTGCAGCGAAGTCTATCCTTTCGAAAAAATAAAAAAATATATATAGGTAGATCTCAAGTCAACTACAATCTAAGTAAATTTGTAAATCGAAGGAACATAGACTTCAAGAATGCAACAAAGAATACAACGCGTTTTGGAGAAAGACACGGGCAAATAATAAACTTTAAGCTTAATATTCTTTCTGGTAGTCTGGTAGTCTTAGTTTCAGTTTCATGGCAAACGGGTCACCCCATTTTTGCTCCGCTCCTGTGCAAACGAAAAATGCACAGAATGTTTATCACAGTATTAGAATAGCAGTTCATCATTGATGGTAGCAGAAGTCGCCAACAGATCAGCAGTTGCCTACGCGATAAATTTTAGTCACATACGGGCACCACAACACTGCACGACAGGCATCGCGCCATTTTCTGAATCTACAATTTACACCACCACGTTGGTCACAGTCGAAAAAACATTCCAAATGCAATCCGCAACTCACAGGGTCACGCCATGCATTCAGCTCAGAAGCTGGGCGACGAAACTATATCCAGTCTACAAATGGAGCAAAAATGCATCGGCCACCGTCCGGCAGAAGCAAAAAATGTGCCTCTGTTTCGAACAGTGCCGCTGCCTAACGTCCATTTTGACCGGAAGTGAATCTTTTTAATTACAGGGTAAATATGGCAGCGATTTCTTGCATGTAGGCATCACCAGGAAATCAACTGGAAGAATATACTGTAGCATGTAGAGAGACATGGAGGGAAATGTGATAACATGTAGAGAGACATGGAGGGACATATGATAACATGTAGAGAGACATGGAGGGAAATGTGATAACATGTAGAGAGACATGGAGGGAAATATGATAACATGTAGAAAGACATGGAGGGAAATGTGATAACATGTAGAGAGACATGAAGGGAAATATGATAACATGTAGAGAGACATGGAGGGACATGTGATAACATGTAGAGAGACATGGAGGGAAATGTGATAACATGTATAGAGACATGGAGGGAAATGTGATAACATGTAGAGAGACATGGAGGGAATTATGATAACATGTATAGAGACATGGAGGGAAATGTGATAACATGTATAGAGACATGGAGGGAAATGTGATAACATGTAGAGAGACATGAAGGGAAATATGATAACATTTAGAGAGACATTAAGGGAAATGTGATAACATGTACAGAGACATGGAGGGAAATATGATAATATGTAGAGAGACATGAATGGACATATGATAACATGTAGAAAGAGATGAATGGAAATATAACATGTCACATATAACATCAGATTTAGGCTTGACAAGGTCGTACGTTATACGACATTTTGAGGTTTTCTGTTGAAAATGCAATTTTAAAAAACATATACTGATGCACTGACTAATTATGTAATCATTGGCTGGTCTTAATTTTTGTGTGGGCCTCTCTATTTGAAAGTTGTTAATGCTATCTTATAGTCCATGGCGTGTGGCGTTGGTAGTCCTCTAGCCACAACCTTCTGTCTCGTGTACTTGCAATCAATAACACAAAGGATTTTTCTATGCCACGATGTCACATTATCCAGCATCTTCTCTGTCGGTCTCCTTCTGCCTCTTTTGTCCTGCAAATTTCCAACCGTCACGATACTGCAGTTTTTTTTTTCTCATGACATCATCAAAGAATTTAAGTTGCCTCTGTCCAATGTGAGTGACTAATTATCTTCGTATGTACGTTTCTTTCAAGACATCTTCATTACTTTTTTTTTTCTCTGCCCATGGTTTTCTCATTTTTTTGTCTATAAAACCAAATCCACATAATTTTTCACGAATCGGCGAACTGTCCGTGATTCACTTCCGTATACCAGAATACTACTAATGTAGCTAATGAGAATCTCATGTTCACCTCATTTTACAAATAAAGAGTGAAAAGAGCAGTCTGTGCCAGGCGACGGCGAATGTGACTAGTAAGATCTGCTCGCGTTTAAAAAAGTCTTCCGCAGTTGAAGCATAATGTTTCAGCACCGTTGCTGCCATAGTAAGTATTTGCTTCTTGTCAGACGCTCAGCTCACAGCCTGTCTGCAACATCACTTATGTGTGTTTTTGTCTCTTAAGGCAGATTCCGTCGTGATCTCGTGAGACAGGCAGATCCCGTCGTGATCTCGTGAGACAGGCAGATCCCGTCGTGATCTCGTGAGACAGGCAGATCCCGTCGTGATCTCGTGAGACAGGCAGATCCCGTCGTGATTTCGTCAGACAGGCAGATCCCGTCGTGATTTCGTGAGACAACGTAATACAACCAAATGTAAGAATTTTAAGTGCACAGTTAGGTCCAAGCTGTACGGTACTGAAAGAGTTAACAACTTAGTGTAACTTTAACCGTCCCCTCCCTTCCTGTTTAAACATTCCAATGCTTTCGTTTTCTTCTGGTAGGATATGTCTGTTAAGTGTTTGTACTTCTAGTTCATTTACACTGATCATTCTTGTCTTTATTTGCATCATGTTGTTTTCATTATCATCATCATCATCATCATTATCATCATCATCAAGTGCCTTGCCGACTGGCATGGGCAAGCATACTTCTCCAGCAATATCTGTCAGCTCATGTGATGAAACCCCTCCATGCCGTGATGAAAGGTTGTCATCAATCATCTTGCGTTGTCTTCCCCTACCTTCGTTCCTCTACATATTGTTCCAGTGGTCACACCGTGTTAAAGTTTCTTTGTTTTTACAGCAAAATCTAACAAATAATGACCGTCTCCTTGTGATGTTTGTGTGTTGTGTTCACACTTGAGTTGTTCTTTCAGCTCCCCATGTCCCCAGGTCAAGAACATCAGCTTGTGGACACCCGTACGACACCCGCGGTAGGTCTTCTCATTTGTT
>CAJHNH020000055.1:0-197500 GCA_905116865.2 Candidula unifasciata | reverse complement strand
TTCAATCCCGGGGGTAGGCAGGAAGGCCACATTTTCTCCCAGATTTACGGTATTTATAATGGAATTTAGGCCGAAAGGTTGCGATATCCATAATACCGAGCCTTAGGGTTAACAACTCATGGCTTCTGGATACAAGCATTATCATGTGTAATGGCAACCGTATAGCAAATGAAAAATGGGCTGGATTCATCCTTATTTGTATCGTTTATCGATCACGTTCATAATTTGGCTTTTGCCCTCTTCTCCCTTTTAGTTTTAACATTCTTGTGTTCTCTTCTGGTAGGTCGTGTCTGTTACATATAAATGTGGTCGCCTGTGCTGTTTTAGTGGTCGCCTGTACTGTTTAAGTGTGCGCATGTCTGTTGATAGTTTATATTTAATTGGTATTCTTTGGTGTGTGTGTGTGTGCGTAAGCGAGAGAGAGAGAGAGAGAGAGAGAGAGAGAGAGGAAGAGAGAGAGAGAGCGTTGCTTGTGTGTTGCATGTGTATGTTTTTGCATAATTCGCATCATTATTTTTTTTTAAATGATTATACAGTAGAACCTCGCTTAACGAGCACCTCTCATAACGAGTAATTCGCATAACGAGCAAAACAAATTGTAAAAGAATGACTCGCTTAATGAGCGAAATTTCGCATAGCGAGTGGCGAGGAGAGGGGAAGTCCTGGATTGTGTGCATGTTACATCAGTGTTTAGCACTCGTTCCAGTAGTATTGTCGCTTGTGATCACACATTTTCTCAAACTTGTGTAATATTGTGATATATGTACATGAATCCTCCAGGCCTACAAGATGACCTCCCTGATGAATTTAAGTTCATCAAAATCCAATTTCTGCCTCCCAACACCACTCCGTTACTCCAGCCAATAAAACTTGGGTTTTTCTTTCAGCTCCCCATGTCTCCAGGACAAGGACATCAGCTTGTGGAGACCCGCCAACCACCCGCAGTAGGTCATCTCATTTGTTATCAATTACCTTTGTGTGTGTGTGTGTGTGTGTGTGTGTGTGTGTGTGTGGGTGGGTGGGTGGGTGGGTATGTGTGTGTGTCTGTCTGTGTGTCTGTGTGTGTGTCTGTCTGTGTGTGTGTCTGTGTGTCTGTGTGTGTCTGTCTGTGTCTGTGTGTGTCTGTGTGTGTCTGTGTCTGTCTGTGTCTGTGTGTGTCTGTGTGTGTGTGTGTGTGTGCGTGCGTGTGTGTGTGTGTGCGTGTGCGTGCGTGCGTGCGCGCGCGTGCGTGCGTGTGCGGCACTTGTAAATGGTTTTGTACAATTTGGATCTGTTTGTTTTCTAAGCTTGAGCTATTTTTGTGTCCCTCAGTTTCCCATGGGGCTAGGACTAGCAAATATTGCCGAGGCCTGCCGACCCCCAATGGTAAGTCATGGAATGTATCCTAAGTGTGTAGTTGTAACGTGTTGGAGGTAAAACGTGATCTCCATATTTATGTATAAAACATTTATGAGTCTTGAAAATAAGCTGTATCTTTGATCGGAAACTCAAAAACTGCATATAGCGGAGAGCCTCAACAACTGTGAATCTGGCCTTGTCACCGGGTGTTTATCGCTCTGTGTGATGTCCTGGTGAATCTGGCCTTGTCACCGGGTGTTTATCGCTCTGTGTGATGTCCTGGTGAATCTGGCCTTGTCACCGGGTGTTTATCGCTCTGTGTGATGTCCTGGTGAATCTGGCCTTGTCACCGGGTGTTTATCGCTCTGTGTGATGTCCTGGTGAATCTGGCCTTGTCACCGGGTGTTTATCGCTCTGTGTGATGTCCTGGTGAATTTACCCTTACTATTATATTCGACTACACCAATATTCGTCTTGGGGGGTTTTTGTTTTTAATTTTTTGTAGATTTGTATATTCAACTTAATTCGTATTTTTTTCGGTGAAAGTTTTTGATTTGATATTCCTCTGAAAAGTAAATATTCGTCCTTTCTTCGATGTGGCCGGCGAGTCATCAGATGAGAAAATGAAAGACGATGAATGGTTTCCAGTGCTGAAATTATGGAATGGCTGCCCACTTGGGCAAAGGTGCAGGATTTCATTGAGAAATGGTACCCAGTCATCGTTATAGGTAATCAGCGTATCAGTTCATTAGGTAACGATAAGTTTGGACACTTGGAACGTTTCGAAAAACAGAAGAAACAAAAATATTGGATAAATTCCTTTAAAAAATCGAGTATTGAGCAGTGGTGAAAAGTGGAAATGTTGATGAATCATCGGGACATCAATCACCAGAAGTGAAATTACCTGATGTCCTAATGAAAGGTGATTTCTCTCCAAACAATAGCTATTTTTTCTCTAATACAAAGGGTAAATTTCTTTTTAAATTGTATTTATGTATTTTTTTTTTTTTTTTTATGTTGACTTATATTTACGTCATCCGGACAAGTACATCTTTATGACGGTGATACAGCATTAATAAACACAGTAGTTAATATGTCATTAAAATGTATTTACAATGATTTTCGAGATCGATTTTGGAGGGAATTGTTGTCGTTAAGGAATAGATAGGTAACATTTAGGGCTGGACACGGATCAACCAGTTTCAGTTAATTCCTACGAGAAAAGTTCGTCTGATGTTCGTCCTTTTTAATATTCGTCCTCTCCCCGGGAACTAATTAATGACGAATATTGGAGTTCAACTGCATTTTATTTGTTCATTACACGATCCTTTTATCATCATCATCATGTGTCCTGCAAACTGGCGTAGGCGCCCAGGATCACAATCCCTGTTAACTGGAACAGCTCTCTTGATGATATCCCTCCATGCCATCGTTTCAGCCCATCCAGCATCCTCTCTCTTGGTCTGCCTCTAACCCTTTTTCCACTGATCTTTCCAGTTGTCACAATGTTCTCCGATGTCTCTCTTCTCATTATGTTGCCAAAGAACAGTGTTTGTCTCTTTCTTATTGTTGTGTATAGAGATCTACTCTCATTAGCCTCTTTCAAGCAATCATTGTTAATTACTCTGGCCATCCAAGGTATTCGTAACATTCGTCTCAGAAAACACATCTCTGTTGCTTCTAAATTCTTTCTAATTTGTTCAGTGACATTTCAAGATTCGCTGACATTCAGCAGAACAGGTTCTATGTAGCATTTTAGCACCCTCTTTGCATGATCATTTAGCTATTTTAATTAATAGGTCTTCCACGAATTGTGAGGCTCTAGCTGTACTTCTTTTTAGCTTTTCTGGTAAATCCGGTCGTGATCTCGTGTAGGTGGACAACAGGTCTTTCTGTATATAGGTCCTTACAACTAAATCACGAAACATTTTGGTGGAGTCCCCTCGAAAATTGGTTACTGGAAGCGTTTCCATGTTGCATTGTGTGACATTTTAACGTGCTTACAAAGTTCTGTGTTCTGAATGTATTCGTATTACAAATCGACAAGCGGGTATTGTGAAGTGGATATACAAGATTTTCAAACTTTGCTGTTAAATAACAGCAATTTGAATTTAATTTTACGGCAGACTGTCGTGTTGTGATGTGTGTGTTACTGTTTCTGGTCAGTAGTTTGGATTTGGGGGAATTGGCTGTTTATTCTTTTTCTACTTTGAATGTAGAAATCTTACTTTTGGGAAAAATATAAACAAGTAATCTAGAAGCCGTACCTGGAGAATATCGACAGTTGTCAGGTGCAAACTAGCTTGTGTTGGAAGAAATAGAGAAGGCCGTGGTGGACAACATGAAGAAACCACGTCCGACTTTAGCTATTAATTGTCCATACAGCTCAAAGGAAATTCCCGTTCTTATGCAGGTCGAAGGGCCGCTCTGTGTTCACAGTTTTTATCGAGGAGATTTAAATTAAACTAGTTTCCTTAATTTGCAACATATTTTATCGAATTGTATGTCATTTTGAAGGTTACAGCTGGAGCAGGTCGTGAGGAAACCAAGTAGAAGAATGTTAAGTGTACTATTAGGTCCAGCCTGCCCCGTATTGAAAGAGTTAACAACGTGATGTAACTTTTACCATCCCCTCCCTTCCAAATAAAACATTCATGTGCCTCTGTTTTCTTCTTGTAGACTGTGTCTGTTTAATGTGTTGTCTATGCTTTGATGGTGCACGCGAATTTGTTTTTAGTTTACATGTAGAGGACATTTTTGCGTTTATTTACATCTTCTTGTATTCACTGCCATTATCGTCAAGCGCCGTACCGCCTAGCATGGGCAATCCCCAATCCACAATCCTCGATCTGCTGTATGTTTCAGGTCATGTCATGCGTCTCTGTGGTGAACTGAACAAGCTGTTTGTTTTGCACTCTGGAAGTAGTGGGTTCATTTCATGGCTGCCTCGTTTTGTTCACAAATGCATTTTTACAGAAATCCTCGTCAGAGCTACAGGGTTCGTTCTTTGCGCGACACTCTCGTCAGGCGCTTCAGCGGAGAGATACTGAGATATATGGGATTAACAAAACGGTTCAGTGAAGTCAGTTCTCTTGATTTAAACCGTTTATCAATTCATGTGCATACACTCCTCCATGGTGTGACAAAGCGTTGTGGAGAATATTCTCACCTTGTCTCTTCCTCTATGTCTTTTTCCAAACATATTTTCAGTTGTCACAATATGTTCGTTTTTCTCTTTTCAGAACAAGGTCAAAGAAATTATTGATGTGTAGTTTTGATGTTTTTTTCTTCTTCTTTTTTTTTTCACACTTTAATGTTATTTTCAGCTCCTTGTGTCTCCAGGACAAAGCAATGGACTTGTGGGGACCTGCCGGCCTCCCGTGGTAGGTCATGTCATTTATTATCAATGTATAATGTTGTTCGTGCATGGCACGTGATGAGGGCCTCTCTTTCTTTCTTTCTTTCTTTCTTTCTTTCTTTCTTTCTTTCTTTCTTTCTTTCTTTCTTTCTTTCTTTCTTTCTTTCTTTCTTTCTTTCTTTCTTTCTTTCTTTCTTTCTTTCTTTCTTTCTTTCTTTCTTTCTTTCTTTCTTTCTTTCTTTCTTTCTTTCTTTCTTTATTTCTTTCTTTCTTCTGTCGGGAAAATATAGTCGATTGTCTGTGAGTCCGGGGTCATAAAACTATAGTCCATTGTTTGTGAGTCCGGACGTGAGAAACTATAGTCGATTGTCTGTGAGTTCGGAAGTGAGAAACTATAGTCGATTGTTTGTGAGTCTGGAAGTGAGAAACTATAGTCGATTGTCTGTGAGTTCGGAAGTGACAAACTATAGTCGATTGTCTCTGAGTCCGGAAGTGAGAAACTGTAGCCGATTGTCTGTGAGTCCGGAAGTGAGAAACTAAATTCGATTGTCTGTGAGTTCGGAAGTGAGAAACTAAAGTCATTGTTTGTGAGTCTGGAAGTGGGAAACTATAGTCGATTGTCCGTGAGTCCGGAAGTAGCTTAGAAACGCAATGTGGGCCTTGAAGGATCTATGACACTGAGGGCGGGCAACACTAAAGTGCCTGTTACAGGGATCTGTCTAGCCTGCCTGGGCTGTTCAGCTGCCTTTTGTCTAGAAACCTGGCAAGCTGCTGTCCCTTTTTGGACAGACCTTCACCATGCAGTCCAGTCTTGTGCAGCAGTTTCCCATTGTGCAATAGTAAACACATACAAGATCAAATGTGGACTGAATTCACTTGATTTTGTATCGAGCCTTGCCATCGATCAAATCCCCAATATCAGTTTTGCACTTTTCTCCCTTTTTAGTTTAAACATTATAGCACCTTTGTTTTCTTTCTGGTAGGTTGTGTCAGTTACATTTATTTGTTGTTGTCTGTGCTTGACGGTGTGAGTGTTTGTGTGTGCGTGCGTGTGTGTGTGTGTGTTGTATAATTTGTATCAGGATGTTTTCATACTTGAGTCTTTCTTTCAGCAGCCCATGTCGCCAGAACAAAGACATCGACTTGTAGAAACCTGCCTTCCACCAGTGGTAGGTCATCTAATTTATCCCCAGTGTGTATTCCTAAGTGAATAAAGGATAAATGCAAGTGGAAGTTATCCGTGGCAGATAATGTTACATGTAGGTGGACGACAAGGCAGCTAAAATACAACGTAACTTGTAACTAGACAAATAAACTTCCTTAAGGTTACTATAATACAAAGTTAAATTCAGGGCCAGAATATACTTAATGAAGTTTGAGAGTACTCAAACTATAAGAAATTATGAGATTTCAGTTGCAGACTGCAACTGTTTTCATATTTATGCATTTGAATCACAAATCAAAGAGAAGGCTAACCCGGATATCAAATGCTGGAAGAATCTTTAAGCTCGCACGTGCAAAGTAAATGCATACGCAGGCGTCGTGTGTGCCAGTACTAACAGTCTCCCACCAGAACTGCAGCTGACTGTTGGTGCAATCAAGACAGCTGGCAGTTGCCTACACCAAGGCCGTCTCCAAGGTTTTGCCTACATAATATCGCATAAGTAAGCACTATTCTGAACGTTATTGTCCACCGGTCATTTTTAGTGCAGTTCGGCTGTTGTCGGGGACCCTAATATAACCTTACGGCTAAACTGAGCTTCTGGGACTTGCGCTCGGGTGATTCTCATCCGAATGGTAGCACTTTATGTCACTGGGTATTTATCGCTCCTTGTGTGGTCTTGGTGGGGCTGAACTTCATTCACTGATTCATACAATCACCTCAAAGTTAACAGACAAAAAAAAATCAAACATTGTACACGAAATCAGTACTTCACAGTGTCACACCGAGCACTTAGTTAAGTGGCGGGGCGAAGAAACCGTTGGACTCCCAGTCCCGAAATGGGGAAGTTGAATCAGCAATCCGCGGCTAAAAACAAATATCTCTTCAAAGCGTCAGTGGTCAGCCGTTGTTGTAATCTTATAGTCCAAGAGTTAACGTTTCTTCTAGTTTCTTCTAGTGGTCATAGCGCAGGTGAAAGGTTCACACAGCGGACACCGGTCGGGTCTGTTACCTGGGATACCAGCTAATTGAATGCTGGGCGATTAACACAAAGGCTCCTGCAGAACACAAAGGATTCGGCAGTTGAGATATTTCCATTGTCCAAGTCGGACGTGTTTCCGCGGGGTTAGCGGAAACTGTGTTGGCTCTCTGTATGAGGATATTATAGAAACGTTTTCTCTTTGTGAGGTTTTGATTTACCGTTGTTTGCGGGAGACAGTTCAATGTCTATTTACTTATTTTAATGGCAGGAGCCCATTGAGAAAAGCTGCTGTAATCTTTTATATCATCAGAATAGATAATGGAGATTTATTATCGTACATGTTTTATTGAATAATCATCATCATCTTGTGACGTGTAACTTTAATGCCATTAAAGTTTATGTGGCCTGTCACAAGCGTTATTGTTGGCTTGTAAAGGTAGCGACTGTATTACATGATGCTGTGTCGGTGCCAAGTGTGCCAGTTATAGAATGCAGGACTTCACTGTAGCACATCCATCAAGGAGATATCCAGCGGAATACTAGAATAGGCACCCTAGGCCTAAATACTTGGTTGAATATAAAGTATACAAAAGAATGTACAAATTAAGTGTACAACAGTGGATGGCCAAGCCGGTCCTTTGATGGATTTATAAACAGTGTTGATTTATCCAGTGTTCGTGCTACTGACTGATAATCGCTTGAACGAATACATTTAACTGTTCGCACATACACGTTATAAATTAACGGATCCTGAAAGGAGTTATAAACTATTTTGTTTACGTGTATGCAGTGCTAACGGGTGTTTCTAGCAGCTTTACGAACTTATCGGACATACGTGAACTAACAGTAGGCCTTAATTGATTTACAGCTGTATAAAGTGCTGGTGACATTAGCAGTGTTATTTGACTCTATAGAATTACTCGTTTTTTCTGCCGTAATTGACATTCTTCAACGGAGTTTGGCAGTGGATGCTTGAGTTTCGCATCATTACTACTAGGTTCCTGTTCGCAGTACGACGCCTGAGGATCGCAGTACGACGCCTGAGGATCGCAGTACGACGCCTAAAGATCGCAGTACGACGCCTAAGGATCGCAGTACGATTAAGGATCGCATCGACTTGAGGATCCACGCTTACGACGCCTAAGGATCGCATCTGTGGATTTAAATCGGGTAATGTTTTTTGTTGACGGATGGGAGTTGTGTTGTGTGCTCGTTTCGTCTCATAACATATCCGAGGTGTTAGAGTGAAAGATTATCATCCATGTTTTCTGTTATTTGTAACTTTAATATATCAGCTCATTCAGTTTGGGACGACATATTAGTTCTTTTCTTCAGCTTTTCTTGTCAAATTGGCGGCTCTGATATAGAGGATATGCAAATATTCGTGGCCTTTCTGACAATTAGTCGCTAAAATTGTATGCGTTAAGTGTGTTTCCGTCGTCACGTCATTGGTGTGCTCTTCTGTTTACTTTTCATGATTTATTTTTTATAACAGGCTTGTGGTGTCAACTTTATTTTTACTATTCGATTCTCTCAACGTTGTCGTTTTGTACATTAGTTGCAGTGAACGAAGTGTAGCGTCTTGTTTGTCAACCATTGTTTGTCTCATTTTTTTCCCCCATTTATTATTATTTTATATTTCTTGTATTCCAAAATACGTCGAGTTATAATGGCTTCCTTTGCAGATTTTGTTGAACTAGGCCGATCTATGAGTTTAGAGGGGCCAGAGTTGGTCAAATTTGCCGAAGCCAGATTTAAAGAAATCACAGATAGAAAAAGAAAAAGCAGAGGCAGAAAAAGAAAAAGCAGAGGCAGAAAGACTAAAACTAAAAGAAGAGTCAGAAATGCTAATTTGTGTAGAAAGAGAAAAGGCTGAACTACAAATAAGGTTAGAAAAGGAAAAGTTAGAGGCAGAACGGGTACTTAAGGAACAGGAAATAGCATTTAAAAGAGAGCAGATGTTGCAGCAGATGCAGGAAAATGATAAGCAGCAGCAATTTAAAGATCGAGAATTAGAACTGTCTCACAAGCAGCAACAACTTAGATTCGACACTGAGATAGAAATTGCTAGAGTAGAAAGAGATAAAATGATTGCTATTAAGGAGGTAGAGAGCAAGAAAAGTGTGGAGATGGATCAGCTCTCCAACCGAGACAGGAATAATGGGTCATACAGGCCGAAGTTGCCCTTTTTAACAACAGATGATTGTTTACACTCTTTTTTGGACAGATTCCAAGAAACGATGTCGTCAGCCCAGATTCCTGAGACACAGTGGGTAGCTCGTCTAAGAGATCTGCTAACCGGAACAGTGTTAAACACGTTCACTAATTTACCGTTGGAAGACCGTGCATCATTCCAGATAGTGCGTCAGAAATTACTGGCTTCCCAAAATTTGACAGAGGAAAACTATCGTCAGAAATTCAAAAACATAATGCCTTCCTCTGAAAACAGTTTTGGTGATTTTGTTGCCAATGTTAAGACCTTGTTTTCTAGGTGGACGACTCTGGCGCAGGTCGGTAATTCTTATGATCGTCTAGCAGACCTAATGATTAGGGATAAGATTCTGTCCTGTTGTAGCACAGGATTGTTTGCTTTCTTCCAAGAAAGAAAACCGCCTTCTATTGAGGAAATGGTAAAACTGGGTGAGCAATATATGAGTGCTCATCCTGGCAAGTCATTGCAAAAGGAAAGTTATACAGAACCTATTCCTGCCGCATCTAGCATGCGCGTGAACCGCTCACATTATTCGCAAAATAATGTTGCTCAGAAACCTAACACTTTTGACAGAGCAGGTCACTTTAGAAGCCACAGCTTTGATCGTTCCAGACGACCAGATAGAGCCTTTCAGAAGACAGAACAGTCACATAGGTACTTTAGCCGGCCTAGAGGTTGTCAACACTGTTCTTCCTGGCGTCACAGATCAGACCAGTGTCAAAACAAAAGTTATAGACGGAATGATTATGAATCTCCGACACAAGACAGGAGGAGGCACTACGATAGCAACCTCAAATGCTTTGTGTGTGGGGGGAATCACCTGAAAAGATTCTGTCCTAGAGTTACACCAAGACAGGGCAATGCAGTTCAGGTAGAGGACATAACACATGCCAGCCACAGCGATACAGTACAAGTCAGAGTTCGACCTGACATCGTGTATCCTGCTTTGTCCGCCATGCCTACAGAATGTGGATTACCTCTCCATTTTGGGTACATTGGCAAGGTTAGATCTACAGTTTTGAGGGACACGGGTGCGAATGTTATCGGCGTGGCAAAATACTTAGTTCCTTCATCTGCATATACAGGAAGGTATGCCAAATGCCGCACATTCGGTGGAAATCTTGAAAAATATCCACTTGCAATTGTGAAAATTAGATGTCCCCATTTTACCGGAGTTGCAGAGGTATGTGTCGTAAACCGGTGTTCACCAGATATCATTCTTGGTACAGTTCCAGGGGTGCGAGCTTGCACAACAGAAGATATTAAGAAGTGGAACGATGACAATGACACAGTGGCCAATGCTGTTACACGAGCACAGCAGAAACACATAGAGAGAGATAGGCACCTATTTAAGTCCAGATAGCATTTCATGAGCTAACATTTTTGGGTCTAAGAACTTCTACGCTAAATTTATTCCCCATTTTATCTCTATTACATCTGTGTTGTCTGAGTTGACAAGAAAGACGATGCCTCGAGAGGTGTTTTGGGATGAATCCTGCGCACAAGCACTCAGCCAGATACAAAGAACATTTAACAATAAACCATTTCTGAGATTGCCTAATCTATCACTTGATTTTTATGTTTCCTCAGATGCTTCAAATGTCGCACTGGGAGCAGTAATTTCCCAAATGTACGATGGGACTTTACATCCTTGCCTCTATGCAAGTCGCAAATTGTCCGACACTGAAACACGCTATAGTGTCGGAGAGAGAGAAGCACTGGGAATTTACTGGTCCATCGCTAAATTCTCCAGGTACCTAATAGGGAGAACGTTTTATGTAATTACAGACCACAAGTCACTTGCTGTTTTGAACACAGGGTCTGTAACAAATGCCCGTATTCTTCGTTGGACATTGTTTCTTCAGACTTTTAACTATACCATCATCTACCGGAGTGGTAAGGAGAACGTACTTGCTGACTATTTGTCCAGATTTCCTTGTACATCATGAGACAATCAGTTCCTTTTCACATTGGAATTTTTATACCTCACTACACTGCAATGGATGCTTATATATTGGTATCAACATACTTTATCCAGATATGTATATTTCAAGGACATACCTATGAGAAGTGTTTAGTTAGTTAATTTCTCAAGTGTTTTGGACAGATGATTCCATTTATTGGGATTGACAGTAATTATGATATGTGGATTTAGCTTATGAGTTATTAGTGAACCAGTTATGATATTATATTGTATTTCTTGTTGTTATTTCATGTCTTATAACTAAAAGTTATCATCATTTTATTTACATGCATTCTTATTATAACAAAAGTTATCATCATTTCGTTTACATGCATTCTCACTTAACTACATGTGGATTTCACTAGGTATATTCGAATATAAGTTGTCTAGATGACTACAACAGAGTTAAAATTATGCAACTGAAAACATAGATTTTCAGTTTGTGAGAGGGGGGGATAAGCTGTTGTAATCTTATAGTCCAAGAGTTAACGTTTCTTCTAGTTTCTTCTAGTGGTCATAGCGCAGGTGAAAGGTTCACACAGCGGACACCGGTCGGGTCTGTTACCTGGGATACCAGCTAATTGAATGCTGGGCGATTAACACAAAGGCTCCTGCAGAACACAAAGGATTCGGCAGTTGAGATATTTCCATTGTCCAAGTCGGACGTGTTTCCGCGGGGTTAGCGGAAACTGTGTTGGCTCTCTGTATGAGGATATTATAGAAACGTTTTCTCTTTGTGAGGTTTTGATTTACCGTTGTTTGCGGGAGACAGTTCAATGTCTATTTACTTATTTTAATGGCAGGAGCCCATTGAGAAAAGCTGCTGTAATCTTTTATATCATCAGAATAGATAATGGAGATTTATTATCGTACATGTTTTATTGAATAATCATCATCATCTTGTGACGTGTAACTTTAATGCCATTAAAGTTTATGTGGCCTGTCACAAGCGTTATTGTTGGCTTGTAAAGGTAGCGACTGTATTACATGATGCTGTGTCGGTGCCAAGTGTGCCAGTTATAGAATGCAGGACTTCACTGTAGCACATCCATCAAGGAGATATCCAGCGGAATACTAGAATAGGCACCCTAGGCCTAAATACTTGGTTGAATATAAAGTATACAAAAGAATGTACAAATTAAGTGTACAACAGCCGTCTCATCTGGAAGATTGGTCCCTTGTTGTTTGGGCTTGTGTGTACACATGTACAGGTTTACACATATCTAGTTGATCATTTACGTGTTTATTTGCCTCATGCTGGTTCATACTTGAGATGTTCTTTAAGCTGCCCGTGACGCCAGGACAAAAACAACATCTTGTAGAAAAATGCGGATCCCCCGCGGTAAGTCCTATCATTATTATCAGTTTGCAGTAGCAACGATGGGATCCCCCGCGGTAAGTCATATCATTATTATCAATTTGCAACAGTAATGATGGGATTTCCTGCGGTAAGTCCTATCATTACAATCAATGTGCAACATTAACGATGGGATTCCCTGCGGTAAGTCCTATCATTACAATCAATGTGCAACAGTAACGATGGGATTCCCTGCGGTAAGTCCTATCATTACAATCAATGTGCAACAGTAACGATGGGATTCCCTGCGGTAAGTCCTATCATTACAATCAATGTGCAACAGTAACGATGGGATTCCCTGCGGTAAGTCCTATCATTACAATCAATGTGCAACAGTAACGATGGGATTCCCTGCGGTAAGTCCTATCATTACAATCAATGTGCAACAGTAACGATGGGATTCCCTGCGGTAAGTCCTATCATTACAATCAATGTGCAACAGTAACGAAGGGATTCCCTGCGGTAAGTCCTATCATTACAATCAATGTGCAACATTAACGATGGGATTCCCTGCGGTAAGTCCTATCATTACAATCAATGTGCAAAATTAACGATGGGATTCCCTGCGGTAAGTCCTATCATTACAATCAATGTGCAACAGTAACGATGGGATTCCCTGCGGTAAGTCCTATCATTACAATCAATGTGCAACAGTAACGATGGGATTCCCTGCGGTAAGTCCTATCATTACAATCAATGTGCAACAGTAACGATGGGATTCCCTGCGGTAAGTCCTATCATTACAATCAATGTGCAACAGTAACGATGGGATTCCCTGCGGTAAGTCCTATCATTACAATCAATGTGCAACAGTAACGATGGGATTCCCTGCGGTAAGTCCTATCATTACAATCAATGTGCAACAGTAACGATGGGATTCCCTGCGGTAAGTCCTATCATTACAATCAATGTGCAACATTAACGATGGGATTCCCTGCGGTAAGTCCTATCATTACAATCAATGTGCAACATTAACGATGGGATTCCCTGGGGTAAGTCCTATCATTACAATCAATGTGCAACATTAACGATGGGATTCCCTGCGGTAAGTCCTATCATTACAATCAATGTGCAACATTAACGATGGGATTCCCTGCGGTAAGTCCTATCATTACAATCAATGTGCAACATTAACGATGGGATTCCCTGCGGTATGTCCTATCATTACAATCAATGTGCAACAGTAACGATGGGATCCGCCGTGGTGTGACGACCAGAGGCTTGCTTGCCTGAGGCAGCAATATATTTTTTTAAATGACCTTGGCCTCAGTGTCGACCCAGCCTTAATTGGTTACCGGGTAAATTCCTGGGAAGTAAAGGCAGTCGGCATGATGATGACCACATCACCCATCCACTGCCGATTTGTCTGTACAATGTAGGTATCGCGCTAATAAGCCTGAGGGGGTGGAAAAGGATCCTATACTTTGACTTGACTAGTGACGGTGTCGGAAATCACAGACAATCTGGAGGAGCCTCCGTTGTTATCCATCCCATCACTGCTCCGATTTCAGATAGAGGAACATTGACTTGTCTAACTCGCAGGGAGGTAAAGACCTTGTATGTTACATGTAGATAGATATCAAGGCAGCTAGAATACAGTTTGACTTGTAGACAGACTTGTAGCGAACAAGTCGAATTCCTTGAGACGACTAGAATGCAATGTTAATCCAAGGCACGATTTAGTCCTTATGAGGCTCAAAAGTACTAAAAGTTGTAAGAAATTTGTGAGGCTCGCTGTTGAAAAATGCGGATGGTTTCATAATATTGCCATTGTTAATTATATAATTATCGGAGAGGCTAATACGGCAAACAAATGTTCAAAGAAATCGGATATGTCGGCCGAAAGGATCAGATATGTGCGTAATTACGCCATTCCGACGAACGACAAATTAAGAAGAATTTGACGATTATTTTAATTAGTTTCTTTGATTTGTGAGAAGCCGCTAATTGCGATATACAGATTTTTTTAATTGTTAGCTTATATGATGAATGTAGGCTCTGTGGCTAAGTCGATGTGAACGCCTTGTAATGCCGGGATGCCTGGTTCGATCCCAGCTGCGGGCCATGAGCCTTGCGTTGGTTTCGACAAGAAAGCCGACCGTCCAGAAGCACTGGCAAACAACTGGACTAAATTTGCCTAGAAAAACCACACAACAGCCAGGGGCTGTTGGGGTTGGTTCTGCAACGTCCTGTAAAGAGACGCAACTAACCTTATATGCTGAATACGGCCATGACTGCCTGCAGGCAGACAAACAACATCAGCAAACCAGTGTGGAGAATTCATAATGCACTGGTCGTAGATGCCTGGTACTGAAAACGTTAAAATCGTAGTTAATCTTTTCGCCTTTGTCTCCCTTCCAGTTTGAACATTCTCCGTCTTCTTTTGATATCCGTGTCTAATAAATATACGTGTCTGTAATAAACTTTTTGTTGTCTGTGATAAACTGTACACCTATACAGGTATACACGTGTCTTTTTATAGTTTTGATATAAAGGTCATTCTTGTGCTCTAACTGTATATTTTATTTTAGCAGAAACTTCCTGCATCAGCTTGTTTTCATCCTTGGGTTTTTCCGTCAGCTTTCCAAAGCACTGGGACAAGGACGTGGCGGGAAACAAGGACCGTCTGTGGCAGATCGTCTCATGTATGATCAGTGTGTAATAGTAAGTCTTCAGCCCCCCCCCCCCCTCCCCAACCATCTATACACGTTTTGTTTTAAAGTATTTGTTAGTACATTTCATAGGATTTCATATGATTTCACATGAACTAATAATAGTTATTATTATAATATTGTTATTATTATTGGGCACTCACACGTACTAACTGAGCCATCCGCCCCTATACATTTAAAAGGGAGGCTAAGAGGCCTCCAGGGGTGCATTTTTGGCGGCACCCCTGGATGTAGGTTGTCGTGTAGCAGAGAACACACAGCCACATTATCAATCTCACAGGCACGCTCAAAAGCCTGAACAAAATATGGAACTAAAAATTGTATAGTTTTAGAACCCAGTTACCTGATTTCACTTCTAATTTTAGTTTTATCATATTTCAGTGAAAAGTTAGAAAACCACTAAGATGCAGAGAGAACGGCAAATACATTCGAAAACAAATGCCTGGGGAAACTGATCAACATAAATGACGCGTGCGAAATGTTCGCTTGCTACACCGCACACTTGCCAAGTATCCAGGTATGCTTAATTGTGTTACAGATCAAAGTCACCACTCCCGCCCAACAGCAATAAAGGATGCTGGATACATGTTGAACGTCAGAATATAATTAACGTATTTCAAAACCAAAACAATGAATCCACATGAATTTCTATACTGCCACAGTCATTCCTACTGGCAAGGCAACACACACTCCGGACGCTCTGGACAACCTCTACTGCCACCCTGTTCCGTGGTTAACAACGAGCACACATTACCTGCTCGTGCAAACCCACTGCTCGTGAGTACGTGTCTGTCTCTATGACACCCATCCCTTGGGTACACTGTCACTAGAAAGATCATACAGGCCGATGCACAATACCTTGTAAAGATTATCCTGACCTTCCGTCTGCGGCCTGACACGTACTTGAGATCTCTTATCTCACCACACGAGCTTCTGTCACGCTGGCCCGGCCTCTGCGGCATCTCTCGCCGATAGCCTGTATGCCTAACGCCAGCGTAACATGCGGGTGTGCAGGACTAGTCTGGCAACACCCAGACTAGAACCTACATCACCGCATCCTTCCTCTCCGGGGACTTGGAGCTAACCGTTTTTCTCTCTCTCTTTTTACAATCCGTTCACTGTGTGTTGCACCGCATTAAGTGTTTACGTTCAATAATGAACTTCCCTTTCATATACCCATATATTGCACACAACAGCTTATTCCCCCTTCCTCCAGCAAACAGACACCATCTGTTTCTGTTTGCTCGAGACAGGACTGTCGTGCTCAACACATGGTAATATGCAGTTCATAATTTACATAACATGCCCAATATGAACAATATATTTCACACATAAGATAGGCACTCTCGTTCCATCACACAGTAGCGTGTCTCTATTGGGGACAGTTTCCTACTGACATACAGGATTGGGTGCAGGGTACCTGGGAACTCCTGTACCAGGACACTGGCCACTACCACATCAGAAGCATCACATGAAATATCAAAGAGTACACTTAAATTAGGCAAACACAACAATGGCAAATGACTGAATGCACTTTGTAATCGTCTCAAGGACTCGGCATATTGTTGGTTTCACCATATCTTGTCTGGCATCCCCTTCTTAGTCAGATCAGACCACATTTACGTGATGGTAGCATAATGGGGAATGAATTTAGCGTAGAAATTACTCAAAACTAGCAATGCCCGAACTTGCTTTATGGTCTTAGGGACAGGCAGGTGTAGAAACTTGTGAACATTGGTTTGAACGGGTTTTCTGACCCCTCTGCCTATAACATGACGCTGGCCCGGCCTCTGTGGCATCTCTCGCCGATAGCCTGTATGCCTAACGCCAGCGTAACATGCGGGTGTGCAGGACTAGTCTGGCAACACCCAGACTAGAACCTACATCACCGCATCCTTCCTCTCCGGGGACTTGGAGCCAACCGTTTTTCTCTCTCTTTTTACAATCCGTTCAATGTGTGCTGCACCGCATTAAGTGTTTACGTTCAATAATGAACTTCCCTTTCATATACCCATATATTGCACACAACAATAAAATGAAATGAATTCAACAGGGCTGAAAAAATATGCGAAATGTCCGGGAAACCACTAGTATTACCATTTAGACGACAAAGATGATGGCCGCTGTATTGAAAACACCCTGAGAAAAAAAAAGAAACAAGCAGAAAATCCCCAAACAGGCACTGAAACGGGAAATAGATGGACAAAAAAACTAAGGACGTCCAAGAAAAACCCATGGGCGAATGTTTACGAGAGAGGTCAGAGGTGCTGGATTTCGTTCTATCCTTGACAATCGAATAGATTGCAAGGGATAGTTTGGTTCTATCTATGATAATCGGGAAGATTGCACGGGATAGTTTGGTTCTGTCCATGATAATGGGGAAAATTGCACGGGATAGTTTGGTTCTGTCCATGATAATCGGGAAGATTGCACGGGATAGTTTGGTTCTGTCCATGATAATCGGGAAGATTGCACGGGATAGTTTGGTTCTGTCCATGATAATCGGGAAGATTGCACGGGATAGTTTTGTTCTGTCCATGATAATCGGGAAGATTGCACGGGATAGTTTGGTTCTATCTATGATAATCGGGTAGATTGCACGGGATAGTTTGGTTCTATCTATGATAATCGAGTAGATTACACAGGATAGTTTGGTTCTATCCATAATAATCGGGTAGATTGCACGGGATAGTTTTGTTCATTCCATGATAATCGGGTAGATTGCACAGGGTAGTTTGGTTCTATCCATGATAATCGGGTAGATTGCACGGGATAGTTTGGTTCTATCCATGATAATCGGGGAGGTTGCACGGGATAGTTTGGTTCTATCCATGATAATCGGGTAGATTGCACAGCGTAGTTTGGTTCTATCCATGATAATCGGGGAGGTTGCACGGGATAGCCCTGATGAGTGGAGGAATAAACAGCGACCTATGTGGACATGCATGGGCACAACTGGACAATTAATGAATAAAGTAACTATATAAGAGATGAAACACTGGCTGGAGGTGCCTCTATTTTAACCTATTTATGATCGATATGTTTCCCCCATTTTAACCTATTTATGATCTATCTGTTTCTCCTACTTTAACCTATTTATTAATAATGTGTTCCCTCCTTTTTAACCTATTTTATCCACATGTTTCCTCCTATTTTAACCTATTTATTACCGACCTGTTTGCTGCTAAGATTTTACATATTTGGAAATGTGCATAATCTTGGCGAATCCGAGAATTAGACAGTCGTGGCCAATAGCTAACATACAGAGCTTACGTGAAGATAGACACCAGAGTCAGTGGTATTCAACAGACAAGTCAGCTTCCATGTTGTAACTAACTGTCAGTGTTACTTCAATGAGCGCCAATGATCAATCCTTTTGCTTGTTTTCCTGGCTAGTCTTAGCAGACACTGAAAATTGCAGAATCTCCAAGCTGAACAAAAGAGCAGGAACAGATATATGCCATGTACCAGAGGATATGTTTACTTTGTAACAGTAGTTGCGCCTCAGTATAACTATTGTATGGTTAAACAAGGTTTCTGTGATTTGTTTCCGTTTGATTCTTATCCCTGGGGTGTTAATCCTAGGGATAGCAATTGGGGGTAAGAATCGTGCAAATGAAAGAGCTATTAACTAGCTAAGGAAGGTGCAAATGAAGAACAACCTGACGTACCAGTCTCTTATCAACAGAATGAAGAAAATATTCAAATCAATCAAAAGGCCGCCAAAAACTGACAACAGACGATTAACATATAATGAACAGATCAAAGCTAGTCATTATTTTACACATTAAAACAGGACACAATCAACTTCGCAGCCACATGTACACAAAATTTAAAATCGGCGAATCAGCCAAGTGCACATGTGGACTGGCACCTGAGACAACAGATCATGTACTCCAAGACTGTCCCAAATAAACATATCAAGGCAAAACTTGTAGCTAAGAGACACACCGGTGCAAGCCAAACTGTACGGGTCGCTGACTGAATGACAAATGTGGACTGACACCTGAGACAACAGATCATGTCCCCCAAGACTGTCCCAAATAAACATATCAAGGCAACACTTGTAGCTAAGAGACACACCGGTGCAAGCCAAACTGTACGAGTCGCTGACTGAATGACAACAGACAGTGAAGCTTATACTAGAGACAATAGTGCAGATATGGAAAATCTATCTCAAGCAATTGAAAGAAGAAGAAGAATCGATCGATCGGTTCGCTATAAAATAATGTTTCCATAACATCCTGAGATTTTGAAGAATCTCAGTCTGTGCTACAGACCAACAAGGCAGATCATAGACAACCAGTTCAACGCCCCAAACAGTTATAATAAGGACACCTGCCAGGTGTAACCTGCGGTCTTTTGCTGGTCAGGAGTAAGGACGTGAGAGAGTGATTGGTGAGTGAGACTGAACCGCACTAGGATCGCACACTGAGCGATTAACACCCTGTGACAAAGTGCACTGCGACATTACTCCGATGAGACTCCTACAGGTCAAATCTTAGAAACCCCGTTCAACCGTAAAATTAGATAGGGTATGTCGAATAGTTATTAAAAAACAATGAAAGAACAACGACCTATTGCTAATTTAGTATATCAATAGTTTTCCTCTTCTTCCATACAGTGTGGCGCTGGTATTCATGTCTATCCTCAATCTTATGTCTTTCGTTCTTTCAATCAATTCTGATACAGATGATCCTCCATGCCACGATGTCAAACTGACCAGCATCCTTTCTTTCGGTCTTTCACTGCTTCTCTTCTCCTCCACTTTTCTGCTGTCAGGATATACTCAGTGTTGCCACTTTTCATTGACATAAAACATCCAAAACGGAGTCAAAAAATATCTAAAAACATCTACATTTGCGTGGAAAACATCTAGAAAAAACATCCAAATGGAAAGAGTCACAAATTACATAGCAATTTATATGACAGCCTATAGAATCATGTCCTAATCTTAACTGAAGTCTGCCTTACAAGATCCATAGGATAAACTTAGCTTGGATGATGAAGTTGAAGCTTCAGATCCAAAATGACTCTGGTAATGCTTTAGCTGTTCCAATTTCTTTTAATACCCAGTCAGGGAGCTGATAAGTGAAACAGCCTTTTCCTACTCTTATCCGGCACAATTGTCAAGATAGCATTTAAGAGGTCAAGTTTCAACCTGTTTCTTAGGTTAGATTTGATAAATTCACTCTGAATGACAAACATCTAGAAAAACATCTACCATATAAACGTCAAAAACGCCATCTAAATGCAAGTTTTTAAAAGGAGTAGAAAATTATAGGGAAGAGAAAAAGTTGGTAAGAAACAACAAATAGTTTATGTTAGCTTTACAAAATCGATCACAATAAACAAACAAAGGACGTTGCGGCGATCAGTCTTCATCATCACATAAAGGACAACACAGTACACATACACAAATATGCTCTAACTATGAAGTGACTACATAGGACTCTAATGTATAAAATAAATGATACTCATCTGTGTCCCTGGCGAAAAAACTTCGTACAATAAAATGACAGCCAGCCACTAACCTATATATCTCCAACGCGAGGGTGGGGAGCGAAAAAAATGGCGGATTAGACGCCAACAGCGTACACTGAGTGTCTAAGGAGAGAGGGAGGGGTTGGCCTATAAGGCGGGCGTAACCAGGGTTGGGTTGTGGGGATGACATTAGTCTATCCGCATGGAATAAAATTGGTGCCTGTGCTAGCAAATAAATATCAACAGACAGACAGACAGACAGACAGACAGACAGACAGACAGACATACAGACAGACAGACAGACAGACAGACAGACAGACAGACAGACAGACAGACAGACAGACAGACAGACAGACAGACAGACAGACAGACAGACAGACAGACAGACAGCCAGCCAGCCAGCCAGCCAGACAGACAGACAGACAGACAGACAGACAGACAGACCGGCGGACAGACCGGCGGACAGACAGACAGAAAGACCGGCGGACGAGCGGACCGGCGGACGGGCGGGCGGACAGACAGATTAAATAGATTAGATAGATCGTGGATGGTGGGTTGAATGGATGAGTGAGTTGCGCAATTGATGGGCGGGTAGACAAATAGACAAAATGATGGCTATACTCGTGGATGGATACAAAGTATAATAGATGGATGAATCGGCCGATATATGACATCAGGTAAAGGCAAGGGCCTCAAGACACGATGCTTCTAACTTACTGTCAGCTATGAAATAGAGACAGTAAGGGTGTTTGTTATACAAAGTATCAGTCGAACCGAGCGCAGAACTGGTTTAAAAAAAAAAAAAGAATGTAAGGGAGCCATGGAAAAATAGCTAGGGTGGAGGGTGAGGTGAGTGGGCGAGTGGGTGGTGGGATAGATGGGTGGGTAGATGAGTGGATGGGTAAAGGATGGCTATATTAGTGGATGAATGGAATTGCTAATATATAGAATCGGGTAAAAAACAGGGGTCTCGTGATAAGATGTCTCTCTCTCTTACTGTCAGCTATCAAATAGAGACAGTAAGGATGCTTGTTAAACAAAAGTAATCAGTCGAGCCCGAGAGTAAAACTGATAACAACCAGAATGTAAAGGAGCGATGAAGGGATAGATGGGAAAACGGCATGTGTGGATGGTGGAGTGAATGGGTGAGTGCGTCCTGGATAGATGGGTGGGTAGATAAATGGATGGAATGATGGATGACTGTATTTGTAGATGAATGGAATGGTAGATGGATGGATGGATCGACCAAATATGAGATGAGGTAAAAACATGAGTCTAGTAACAAAGTGCTTCTCTCTTACTGTCAGCTATCAAATAGAGACAGTAAGGGTGATTTTTATACACAGTATTAGTCGAGACCAAGTGCAAAGCTGGTAACAGCCATAATGGAAGGAAGCGGTGAAAAATAGCATTGAGTGGATGATGGGATAAATGGTGTGGGTAGATGAATGGGCGGGACGATGGTTACGTTCGTGGATAGATGCAATGGTAGACGGATGGATGGATCTGCCTATATGTATGCTGATATATTTAAACAGGTTTGTTGGTTTGTAACATCTAAACCCGGATGTAAAACATCCAAAGTGGCAACACTGGAGTAAGTATATCATATACTTACTCCAGTTTTCAGTTTTCCCGCATATCAATGACTGGCTTTATCAAAAACATGACCCGGAAACCGGAAGTGTTCCGGTCGGCGAAGTTTCGATTTTAATTTCGGCACGTTAACGGTAACGTTTGACTTAAACACAAGGGAACGTTGCTATCATGTCTCAGCAGGTAATGGTTTCATTTCTGTTCGAACTGCACGATGATAGTTGATAATTTTAGACCATTAATTATCTGTTATATGTCGAACAGTTGTCTGCAACAGCTGATGGAAAAAAAAAATCAATGAAAACAAACAAATTAAAACCAGTTTTCGATGATTAATTTTCTCAAATCTCACTGAGATCATACTGAATACTACTGAGAAATAGGAAATTACAACTGTTTAAAAAAGATTATTATTGGTTGAATTATCTCAGTTTTGTTGAATTTATCAGCTTTTTAAAAAGTAATAAGCTATAATGAAAAAACAAATGGACCTTTTAATTTTTTTCGTTAAAAAATTGGGTGGCGGTACCCGGTACTGGTACTGAGGGTACTCTACTCACCACAAAGTCAAGTGTAAGTACTAAAACGTGCCAGTACTCACTACAAAGTAAAGGGTAAGTAAGTGTACTAAACAGGTGCCAGTACTCACCACAAGTGACAGAGTGAAGGTGTTGGTTCTCACCACAAGTGACAGAGTGAAGGTGTTGGTAGTCACCACAAAGTGATGTATACTAAAGAGGTGCCGATACTCACTCTCTACAGTAAAGTGTACTAAACAGGTGCTGATACTCACTCTATACAGTAAAGTGTTCTAAACAGGTGCTGACACTCACTATACAGTAAAGTATACTAAACAGGTGCTGATACTCACTATACAGTAAAGTGTACTAAACAGGTGCTGATACTCACTCTATACAGTAAAGTGTTCTAAACAGGTGCTGACACTCACTATACAGTAAAGTATACTAAACAGGTGCTGATACTCACTATACAGTAAAGTGTACTAAACAGGTGCTGATACTCACTCTATACAGTAAAGTGTTCTAAACAGGTGCTGACACTCACTATACAGTAAAGTATACTAAACAGGTGCTGATACTCACTATACAGTAAAGTGTACTAAACAGGTGCTGATACTCACTCTATACAGTAAAGTGTTCTAAACAGGTGCTGACACTCACTATACTATACAGTAAAGTATACTAAACAGGTGCTGATATACTCACTATACAGTAAAGTGTACTAAACAGGTGCTGATACTCACTCTCTACAGTAAAGTGTTCTAAACAAGTGCTGATACTCACTATACAGTAAAGTGTTCTAAACAGGTGCTGATACTCACTATACAGTAAAGTGTTCTAAACAGGTGCTGATACTCACTATACAGTAAAGTGTTCTAAACAGGTACTGATACTCACTATACAGTAAAGTGTTCTAAACAGGTACTGATACTCACTATACAGTAAAGTGTTCTAAACAGGTGCTGATACTCACTCTATACAGTAAAGTGTTCTAAACAGGTGCTGATACTCACTATACAGTAAAGTGTTCTAAACAGGTGCTGATACTCACTATACAGTAAAGTGTACTAAACAGGTGCTGATACTCACTATACAGTAAAGTGTTCTAAACAGGTGCTGATACTCACTATACAGTAAAGTGTTCTAAACAGGTGCTGACACTCACTCTATACAGTAAAGTATACTAAACAGGTGCTGATATACTCACTATACAGTAAAGTGTTCTAAACAGGTACTGATACTCACTATACAGTAAAGTGTTCTAAACAGGTACTGATACTCACTATACAGTAAAGTGTTCTAAACAGGTACTGATACTCACTATACAGTAAAGTGTTCTAAACAGGTACTGATACTCACTATACAGTAAAGTGTTCTAAACAGGTACTGATACTCACTATACAGTAAAGTGTTCTAAACAGGTGCTGATACTCACTCTATACAGTAAAGTGTTCTAAACAGGTGCTGATACTCACTATACAGTAAAGTGTTCTAAACAGGTACTGATACTCACTATACAGTAAAGTGTTCTAAACAGGTGCTGATACTCACTATACAGTAAAGTGTTCTAAACAGGTGCTGACACTCACTCTATACAGTAAAGTATACTAAACAGGTGCTGATATACTCACTATACAGTAAAGTATACTAAACAGGTGCTGATACTCACTATACAGTAAAGTGTACTAAACAGGTGCTGATACTCACTGTACAGTAAAGTGTTCTAAACAGGTGCTGATACTCACTATACAGTAAAGTATACTAAACAGGTGCTGATACTCACTATACAGTAAAGTATACTAAACAGGTGCTGATACTCACTATACAGTAAAGTATACTAAACAGGTGCTGATACTCACTATACAGTAAAGTGTACTAAACAGGTGCTGATACTCACTGTACAGTAAAGTGTTCTAAACAGGTGCTGATACTCACTATACAGTAAAGTGTTCTAAACAGGTATTAGTACTCACCACAAAGTGATAGAGTGAAGTGTACTAAACAGGTGCCGATACTCACCAAAAAGTAAATTGTACTAAACAGGTGTTAGTACTCGCCATACAGTAAAGTGTACTAAACAGGTGCCGATACCCACCATACAGTAAAGTATACTAAACAGATGCCAGTACTCACCATACAGTAAAGTATACTAAACAGGTGCCAGTACTCACCACAAAGTGATAGAGTGAAGTGTACTAAACAGGTATTAGTACTCACAGTAAAATGTATACTCCACTAGTGCTGAAAAAATGATTGCATAAAAAGAAAGGACATGTACTGAGTACTGCATGTCATTACATGCCGCCAGAAAAACAAAAGCCCAATGAGTTTCTGAATTAGTCAATAATATTAATACTGTTTAGAGTTAGTCCCAAGGCAGATACTCTACTGCCGGCTGTTCATCTCGGTAAATGCTGGGACCAACATGTTGATACTGGCCAGATACCAGCCATCTTCCGTGTCTTACAACTGTTGATTACCAGCATTCAGATGTATTTCATGCCTGTTAGATATCAGGGTGCTATTGTAATGAGACCAGGGATGTTACTCTGATTGTCTTCTTCGTCTTAACTTGTACTGGAACGCTGTAAACTCTGGAAGGTAGTTTCTGGTTTATCCACTTCTGGACTGTGACCTTGGTCCAGAACAAAAAATTTGTATGCACATCCATTTGGCTTATCTGGCTTATTTGTATGCACATCCATTTGGCTTATCTGGCTTATTTGTATGCACATCCATCTGGCTTATTTGTATGCACATTCATCTGGCTTATTTGTATGCACATCCATCTGGCTTATTTGTATGCACATCCATCTGGCTTATCTGGCTTATTTGTATGCACATCCATCTGGCTTATTTGTATGCACATCCAATTGGCTTATCTGGCTTATTTGTATGCACATCCATTTGGCTTATCTGGCTTATTTGTATGCACATCCATTTGGCTTATCTGGCTTATTTGTATGCACATCCATCTGGCTTATTTGTATGCACATTCATCTGGCTTATTTGTATGCACATCCATCTGGCTTATTTGTATGCACATCCATCTGGCTTATCTGGCTTATTTGTATGCACATCCATCTGGCTTATTTGTATGCACATCCATTTGGCTTATCTGGATTATTTGTTTGCACATCCATTTGGCTTATCTGGCTTATTTGTATGCACATCCATCTGGCTTATCTGGCTTATTTGTATGCACATTCATCTGGCTTATTTGTATGCACATCCATCTGGCTTATTTGTATGCACATCCATCTGGCTTATCTGGCTTATTTGTATGCACATCCATCTGGCTTATTTGTATGCACATCCAATTGGCTTATCTGGCTTATTTGTATGCACATCCATTTGGCTTATCTGGCTTATTTGTATGCACATCCATTTGGCTTATCTGGCTTATTTGTATGCACATCCATCTAGCTTATTTGTATGCACATCCATTTGGCTTATCTGGCTTATTTGTATGCACATCCATTTGGCTTATCTGGCTTATTTGTATGCACATCCATTTGGCTTATCTGGCTTATTTGTATGCATATGGTTGGTTCCTCAGGTAGATACATTCTGTCTTTGATCCCTAATTAGTTGCCTTGTACGTTGTGTTAAGGAGGCAGTAAGTCTGTTCGCCCCCCCCCCCCCCAGCCCCTTCACTGGGGCCCCAACGCACACAGGCTGTTATGTTGATGCTTTGATGATATCAGAAATGTTTTTGTGATGGGACCAATGATGATTTATGACAAGGCAGAGGATGTTGTTATGATGAGACCAGGGATGTTATTATGATAAGACCATTGATGTTATGAGGAGACTAGCAATGTTATGAGGGGAAGTCAATAAGTAAGTCACAAATGGTTGTGTAAAAAAAAAATTGTAAGCTTAACAAAAATGTTTATTTTTTTACATGTACACTGTCCCTTTATTATTCAACCTAATTTCCACCAGCACTGATGCACTTCTCCCATTGTTTTATCAGTCCTCCCAAACCACACTGTTCTTGCTAAAAACACTTGCCATTGACATGGGCTGTGATCGTTACCTCCCTGTAGCACAGTATAATACTATAGTCTGGATAAACTGAAAGCTGCCAACAACATTGACATTTTAATGATTGTTTTATCTTTAGATTTCCCAAGGAGGCGACAGAAGAACAGACGCAGATAAGGAGAAGAAGAAGAAGGAAAGCATTCTTGATCTGAAAAAGTATCTAGACAAGCCCATCAGAGTCAAATTCAGTGGCGGAAGAGAAGGTAATAAATTCCATCAACATTTATATTGATTGCCATCTTGTCGTGGGTTAGTTCAGCTTTATCATGTGTCTACACTGTGACTTTGTATACTAAATGATGCTGATTGATTCTTTCATTGAAACAAGTAGCAGACAATTTTTCCGGATATAAATATGGTCAGTGTGGTGACAGATGGAGTAGAGATGCAAATACTTGGAGTCACCACCTGGAAAGAGAAAGTCATTCAGAGAAATGAATAAAGTGGGTGATGTCTGCAGTAATGGCTCTCAAGCACTCAGAACGTAGAAGAACAAAATGTTGCTGTTGGTCCTTGGTTGTTCCCTTCCCTGCAACATGATCAATGGCATCCTGTTGCCATTACCATCCAAATGCCTGTATCATTCATGTCCCACTCATACACATCTTCATATCACAGTAGAGGTTGAAATGTCCTTTGGAACTCAACTATCTTTCATAATCTGTGTGTGTGTCCTGGACACCTGAGCCTTTGAAGACTTGAGCATTGAGAAAACCATCGTTATACGTGCTCTCAGCATGTGTATTTTTTTTTATTGATTGTTGCCCTATTCATCATCACCATGTCATGCTATTTTTTATGTCACATAAAGCTTGCAGTGTATTCCTCAATTCCTGTCCTGTGTGTTCTTTTCAGTATCATAAATGGCCTTCAGTGCAGCACCTTTGGTCTCCCATCAGTGTTCAGTCTTTGGGTTTCTCTAGTTATAAATCTTATCTCCAGTCTGGCATGCAGCCTCTAGTCAGTCTGCTATAGCTTCTACATTATAGAGTGACATGCTTGAAAACTTCATAGACATGTTTTAGTCATTCTCACATTTCATAATGCTATGGAAGCAGCTCTTAGCTTGTGTATTCATCACTGTACATCAGTCTAAGTTTGACTACATTGCTCAACAGGTTACATATTACTGGATGATATCACATGGATTCATTTACTTGGCACTGGCATCTACTTTGCTACAGTGGTCCAAAAAATAGTATGAGTATTTCAATATTCTGGATGTAAATAGCTAATCTAAGAACTTAAATGTTATAACAGGACAGACCAGACCCTAAGCCTTGGGTGACAGGACAGACCAGACCCTAAACCTTGGGTGACAGGACAGACCAGGTCCTAAGCCTTGGGTGACAGGACAGACCAGGTCCTAAGCCTTGGGTGACAGGACAGACCAGGTCCTAAGCCTTGGGTGGCAGGACAGACCAGACCCTAAGCCTTGGGTGACAGGACAGACCAGGTCCTAAGCCTTGGGTGACAGGACAGACCAGGTCCTAAGCCTTGGGTGGCAGGACAGACCAGACCCTAAGCCTTGGGTGGCAGGACAGACCAGGTCCTAAGCCTTGGGTGACAGGACAGACCAGGTCATAAGCCTTGGGTGACAGGACAGACCAGGTCCTAAGCCTTGGGTGACAGGACAGACCAGGTCCTAAGCCTTGGGTGACAGGACAGACCAGACCCTAAGCCTTGGGTGACAGGACAGACCAGACCCTAAGCCTTGGGTGGCAGGACAGACCAGGTACTAAGCCTTGGGTGGCAGCTGGTTCAGAAGGGAAGCTCCAACAAGTAGACAGACAGCACTGCTTTTCTTTCTGATCTGGCAGCTTCTGCGGCATGCTTGGTTCCAAACGTGTTGATGTTACTTTTCTTTGGGAGTAAATAAGGCAGGCCGAGAGAGGGATCATGATGTATGGACAACTCATGGACTCTACAGTACTTTCCAGGCTTTGTGCTATGAAGAGGATCAGCGTAGACTGACTCTCATGCCTGCACAGTATAACATTATAATCTGGGGAGACAGAAAAATGCTGACAAACCTGTAATGACTCACTATGACCAGGTGTAAGGGACTCATCCTTGTTTATCAGTTTGTTTGTTGTCAGCTTATTTGTTTACATTTGTTTTCTTGCATTTCAGCAAGTGGGATCTTGAAAGGATTTGATCAGCTGTTAAACCTTGTACTGGATGGAACAACAGAATATTTGAGGGGTAAGCATCACGGACTTGACTGTTACTTTTGAGAGCTTAATTACCAGATTTCACATTTGAGGGGTAAACAACACAGACTTGACCCTTTTTTTGGGAGAGCTAAATGACACATGGATGTGACTGACTGTTGTGTTTTAGAGCTAAGCCATCTTAAATGTTCAGTCCTATATAGGTCACAGATGAGGTGTGCTGCATCTCTGCTTGTTTGTATTGTGGCTTCATTGGCTAGATCCCCAACCTTCACAAGAAGTAGTTAGGGCAAGCCTGCAGTACATGCCCAGAAGTCCATAGTAAAAGCTCAGGAGTCTGTCTGCTTCACAGTACACGCTCAGGAGTCTGTCTACTCCATAGTACACGCTCAGGATTCTGTCTACTCCATAGTACATGCTCAGGAGTGTGTCTACTCCACAGTACACGCTCAGGAGTCTGTCTACCCCACAGTACACCCTCAGGAGTCTGTCTGCTTCACAGTACATGCTCAGGAGTCTGTCTGCTTTACAGTACATGTGTCTGCTTCACAGTACATGCTCAGGAGTCTGTCTGCTCCACAGTACACCCTCAGGAGTCTTGTCTACTCCACTGTACATGCTCAGAAGTCTGTCTACTCCACAGTACATGCTCAGGAGTCTGTCTGCTTCACAGTACATGCTCAGGAGTCTGTCTGTTTCACAGTACATGCTCAGGAGTCTGTCTATTTCACAGTACATGCTCATGAGTCTGTCTGCTTCACAGTACATGCTCAGGAGTCTGTCTGCTTCACAGTACATGCTCAGGAGTCTGTCTGCTTCACAGTACATGCTCAGGAGTCTGTCTGCTTCACAGTACATGCTCAGGAGTCTGTCTGCTTCACAGTACATGCTCAGGAGTCTGTCTGCTTTACAGTACATGTTCAGGAGTCTGTCTGCTTCACAGTACATGCTCGGGAGTCTGTCTGCTTCACAGTACATGCTCAGGAGTCTGTCTAATCCACAGTACATGCTCAGGAGTCTGTCTGCTTCACAGTACATGCTCAGGAGTCTGTCTGCTTCACAGTACATGCTCAGGAGTCTGTCTGCTTCACAGTACATGCTCAGGAGTCTGTCTGCTTTACAGTACATGTTCAGGAGTCTGTCTACTTCACAGTACATGCTCAGGAGTCTTGTCTATTTCACAGTACATGCTCAGGAGTCTGTCTGCTTCACAGTACATGCTCAGGAGTTTGTCTGCTTCACAGTACATGCTCAGGAGTCTGTCTATTTCACAGTACATGCTCAGGAGTCTGTCTACTCCACAGGACATGCTCAGGTGTCTGTCTGCTTCATATTACAAGCTCAGAAGTCTGTCTGCTCCACAGTACACGCTCAGGAGTCTGTTTGCTCCACAGTCACAGATGGCAGATTCTTGTCTAGTGTAGGTGTGCTCTAAAACCGCTGTGTTCTGTCTGAAGCCTACCAATTGATGTTTACTCTTTCTTGTTGAGTCTGTTTACACTGTCGCTCTTGATCTGTAGTCTCCATTGTGCCTTCTCTACTGCCCTTTTAAAGACTGCTTTAGGATTATTTTGGTTGTATCTGTCATGATTCAGGAGCCTGTCCTTTAAGGACCATGTGGATAGTGTTGTGACAAGATGCCAAAAAAAGACTTAGTGCTGCACTTTAGACTATGGCTGCAATGTTTTTCACACTGTATCAGCACCTGATCCTGTCAGTGGTTGATTATGGCCTGGGACTGCTTACCGTCTCAAAGAGTCAGATGGACAAACTAGAGCGCTTACAGAACGCAGCTTTGTGGGTAATTCTGGGTTGCAACAGAGACACCCCAGTGGTGTGTATGCCAAACATCCTTGGTTTGCTGACTGTTGCAGGTAGGCACAAGGTGCTGCAGGGTGAAGTCATATCTCAGGGTAGCTGCAGACACCCTTTGCAGGAAGCTCTGGGTGCAGTTAAGGGTCAGAGGCTGATAAGAGGGAAGTCATGGATGGCTCAGGCAGAAGACACAATCAGACAGGTTTGCATCCTTGAGAACATTAGGCTAGGAGAAGAGTGGGTCAAAGTGCCACCTGAACAGTCAGACTTGTGTAGGGTCATAATCGCACTGAGCCGATAATGCAGAGACTGGCCAGCAGGTGCCACGGAAGTGAAAATTCAGCAATTAATTAAATATAATGCTCGCTCAGAAGATTTTATTATTTACACAGATGGTTCAGTGTCAAGAGGCAAATGTTAGTGTTTGGTTTGAGAGAGCCTAGCATATGATACCACAACATCCAGCTTAAGAGTGGAGGTGGTCACTGCAGCTTTCCGCTGGCTAGAGCACACACACAGTCATCGTTATTGTAACTGACTCAGAAAGCATGCTGAGGAAGGTCAGGACAGACACGCTTCATGCAGACTGGCATGCCTCACTGCGTAGGACACGGGTGAGGAGTATTGTCTGGATTTTTTCACCGGGAAACGCCGTTGTGTTGAGAAATAAACAGGCGGACATGCTGACTTGGTGGAATACTGATGCATGATAAGGAAGACGTGGTTAGTGCATTGTGGAAAAGCGTGTACAGTTTAGAGGAGCAGATGGATCACCACAGTCTGGTGAAATTGATGCAGGGGGGAGTGACGAGGTGTTCTGGCAGAGGCTCAGAGGAAAGGCGAGACGGACGTTTAATCAGAATACTACTGGCACCGTTAGTATTGGAACTCTTCACTGGCTGCTTAAGATGGGGATGAAGCACTTATGGGAATGCCCTGAGCGCTGTGATGTCGGTTCTTGAATCAACTCAGCTCAGTCAACTCAACTCATGATTCAGCTTGTTGATTACTCCCAGCTCTTGCCAGCTCATCAGCCTTCTCATCTCCTTAAATACCACAGTGATCTGGTATCCACCACAGGACCAGCTCTGCTTCTGGGAAAGCAGTCCAGTGCTGGTCCTTAGATCTGTAATTGGTTTGTCTTGCATTTTGCTTGCTAGTGCTTGGAGAAGAGACAGTGAGTCACTGAGTATAACAGTTTGGACCCTCTGTGTTTTTGAGTGATGAGGTGCTGGATTGCAGAAAGGAGGGCAGTTGCCTCAGGTCTGTAGTTTGTGCAGATGTCACCTGCTTGTAGTTTCCTACTCTGCTGCTGGGGTGTTACGTATATTCTGCTCCTCCATTTAGGACTGCATCTGTAGCAGAGCCATCAGTGAAAACCTAAGTACTGTGATACTTTTCTTTGAGCTTAGCAAGAGCCAGGCTTCTAGGACTACTTTGCCTTATCCGGATTGCATGTCCAGGGTCATGACCTAGGCTTTTCACAGAGTGCAACATTTCTTTCCAACAGATCTGAGTTTTGTCTGTATAGTTCTCTAGCATGGTGGTCAGATCTGAGTTTTGTCTGTATAGTTCTCTAGCATGGTGGTCAGATCTAAATTGCTGAAGTTGGTTTTTTCTTCTCTCTTTAGAAAAACAGTGGGCGATTTTGCAGTCTTTTTAGTTTCACATACTGCATAAGAGTTTTGTGTTGTCTTAGTTAACAATTTTAGCTAAACAACAAAGAGACTTGATTTTTACATTTGAAAGCTTAGTATTACACATTTGACTAGATATATTTGTGTGTTAAACAACAACCAGACTTGACCATATATCATATCTGAAGGGGAAATGACACACACACTTGACTGTCCCACTAACTCAGCATTGGAGGCATGACCAAACAACGTACACACACAACCAGAAAACATATTTGAGGTGTCAACAAGTTATTCTTTGTTTTGTTATTGCATGTAGTTCACACCATGTTCTTCCCTTTTTTTTTTGTTCTCACCTATTTTTAATTTTTTTTTTTTACCTCTGATCCATTTGTGTTTTTTGGTCTGCCTTTATTTCTTTGATCCTGAAGGTTCTGTTTTAAGGAACTCCTAGTTATATAATCAGATTCTAGCGGTGTTTGACCTGTCAAACATCGCCATCTTTTCCTCACATCTTGATTTACTGGAATTTTAGTTCTCTTGTCTTGTGACTGTTTGTGATGTGTTTTTAAGGGTGAACCTCAGAGATATGACTGTGTGTCTATAGACTACTTGTTGGATTGTGAAGATAACTACAACTAAGACTAGAAATTGCATTAAACAAACTCTGACATAGCATCAGCTGAGTATCTGTAACTTACAGGTACTGAATGATATATTTTTAAAAATATAAATGGATTTCATATCTTCATCTTCCCTGGGTAGGTGGGTTCCTGGGCCCCAATTAAAAACAAAATTGAGGTTGGGGGGCACATTTCCCCTAACAAGCATGCCATAAAAATTAAATGTTAACTAAAATTGGATATGTTGGGCTTAAAGCAGCTGATATCACAAATGTAGACTTTTACCAAAACCCCACACTGTCAGGAAAACACACACAGCTTACCAGCCATCCTCGGAAGGGTGAATGCAGAAGAATATCCACCCAATCCTCCCTGGAGCTGATTCGCTGGCTTTGATACATTTCAGATCCAGATGACCCGTTTAAACTGACAGAAGACACCAGAGCTCTGGGACTGGTCGTGTGTCGAGGAACATCAGTGGTGTTGATTTGTCCGTCAGATGGCATGGAGGCCATAGCCAACCCTTTCATTCAGCAGGATTAGCAGAGATTCTTTGTGTGTGTCTGTTATTGTGTTGAGGAATGAGTGATACTGGGAGGGCTGAGTTTTGAGTGAATGTGTGTGTGCTGGACTGATTCAGTCCTTATATACTACGGCTAGTATCGACCAAGCTTTGGATTGTGGGTTCAGTCCTGTTGCTGACACCAGACTAAATGTTGGGGAGGTTTATTTTGGCCCTACCACTAGCACACACTTTCACCAGGCTGATAGGCTAAACTTTCAGCTAGATGTGTCTGTTGTTAGGGAACACTTAAAGCCAATGAAAAGACGTGAGCAGTAAATTTCTAAGTACTGATCAGCGCTCATAGATGCAGAGGAAATAATTAGAGAGAGGAGGACACATTAGACAATATAACAGTTGAAAGCTATAGATATCTTAGTGGGATTCAAACATATTGCCTGCCTTCAAATAGTGAAGTGCCTCACTGCAGATACAAGTGAACTTCAGTGCATGGCTAACTAGACACCCTTGTAAAGAGGTCATCATTTGCCAGGTCTGTCATCCACCTGAACACATATGTAAGGAATATGAACAGAATTCATATCCAACCATTGAAACAGAATAAGTTACAGGAATGTATATTAACCAGGTGTAGGTCAAATAAACAAACACATCAGACTATTAACCGGTTCTGTTTCTTTATTCTGCTCCCACGAGTGCCAGTGAATATTTGAATTTATTTATGATGCTTTTATGCTGTTTTTTATATTTACTGATTGTGGTAATTTAAAAACCTGCAGACAGTGTGGATAGTGAGGTGAGCCTCCCAGAAAGAGTATTTTATGGCGAGCTCCAGCAAGGGAAGAGGTCCCAGGGACGACAGAAAAAAATGCTATAAGGACACTCTCAAATCTCAAAACTGCTCCTAATTCCTTTGACACCAACACAACAACATGGGAGGCTGCTGCACAAGACCGTTCTAGATGGCATACATCCCTCATGCATGGTGCATCAGCCTGCCAGGCAGCAGAGGTTGTACAAGCAGAGAAACAGAGGCAGACTAGAGAGAACTGTATCGCTAATCCCGCGCCTACTGCATCTTCCACCTGTTGTCCGCACTGCTCAGGAACTTTCCAGGCTCATATTGGACTAATCAGCCGCCTTCGCACTCATAAACAATGATCCTTACTACTGTGGATGAAAAGTGATCTTCATCACTTGTGATGGACCAACTACAAAGTGAGCCAGGCCGGTTTTTAAGAACTAATGAATGCTCTCTTGCATTGAGTGTATGTGTCATTGTTTGTTGTTCCATTGCCATTCTTCACTGATGTATGTTATACCATTTAGATTTACTTGTGTTTTTAAGCTGTTTTATAATTGAACTCTTAGTAAATATGTATTTGTCCTTTCTTCCACATTCACTGTGGATTTTAGAATCTATAACAAAAATAAATTCACTACATTATCTTGTTTGGCTGTTGGTGGCATCTTTTAGACCAGTCAGCACTAGATCACAGTGGTCACCTTTAGTATGGATTTTAGGCCGGGTCAACTTTTAGGCCAAGTTAATTATAATTAACCATGAAGCCAAAGCCTTCCACAATGACGGGCAAGCATCCATTCATTATAGCTTGTAATGTGTAGACTATGCAATGAAAGAGAATGGATGCTGACTGTTGAATATATTTGTTGTCATGGGTAATTTCTTTAATAAAAACAAAAATGTACTTGCAAACCAACCCTAGTGATTTGTCTTATCTATATTTACATTAGTAATCGTCATCCCCTTAAATATAGCTTAACAGCTGAATGGGGTTTCCGGGATGTCTCCAAGGGTGATCCTCATCCGCATGGTGGCACTTTATGTCATTGGATGTTTATCGCTTGTGTGATGTCCTGGTGGGGTACAACTTACCCACCTACTGTATATTTAGTAAGTTCGCACACATATATTTTCTTCTGCATTTCCCTTAAAAAAGGCATTGGCACATTGCAGTTTACAGCTAGACTGCAATATCTAGACCTCTTAGATGAAACCCTAATTAACCGCCTTCCCCCATCACCCCAACAATTGGGCTCTAGAATCCACACTTGGAATACTGTTATCATACTCACCACAAAGCAGTCTGCTTCCAAATTACCTATACCTGACTTTGAACCCAACATCAAGATTATAAAACTATTCATAACCCTTAAGAAACAACCAAACGTAAGAGAAAAGAAATTGGATTTTATTTATAATCAGTTTGAAGACGTCACAATGTATAAGATAATGATACTACCACATCAGCTGTGAATAAGAGCGGAATCATCATGGTATCTATAATGATATTATATTAATACTTCCAGCTTGCTGTGTTGTATCATTGCAACAGAATGTCAACCAAACACAAATCACAGACTAATGAGATCAATCAGTGGCTAAATGCACCAACCTTATCTGAGTAACTTGAATGAAAAGTCAGGAGAAACTCAACACCACAAATGTAGTCACATATAGATACACATTTGTTTCACGTAATGTTGATGTCATGCGCTGTCCAAGATCTGCTGACTATGTTGAGTGGGTCACTTCATAAGCCAAACAACTGCCGTTTTTCACTGAAGCAGTGAGTCTAGACTGAGCGAGGCTGCACTGCAGGGGTGGAGATAGTACAACACCCATTTCTTCTGGTCGTACCAAGGCAACTGCAACTGGGTCTTTGACCAAATATAAGAGGCACATTTTCACATTAATAATTGCTTACAGCTCCCGAATGGTGTTATAAATATGCAGACATTTGCCCAGCCCTGCCCTGCTGTAGTGTATCTATGTTGCTGTTATATATCTTCAGCCAGAATGTAGTCCTGATACACTCACTGTCTGTAAAGTGATTTCATTTACACAAACTCCAATATTCTCAGCAATAACAAACATTCAATCCTGATGAAAAAATTGCATTGAAATCAGTAGCCTGGAAGACACTAATAATCACCAACGGTCTAGTATGGACATACATCTAGTCTACAGTTTACCCAAAACAGTAGATACAGGACAGAATACGGTGATATACAAGAGCTGAGTCAGCAGTTGGACACTGTCATACTGAATAAAATAAAGCTACAAATATATACAGACATGTACTGTTTCTGTGGTAAACAGCAATAAATCTGTCCAATCACCATAATGTTAGACAGGAAGATTTATATGGTGCTAGCCACATTTGTATAGTCCAGTTAGGACTCAGTGGCTCAAGTTGTTAGTAATTGGCGCTGGCCGTATTTATGTACTAGATAAATTATGGGAGGGGCATTCACAAATAAAAGAATAGGGAGACCTATGCTTCATTGCTGGTATCTGATATTCATCTTGGGTGTGTATTTTAACAACCCTGGAAAGAAACATCCTGGTAACAAAAGAAATAACAACATGAACAAATATTCTAGCTCACACCTTTCAGTTCATGAACAAGACTCATTCATTCATTCAGTAGCATGTCCCTCGCGGAACCTCGCTGCCATAACAACCCTCCGGAAAACCTTCCTATCATGAGCAAGATGTCCTGCGTCTGATACACCCATCTGGAGATCATCTGCCACATCCTGCACCCATCTTCTCCTTGGCCTTCCTCTTCCTCTCTTCCCAGGCATATACCCCTCCATTATTGTTCTCTCTAGACTTCCATGACATTTCAAGTGACCAAAATATTTCAATTTTCTTTGTTTTATTGTCTTTACTAGCCAACCCTCTTCAATATATAGCTCTTGAAGTATGGATGCATTTGTTCTTTTCTTTACCCAAGATATTCTTAGAACCTGTCTGTAACATTTATATTCAAATGCATTTATGCGCTGTTCCGCTTGTTTAATAAGTGTCCAGGTCTCACAGGCGTATGTTGCAATGGGAAAGATGCATGCTCTTAAGAATCTGACCTTTGTAATTCTATCTGTACAATTCCATAATTTATTCAGTTGTTTTAGTCTTTGAAGAGCAATTGATAGTCGCCGTTTAATTTCTTTCATTGTGTCACCATTGTTGGTAACCAGTGACCCAAGATATTCGAAATTTTCCACCACTTCCAATCTTTCCTCATTAACATATATTTCCTTCTCCATGGCAGTTTTGTTTGTATGCATTATCTTTGTTTTTGCTATGTTAAGAAATAAGTTATGATTTTTACTATTTCTTTGGAGTGAGGTTAATAAGTTTTCTAAACCATTTTGTGATGTTGATAGTAATACTGTATCATCAGCATAACGAATTTCTGGTATTTCATGACCACCGATGTTTAGGGCATCATATTGTTCCTTGTTTATATCATCTCTTACATTTCTCATTATATTTTCAGCGTACAGGTTGAACAAATACGGTGACAGCACACATCCCTGACGGACTCCTTGCTTGATGCCAAACCAGTCTGATGTCTCTCCATCTATTCTGACTGCTGCTTGTTGGTCTTGATAGAGCATTTTAATGAGCTGCACTATATGTGATGGAAAGCCCATATTCCTCATGATTTCCCAAAGCTTCTGATGTTGTACACAGTCAAATGCTTTTGAATAATCCACAAAACATAAGAACAGATTTACATTAAATTCTCTACACTTCTCTATTATTAAACGCATGTTGAATATATGATCTCTTGTTCCTCTTCCCTGTCTAAATCCAGCCTGAGCTACATTAATCTCTTCTTCCATTTTCTTATGCAGTCTTCTCATTATAATTTTTAGTAGAATTTTACTTGCATGACTGATCAGGGCAATAGTTCGATAGTTTGAACATAATTTCAGGTCACCCTTTTTTGGTATTGGAATGAAGATAGTTCTCTTCCAGTCTTTTGGCCAAATACCATATTTCCATATCTTTTCACATAATGCATGATAGATTTTTATTCTTGCTTCTCCTCCCGCTTTAATCAATTCAGCTAGTATGAACAAGACTAATGTCAACAAATATCCTAGATGACACTGTCCACGTCACAAATGAAACACAACAATAGATGACACTGTCCATGTCACAAATGAAACACAACAATAGATGACACTGTCCACGTCACAAATGAAACACAACAATAGATGACACTGTCCACATCACAAATGAAACACAACAATAGATGACACTGTCCACATCACAAATGAAACACAACACTTTTAGTTTTGAACAAAACTGTTATGAACAACTCTCCTTGTTTACACTGTCCATGTAACACAACATTAACAACCTGGACAAAAATATCATTTACACAAAGTTTCAGCTGTTCAACACAAACATCTTGGACAAACCGCAATCTACTGTCTCCACCAGGGAGTTGAATTGCCACCCCACACTTGTAATGTTGTCATGACACTGCAACCTCCACACAATCGTATAATGTACCAGAACAGCCAATAAACCACAAGACAGAACGAGTATATTGCACATGGATTTTAAAATACCAAAAAAACTATAAACAGATGAGAATCTATTGGCATGGTCAGAATGACTATGTACACTCCAGCTAACAACAGTAATGTAACCGAGTCTTAAAAGAACACCAACACATACAGTTATACACTTGGATGTATCAAAACACATACAGTTATACACTTGGATGTATCAAGACACATACAGTTATACACTTGGATGTATCAAGACACATACAGTTATACACTTGGATGTATCAAGACGCATACTGTTATACACTTGGATGTATTAAGACACACACAGTTATACACTTGGATGTATCAAGACACATACAATACACTTGGATGTATCAAGACGCATACTGTTATACACTTGGATGTATTAAGACACACACAGTTATACACTTGGATGTATCAAGACACATACAGTTATACACTTGGATGTATCAAGAGCTGACAACATAATAAACCCAGGAATGTAAGCCTCCAGAAGGATAAACATTCCCTCACTCATTAGGACATAAATATTGCAGTTTGGGGAAATTTGTTGAGGGAAAACGAGGAAATATACGTGTTTCAGAAACACAAAACATTCAATGATAAACTATTTCATAAACATAAAACATTCTATATAAATGTCATGTCTCAACTCATCAACACACATAAAATATGCCGTTTCATTAAGTTAAATAGACAATAATGTTTGATAAATAAAACATACAGTAAGATTTTCTTATGAAAATGTAAAACATTCTTGCCTGATAAAACAACATATTATCTAATAAAACATGCTGTCTCATCTAGTGAAATGTTTGATAAACATCTGTAAACTTCAAACACTCAAGACTTCTCTCTAAAACGGAATATCAATTTCATAAAACATGCTGTGTCTCACATGAGACATGCGTCAGTGTCATTTCATTACCAAAAATATACAATCAGATGTCACACCAGACAGCAACCATGCTGTAGAAGTTGACAAAATTATCAGGAATTATGCACAGACAGCAAACAGTACACCACCCACATCTGCTCTATACAAAACAAGGAAGAAAAATGACATTGTATTCAACTCACACAACTATAGGATAGCTACAGAATTACCAACTATACACACCTGAGCATCATCATCTTGTGACATTACAAAGGCTTTCAATAGATTCCCCCTATTCTGCTCCATCCTATAATAAATTCATTTTGGCACTCCTTGCCACTCATCAACATTCACTGAATCACTGAAGGTTTGATGCCTCTAATAATTCTAGTGACACTTATCTTAAAAATCTACCCATGGAAACTGGTGGTGGTTCGGGGGTGGGGGGGTGGGACTGTCATAGAGTTCAAGGACTACAACACTGATGTAGCATTGCAGCTGACCACCTACATGCTGTGTCTAACCCTGATGAAATGGTAAACCCTAGATTTCAAGCTGAGGTGACAAGATAAACTCCTTGTGAACTTTTATTTTCCTACAACTGGGCCATTGTCTGGCACATATGTTTATGGGGTTGGGTCGACCCCATAGCTCTACTGGTTGGGAAAAATAATTATCATGCGTCTACTGGGGACTGAACCCAGATTATTGTCTGGATTTGCAAGCACAGTAACCACTGATGCACATTCCTATCTTAACCAGGAGCTGTCAGGTTCATTACCCCAAGAGACATTTCAATGATCAAAATGTGGCTAACAGAATGATGGACTTTTGTTAACATGAAAACAACAGTGAGATGTCTCAACACTAGGACATGAGAGGAAAACAATGTAAGATAATGTAGCTGAGGATCACTGAAAGATTATGAATAAACTAAAGATCACTGAATAAATATTATTCAACTAGAGATCACATAACTGTGATGAAACAAAATAAAAATCACTGAATGATTATGATGAAACTAAAGATCACTGAATGATTTTAATGAAACTAATATCATCAAAGGATTATGGTGAAACTAAAGACAAACTTAATGTAAGTTGGAGACTGTGAAGATGTGATCACAGTAGACTGCTTGCCTCCAGGTGTCAGGTAGACCATATCATGGGCTGCTAGATAGCGAAAATGACGAAAGGTAGTTCAGCCCTGACAAGACTCTGCCGGCCAGACACAGACTCTGCTGGCTGGACACAGCTGCTGGAGGCCACACAGACTGCACTCATACAGTTGCTGACAATAGTCACAACCAGGTGACAGCAGCTAGTTATGTGGGCTAGTGCTTGACGAAACTGGCCTAGCCCACACTGTAGCTGTGCGCAGCAACGAAAATAAACAACCCAAGCGTATAGTAGAAAAACAATTTTGACAGTCAAACTTTCAGTACTAGACAACTCACTTTGCATTCTATATACTGTACGTGGGGGATGGGGGGGGGGGGGGGGGTCATCTTCAGCTTTCTTTCTTTAGTCAGCAGTCAGCTCTACATACTCCTGATTACAAGAACTAATTAAAAAAATATAGTTGTGTATCCTTTACAGGACGTTGCAGAACCAACCCCAGCACTTTCTGGCTGTTGTGGTTTTTCTAGGCAAATTTACATCCAATAGTTTGCCATTGATTTCTGGACAGTCGGCTCTCGGTACCACGGTCGAAACCATTGCAAGACAACCCATCCGCAGCAGGGATCGAACCCGGCACTCCGACATTACGAAACGCATTCGCAACGCCTAAGCCACAGACACCTACACAAGAACTAATAGCAATAGAAAAACACAAGTCATACTATTTATTGTATAAGCTTACACTATGTGAAAATGTATTTACTTTATATTATTACTTCTGTCTTTGTTGTTGTTTTAAGCCAGATGATTGCAGGTAATGCTCACAGACTGATCAAAGAAACTAGATGTAGACAGTGAAGAATTGTAGCATATGTTATGAGAAGGAAACAACTAGAAAATGTGATGACAACTGGCAAACCTGATGGGAAAATAATAAGCGGATGACAAAGAGATGTTATATCATCACAAGACAATGAACACTTGGCATTTCCATGTATGCTCAGTCCTCTGATGCAGTAGCCACCCCATGACATCTCTACTAGAACAGATAAATATGTGGATGGCATGGCTGATCACTTGGTGTGGTCAGGACAAGAACACAACACTTTTGGTGTTCATGTACAAAAGGTGAACCTTCCCTGCCTATGTTTAACAATACAGCACCTGATCATGAAGGCTGTCACTGCTATGACATCTATTGTTATGATTGTATTTTTGTAAATGAGACGGACGTTTCCTTTTTTTTCATGACATTCTAACAGGTTCAGTGTTGTCTACTGTAAAATACTGGGCTAATGCAGGAGAACTCTCAAGTTCAAAACATGAAATCTAGACAGAAAACAGTGATGCTTAAGGTGCCAGAGAATCAACATTACCACAGTGGGTGTGAGAGAATCAACATTACCACAGTGGTGGTGTGGGTGTGAGAGAATCAACATTACCACAGTGGTGGTGTGGGTGTGAGAGAATCAACATTACCACAGTGGGTGTGAGAGAATCAACATTACCACTGTGGTGATGTGGGTGTGAGAGAATCAACATTACCACAGTGGTGGTGTGGGTGTGAGAGAATCAACATTACCACAGTGGTGGTGTGGGTGTGAGAGAATCAACATTACCACAGTGGTGGTGTGGGTGTGAGAGAATCAACATTACCACAGTGGGTGTGAGAGAATCAACATTACCACAGTGGGTGTGAGAGAATCAACATTACCACAGTGGTGGTGTGGGTGTGAGAGAATCAACATTACCACAGTGGTGGTGTGGGTGTGAGAGAATCAACATTACCACAGTGGGTGTGAGAGAATCAACATTACCACAGTGGTGATGTGGGTGTGAGAGAATCAACATTACCACAGTGGTGGTGTGGGTGTGAGAGAATCAACATTACCACAGTGGTGGTGTGGGTGTGAGAGAATCAACATTACCACTGTGGTGGTGTGGGTGTGGGAGAATCAACATTACCACTGTGGTGATGTGGGTGTGAGAGAATCAACATTACCACAGTGGTGGTGTGGGTGTGAGAGAATCAACATTACCACAGTGGGTGTGAGAGAATCAACATTACCACAGTGGGTGTGAGAGAATCAACATTACCACAGTGGGTGTGAGAGAATCAACATTACCACAGTGGTGGTGTGGGTGTGAGAGAATCAACATTACCACAGTGGTGGTGTGGGTGTGAGAGAATCAACATTACCACAGTGGGTGTGAGAGAATCAACATTACCACAGTGGGTGTGAGAGAATCAACATTACCACAGTGGGTGTGAGAGAATCAACATTACCACAGTGGTGGTGTGGGTGTGAGAAAATCAACATTACCACAGTGGTGGTGTGGGTGTGAGAAAATCAACATTACCACAGTGGTGGTGTGGGTGTGAGAGAATCAACATTACCACTGTGGTGATGTGGGTGTGAGAGAATCAACATTACCACTGTGGTGATGTGGGTGTGAGAGAATCAACATTACCACTGTGGTGGTGTGGGTGTGAGAGAATCAACATTACCACAGTGGTGGTGTGGGTGTGAGAGAATCAACATTACCACTGTGGTGGTGTGGGTGTGAGAGAATCAACATTACCACTGTGGTGGTGTGGGTGTGGGAGAATCAACATTACCACTGTGGTGATGTGGGTGTGAGAGAATCAACATTACCACAGTGGTGGTGTGGGTGTGAGAGAATCAACATTACCACTGTGGTGGTGTGGGTGTGAGAGAATCAACATTACCACAGTGGTGGTGTGGGTGTGAGAGAATCAACATTACCACTGTGGTGGTGTGGGTGTGAGAGAATCAACATTACCACAGTGGGTGTGAGAGAATCAACATTACCACAGTGGTGGTGTGGGTGTGAGAGAATCAACATTACCACTGTGGTGGTGTGGGTGTGGGAGAATCAACATTACCACTGTGGTGATGTGGGTGTGAGAGAATCAACATTACCACAGTGGTGGTGTGGGTGTGAGAGAATCAACATTACCACAGTGGTGATGTGGGTGTGAGAGAATCAACATTACCACAGTGGTGGTGTATGTGCCTGAGTAGCACAGGCTGAGGTGTCAAGTTCTGTAGAAATGTGAGGTAGACTGAAAGAAAGCATATAACAATTATCTGTACTTGTCTGTCTCCAGCAAGAAGACAAGCTGGTGAGGTAACTATGCTGTACAGAAAGTCACAAAAAAAACACTTCACTGGTTATCTGTCATTCATACAGCTAGTTGCTACAGAAATCTTTCACGAAACAGTTATCACTATGACAATTGACTAATGCTGGTGTCCGGCACAATGATTATCTGTTGGCTGACTACACGCCCAATCGTACAGACTACTTTCTGTGATTTCTCTGGTAACTGATCAGTGAGTTTAAGAATCAACAGAAAAAGGGTAAAAAATATCAAGTCCAAGAAATGAACTGAGTTGTTAAATAAATAAGAGCAGTCTTGCCACAAGACTAGAAAACATGTTTGTACACTCAATTAAAAGTGTTCATGTAAGGACTGACCATTAAACAATAGGGTAGTCATCTACTAGCGACAATCACACAAGTACAACATTAACTTAGTCACAGGTTAGGACTAGAATTGCTTAGAACACATCAACTCAGAGATATAGCTACAAAAGCATACAATATATGTCAAATTCATAAAAACAAAGTCTGACTTTTTCAAGTTGCCTGAAGCAACCTTCCTGTAACTTTGGCCCAAAAATGTGAGCCATTACAAGTGGCTTGTGCGAGGGTGAGTCAACAATTACTGGCACTCTGGTTATAGAAAATGTTCTGTAAGCTGTACTGTCTTATTAGTGCTTCCTGTTCAAGTCACTGCTGTACAGTTATGGACATGTTATGTTATGGCCAGTACTGGAAACTGGTTCAACAATCAACAGTGGTCATTACACTAAAATACTCATTGTTGTACTGAAGCCTAAACCCTGGATAAATACAGAAAGGTGCTATTTGAGGCTGCTGTGATCTTGTCCTCTGCCCACTACTGAATTGTTAAAGCTTCTTCTTCTTCTTCAACTTTACCAGCTGCAAACTGTGGTTGTTTATCAAATTATGGACTGTAGTTCTCTTCCAGAACCTGAATGTTGTATGCATGTCCATTTCATAGATCTGACTCATTTGTCAGGCAGACACACTGTGACTGTGAAGAAGTTTTAAAGCAACCTTGCTCCATCAGACTTTCACTTGTCTGATGCCCTAAAAACAGCCCTGCAAGGACAAAGGTTCACCTCTAACAAAGATGTAAAGACAACAGTCTATCGATGGCTTGTTGCTGAACCTAAAACTGTCTTTAAATAAGAGAATGTGAAAACTTGTTGACAGATAAACAAAGTGGACTGCAAAAACAAGTGAATTATGTCAAATCATGATGCATTTGTCTTCTATAAAAGTTATTGATATAAACTTTACAGCCAGAGTTTGGATAACTGGCCAGTCAACTTTTAATATACTAAGATTGAAATAATGGTCACAGTTTTTTTTACTTAACAGGTTTGTAACTGTTCCCACTTTGTCAGTTCAAAAAACATCTCTCAATCTAAACACAGCAGTCAATTCAACACAACTCAAAACAGTAATTCAACCAATATCAAGAACAAAAAAGAAGAAATGACAATCCACTGTAAACAAAACAGGAGACGTACAGCTGAGATTCAATGTAAAAATTGTATGAAAACTGGTATAAAAGTGCATCCATACTTGTTGTGTTGAGAAATGTACATTATGCAAGATCACTGTAAACTGTCCAATGCTGCGTTAAATCTCAAGATATCAATCAGGGTCATCCCAAACTGTCTCTCTAGGCTATTGTGAAAATATTCCGGAGCCTGAGGAGTTCAATATATTTGTAACACAATTAAGTGATACACAGGAAACATACTACAAACAGACAGACAGACAGACAGACAGACAGACAGACAGATTTCACACATTTTGGCCACATCAAGGGATACAACTTACTCCATAAATCTTGTTGTTTGCCAATTATTCTCAATAAATAACTTCATGTGTTGCCAAAACTCAATAAGTCATTTTATATACCAGTTATACTCTTCTTCTTCTGCCTTGTATCCCCCAATCGAGCACAGGTCCTCAACCAACTCATGTCAAGTCGTTCTTTCCTTTTCTTTTGCAACATGTCTTCCCTATCTTCTTTATTTCATTCTCTGGCTCACATCTTCATGCTTTTTTTTTTTACTTCTACATACATGTGGGTTGGTGATATTCTATAAATCACTGTACACACTGGTTATACTATGTATGTGTGTGTGTATGTGTGTGCGTATGTATGTGTGTGCGTGTGTGCGTGTGTGCGCGTGTCTATGTGTGTGTGTGTGTGTGCGCGTGTCTGTGTGTGTGTGTGTGTGCGTGCGTGCGTGCGTGCGTGCGTGCGTGCGTGCGTGCGTGCGTGCGTGCGTGCGTGCGTGCGTGCGTGCGTGCGTGCGTGCGTGTGTGTGTGTGTGTGTGTGTGTGTGTGTGTGTACTTAGTGCCTATATGTTTGTGTGTAAGTGAGTCATTGGGCTTGTGTGTGTATGTGGGTGTGTGTGTTCGCGTGTGTACATATTTTACCAGCCATGCTTTTGTTTTTGACTTCATATATATAATATGCATATTATTACATGAATATAACATGCTTCATGAATATAACTGCTGTGTGAAAGATGGAAGTTTGGAAGGGTCGAATGTAAGACAGGCCTGCGTGCCTAATTTGTAACCCTTTGAAAATAAAGTTCGTTCGTTCGTTCTCTCTACCCTTACCCTGACGATACACTAACACATCGTCAGCATATGACAGTGTTATTCCGGGTCCTGTGATTTGCTCGCCTGTGATTCTCACTGTGTAAATGTTAAACAACACAGGAGATAATGGCAATCCTTGTGGCAGCCTGGGATGTTTTACTGTTGGTTCAGATTAAATGTAGACAAGATCAGATGATAGATGAGTATGTTTGTCACACTGACCTATAACCTAGAATGACAACACAAGAAGCTCAGTTTTAAATGAGAAAGTATTTGAATAAACTAGGATGTGCACATTCCCTTACCATTTCCCTCATTCGTTTTAGCTGCCAGATTAGCTGTCCATCAATCTGAGAGAAAGCTGTTGTTAACCTGAAAAATAGTGTACATGATCACTGTTTGGACTTCACATGCATGCACTAGACCATCACTAGATCATAACTAGATCATCACTATAGAGATCATCACTAAATAATCACTACATTATCACTAAAGAGATCATCACTAGATCATTAGATCACCACTAGATTATCATTAGATCACCACTAGATCATCATTAGATCACCACTAGATCATCATTAGATCACCACTAGATCATCACTATAATCATGAACATTTCACCAACCTACGATTAAGGACCTGAAAGATACCACCAGCAGAAACTGCAGACAACCATCACTTTGCTTTAGTCACTCACCAATCAGCAGTCTGCATGCCACAGTCTGTGTCCAGCATCATGTGCCTCTGTTATCCCCCTTCCCGTTCCCATTCACTGCATCGGAAGTCAAGGTTCATACAGGGTTCTGGTCATTGCTTCTCTGGCCACCTTGACTACAGATACTTAGTACTGTTGTAATCTTTCTGACGCTACTGTTGTAATCTTTCTGATGTTACTGTTGTAATCTTTCTGATGTTCTGTTGTAATCTTTCTGATGTTACTGTTGTAATCTGTCTGATGTTACTGTTGTAATCTTTCTGATGTTCTGTTGTAATCTTTCTGATGTTACTGTTGTAATCTGTCTGATGTTACTGTTGTAATCTTTCTGATGTTCTGTTGTAATCTTTCTGATGTTACTGTTGTAATCTTTCTGATGTTACTGTTGTAATGTTTCTGATGTTACTGTTGTAATCTTTCTGATGTTACTGTTGTAATCTTTCTGATGTTATTTTCCCACCATCACAACGCACTATAAGTGGAAAAAAGATTTACTTGCTGGTTTTTTTGGTATTATTTTAGTAGTTATTCTATTGAGGTTTTTCTCTTATGACATCATTCCCGATTCTTTCTCCTCACATCACATCCACAACCTTCATTTAACATCTCATTTCCATCAGGCAACATGGATGCTGATAAACTAAAATACCAAGCCCTCTTGAACATGCTTCCATGCTGACACAATTATATTTTACAAAATCACTTCAATTAATTGCTGGGTTGGATTAACAATGTTGAACTCTGGATGAGAACTTAAATCCCAGTAAATCAAGAGGTAAAGAAAAGTTGCTGGCATTGGATAGGACACACATTGAGAAATTTGAGAACAATATTACTAGAATGTCTTTGCACTGGAACCCACAGGGGCAAATAAATAAAGGTAGACCCCCCCCCCTCCCCCCCCCCAAAAAAAACACATTTTTTTGTTAAAGATAGGGAGGATATGGGGTAAGCTGCATGCAATAGGATATGACAACCTAACATGAGTTGGTTGAGGGTCTATACTCTAATGGGGCAGAAGAAAAAGAAAATAATTCAATTCCCAATCTCTATCCTAATATTTACAATAAACAAGAGTAACAATCAGAACTGTGTACAAAGGTTACAACAAACACACCACCACAACTGTGTACAAAGGTTACAATTAAAACACCAAGTGAAGGAGTTAAATCATTAATGCAGATAAAATGGGCCAGTGCCAGAACTGAGTGAATGTTGAATTACAAATCAACATCACAGCACTCTGGACGCCCCCATAAGCGCTCTGTCCCCATCTTCAGCAGTAAGCAAAGAGTTAAAATTTAGATGGTACCAGTAGCTGTCTAACTGTATATCTGTCTCGCCTTTCCCCTGAGTGTTGAGCGTCAGCCAGATCCCTTTGTAACTCCTTGCAGTGCCATTTTCCTCAGACCTTAATGATCTATCAGTTCCTCTGCACTGTTCACTCACTCCGAAAAGGCCCTCACAACATCCAGCTTGTCATATATCATTTCAACAGCAAGTGGTGGAGAACCAGCCAGTCTAGCTGCCTGCTCATTTCCCAACACACAGGCATAACCTGGAGAAAATATCCAAAGGATGCTAAGTACCTGGGACCTTTGAAGTGATGCTTGCCACTCTGCATAAAGCATGCCTGTCTCCACCGTTATCAACATGATCGGTGAGTCAGTTTCAATGACAGCATGTGTGTAAACTGAGTGAGAAAAGTACAGTGAAGGAAAGTACAGCCTGTGGGGAAGGAATGCAGGGTACACTGGCAGCTACAGAAGTCAACAAGTACAGGATACCTGCCAGTACAGCCTGTAAGGAAGGAATGCAGGGTGCACAGGCAGCTCCAGAAGTCAACAAGTACAGGATACCTGCCAGTACAGCATGTATGGAAGGAATGCAGGATGCACTGGCAGCTACAGAAGTCAACAAGTACAGGATACCTACCAGTACAGCCTGTAAGAAAGGAATGCAGGGTGCATTGGCAGCTCCGGAAGTCAACAAGTACAGGATACCTGCCAGTACAGCCTGTAAGAAAGGAATGCAGGGTGCACTGGCAGCTACAGAAGTCAACAAGTACAGGATACCTGCCAGTACAGCCTGTAAGAAAGGAATGCAGGGTGCACTGGCAGCTCCGGAAGTCAACAAGTACAGGATACCTGCCAGTACAGCCTGTAAGAAAGGAATGCAGGATGCACTGGCAGCTCCAGAAGTCAACAAGTACAGGATACCTGCCAGTACAGCCTGTAAGAAAGGAATGCAGGATGCACTGGCAGCTCCAGAAGTCAACAAGTACAGGATACCTGCCAGTACAGCCTGTAAGAAAGGAATGCAGGATGCACTGGCAGCTCCAGAAGACAACAAGTACAGGATACCTGCCAGTACAGCCTGTAAGGAAGGAATGCAGGATGCACTGGCAGCTCCAGAAGTCAACAAGTACAGGATACCTGCCAGTACAGCCTGTAAGAAAGGAATGCAGGATGCACTGGCAGCTCCAGAAGTCAACAAGTACAGGATACCTGCCAGTACAGCCTGTAAGAAAGGAATGCAGGATGCACTGGCAGCTCCAGAAGACAACAAGTACAGGATACCTGCCAGTACAGCCTGTAAGGAAGGAATGCAGGATGCACTGGCAGCTCCAGAAGTCAACAAGTACAGGATACCTGCCAGTACAGCCTGTAAGGAAGGAATGCAGGGTGCACAGGCAGCTCCAGAAGTCAACAAGTACAGGATACCTGCCAGTACCAGCTACAGAAGTCAACAAGTACAGGATACCTGCCAGTACAGCCTGTAAGAAAGGAATGCAGGGTGCATTGGCAGCTCCGGAAGTCAACAAGTACAGGATACCTGCCAGTACAGCCTGTAAGAAAGGAATGCAGGATGCACTGGCAGCTACAGAAGTCAACAAGTACAGGATACCTGCCAGTACAGCCTGTAAGAAAGGAATGCAGGATGCACTGGGCAGCTCCAGAAGTCAACAAGTACAGGATACCTGCCAGTACAGCCTGTAAGAAAGGAATGCAGGATGCACTGGCAGCTCCAGAAGTCAACAAGTACAGGATACCTGCCAGTACAGCCTGTAAGAAAGGAATGCAGGATGCACTGGCAGCTCCAGAAGACAACAAGTACAGGATACCTGCCAGTACAATGTAAGGAATGCAGGATGCACTGGCAGCTCCAGAAGTCAACAAGTACAGGATACCTGCCAGTACAGCCTGTAGAAGAAAGGAATGCAGGATGCACACTGGCAGCTCCAGAAGTCAACAAGTACAGGATACCTGCCAGTACAGCCTGTAAGAAAGGAATGCAGGGTGCATTGGCAGCTCCAGAAGTCAACAAGTACAGGATACCTGCCAGTACAAACCTGTAAGAAAGGAATGCAGGATGCACTGGCAGCTACAGAAGTCAACAAGTACAGGATACCTGCCAGTACAGCCTGTAAGAAAGGAATGCAGGATGCACTGGCAGCTCCAGAAGTCAACAAGTACAGGATACCTGCCAGTACAGCCTGTAAGAAAGGAATGCAGGATGCACTGGCAGCTCCCAGAAGTCAACAAGTACAGGATACCTGCCAGTACAGCCTGTAAGTAAAGGAATGCAGGATGCACTGGCAGCTCCAGAATTCAACAAGCAGGATACCTGCCAGTACAGCCTGTAAGAAAGCAGGATGCAAGTAGCTCCAGAAGACAACAAGTACAGGATACCTGCCAGTACAGCCTGTAAGGAAGGAATGCAGGATGCACTGGCAGCTCCAGAAGTCAACAAGTACAGGATACCTGCCAGTACAGCCTGTAAGAAAGGAACACTGGCAGCTCCAGAAGTCAACAAGTACAGGATACCTGCCAGTACAGCCTGTAAGAAGGAATGCAGGATGCACTGGCAGCTCCAGAAGTCAACAAGTACAGGATACCTGCCAGTACAGCCTGTAAGGAAGGAATGCAGGATGCACTGGCAGCTCCCAGAAGTCAACAAGTACAGGATACCTGCCAGTACAGCCTGTGCACAGGCAGCTCCAGAAGTCAACAAAAGGATACCTGCCAGTGCAGAAGGTGCCAGGATGCACTGGCAGCTACAGAAGTCAACAAGTACAGGATACCTGCCAGTACAGCCTGTAAGAAAGGAATGCAGGGTGCACTTGGCAGCTCCGGAAGTCAACAAGTACAGGATACCTGCCAGTACAGCCTGTAAGAAAGGAATGCAGGATGCACTGGCAGCTCCAGAAGTCAACAAGTACAGGATACCTGCCAGTACAGCCTGTAAGAAAGGAATGCAGGATGCACTGGCAGCTCCGGAAGTCAACAAGTACAGGATACCTGCCAGTACAGCCTGTAAAGAAGGAATGCAGGATGCACTGGCAGCTCCAGAAGTCAACAAGTACAGGATACCTGCCAGTACAGCCTGTAAGAAAGGAATGCAGGATGCACTGGCAGCTCCAGAAGTCAACAAGTACAGGATACCTGCCAGTACAGCCTGTAAGGAAGGAATGCAGGATGCACTGGCACTGGCAGCTCCAGTAAGTCAACAAGTCAACAAGTACAGGATACCTGCCAGTACAGCCTGTAAGAAAGGAATGCAGGATGCACTGGCAGCTCCAGAAGTCAACAAGTACAGGATACCTGCCAGTACAGCCTGTAAGAAAGGAATGCAGGATGCACTGGCAGCTCCAGAAGACAACAAGTACAGGATACCTGCCAGTACAGCCTGTAAGGAAGGAATGCAGGATGCACTGGCAGCTCCAGAAGTCAACAAGTACAGGATACCTGCCAGTACAGCCTGTAAGAAAGGAATGCAGGATGCACTGGCAGCTCCAGAAGTCAACAAGTACAGGATACCTGCCAGTACAGCCTGTAAGAAAGGAATGCAGGATGCACTGGCAGCTACAGAAGTCAACAAGTACAGGATACCTGCTAGTACAGCCTGTAAGGAAGGAATGCAGGATGCACTGGCAGCTCCAGAAGACAACAAGTACAGGATACCTGCCAGTACAGCCTGTAAGGAAGGAATGCAGGATGCACTGGCAGCTCCAGAAGTCAACAAGTACAGGATACCTGCCAGTACAGCCTGTAAGAAAGGAATGCAGGATGCACTGGCAGCTCCAGAAGTCAACAAGTACAGGATACCTGCCAGTACAGCCTGTAAGAAAGGAATGCAGGATGCACTGGCAGCTACAGAAGTCAACAAGTACAGGATACCTGCCAGTACAGCCTGTAAGGAAGGAATGCAGGATGCACTGACAGCTCCAGAAGTCAACAAGTACAGGATACCTGCCAGTACAGCCGGTAAGGAAGGAATGCAGGATGCACAGGCAGCTCCAGAAGTCAACAAGTACAGGATACCTGCCAGTACAGCCTGTAAAGAAGGAATGCAGGATGCACTGGCAGCTACAGAAGTCAACAAGTACAGGATACCTGCCAGTACAGCCTGTAAGGAAGGAATGCAGGATGCACTGACAGCTCCAGAAGTCAACAAGTACAGGATACCTGCCAGTACAGCCTGTAAGAAAGGAATGCAGGATGCACTGGCAGCTACAGAAGTCAACAAGTACAGGATACCTGCCAGTACAGCCTGTAAGAAAGGAATGCAGGATGCACTGGCAGCTCCAGAAGTCAACAAGTACAGGATACCTGCCAGTACAGCCTGTAAGAAAGGAATGCAGGATGCACTGACAGCTCCAGAAGTCAACAAGTACAGGATACCTGCCAGTACAACCTGTAAGAAAGGAATGCAGGATGCACTGGCAGCTACAGAAGTCAACAAGTACAGGATACCTGCCAGTACAGCCTGTAAGAAAGGAATGCAGGATGCACTGGCAGCTACAGAAGTCAACAAGTACAGGATACTTGTCAGGCTAGGGCCAGACTGGACACATGATGCTTGACTCCTATTCTATAGATCTAATTGATACTTGTTGAGTGATATAATCAACATTCCACTGGCCCACTTTTACTTCCCAGGACATTCCCTGGTACTCATTTTCAGGCTGGATCAACCTGGGAACTAAGATCAATTTTTTTTTTTAATCTGCATGGATGTGGATTTCAACCTAAAATCTTCAGGCAGGCGGGTTAATGGTAAAAGACAACAGATGTATCAGAGCTGAACAAAATGTTGACACTGTAACAAAGAAGAGTTGAGATGAAGTGGGATGGGAGTCAGGAATACTCACCGCTGCAACCCTTTGGAGACCAGCCAACTCTCCACATTCTCGTTGCTCATGGAGACCACGGCTGAAGCATTGTTGCCATTGCTGAAGGGGGTTGAAGGGGAACTGCCGATGACTGATGCATTATTGGCTGCTGGGTGTGCTGCGTGGATGTCATCTGCTGTCAACAACAACAACATTTTAAACATAACAACATGTTCAAGTCTGGAGGATCGACTTCATTGCACTAAGTGTTATTACGTATGGCTCAGTCTCTCTCTGCAGAACAGCTAGTGTGTCACACAAAAACTGAACAACACATCTGATCTCCTTAAAAACTGCACTCATGAACTGAACGACACATCTAATCTCCCTAAAAACTGCACTTGTGAAGTGAGCAACACATCTGATCTCCCTTAAAACTGCACTTGTACACTGAACAACACATCTGATCTCCCTAAAAACTGCACTTGTGAAGTGAACAACACATCTGATCTCCCTAAAAACTGCACTTGTAAACTGAGCGACACATCTGATTTCCCTAAAAACTGCACTTGTAAACTGAGCGACACATCTGATCTCCCTAAAAATTTCACTTGTAAACTGAGCGACACATCTGATCTCCCTAAAAATTTCACTTGTGAAATGAAAGACACATCTGATCTCCCTAAAAATTGCACTTGTGAACTGAGCGACACATCTGATCTCCCTAAAAATTTCACTTGTGAAATGAAAGACACATCTGATCTCCCTAAAAATTTCACTTGTAAACTGAGCGACACATCTGATCTCCCTAAAAATTTCACTTGTGAAATGAAAGACACATCTGATCTCCCTAAAAATTGCACTTGTGAAGTGAATGACACATCTGATCTCCCTAAAAACTGCACTCGTGAGCTGAACAACACATCTTATCTCCCTAAAAACTGCACTTGTAAACTGAGCGACACATCTGATCTCCCTAAAAATTGCACTTGTAAACTGAAAGACACATCTGATCTCCCTAAAAACTGCACTTGTGAACTGAATGACACATCTGCTGTCCCTAAAAATTGCACTTGTAAACTGAGCGACACATCTGATCTCCCTAAATATTGCACTTGTAAACTGAATGACACATCTGATCTCCCTAAAAACTGCACTTGTGAAGTGAATGACACATCAGTGTAACAAAACAATGACCTTCAAAGCAGAATGCGAATGCCATGACCATTTTCCCATGGAGGCCCCCATACAGCAGAGGAAATGACTAGGCAGCAATGAAAAGATAATAATGGTTTCATTCAGTAGGAAACTCTGGCAACCAAATCAAACTGTCAAGTGATTTAATATATTTTTTTTTTAAAAATCTATCACCCTGGAAAGCCACAAACCCAAACTTCTGACTGGGACCAACTCCTAGTAAATGTCACTTTGCTGACTTGTCTATTGTGACCTGTTTACAGGACATATCGTTAATGCTAATGGCTGTGTTCACACCTGCACAAACATTTAAAAGATCAGAATGTGAATAATTTAATTAAAAATTTTAACAGGGGGGGGGGGGGATCTAAACGAAATGGTTGTTTTTTAAAGTCAAGATTAATCAAATTTTCCCGTAAGCCTCAGTGATAGAGGTCACAGGATCATGGCACGAGTTACCCAATACATTTTTGTTTCATTCCCTGGGGAATGCATTCCACTGAATGTTTTATTCTGTTTAAATTGAATAATTAAACTGTCAAACAAAATAAAAATTAAAAATAAGTTTATGTTTACTAATTACTCCTTTTATGATCTGAATTTTTTTAAACATTTATAAATGAACTGCGTTTAAATGTATTAGTGACCTGTATGAAAGAAACAGTAATTTTTAAAGGATTTTTATTTCAAGAATTTCCATGGATTCATGACCTACTGTGCTTTTTTTTTTAAAGAGTTATAGGGGTCAAAGGGTTAAAGATCAATTATAAAAGGTTGGTTGAGGGCCTTTACTTCTTGGGAGAAGAAAAGCAGAAGTAGAAGAGGTTATTCTATGCCAGGTTTTTCTCTTATGATTCCCAATTCTTTTTCTCCTTGTCCCTTCCACAACCCTCATTTAACATCTCATTTGCATCAGGCAACATGGATGCTGATAAACTGAAATACCAATCTTTCTTGAACATACTTCCACGCTGACACAATTATATTTTACTAACTCACTTCAATTAATCAGTATGATAGAATCACCCTATTGACAGTGGTGCTCACCTACAAGCTACACACGATAAAGGGACTACATTTATGAACATCATCATCATGTAGCAGGTCCTTTGCAGAACGTCGCTCTCATCACAGTCTGCCTGAAAGAAACTCGGTCTCTCGCCAGTTCTCCCACCTCATGTACTTTCATACTCAAGGAGTCACTTACATCCTGTGCCCATCTTCGTGTCGGACATCACTCACAGTTAATAAGTACAAGGCTATTCTCATGCCAGCTGTGTACTGGGCAAGTGGCAGGAGATCCCATTTCTATTAACAGATCAACAACACTTGATGCATGATGTTGTCACATAATGCCAGGCACCTTTTCTTTCCAGCAGATTGTCTGGTACTAATTTTAGTCTGGGTTGATCTGGGAAAACCATTCACAGTGTGGAACACTAAAATGTTTGAAGTACTAGGGAACAGCTAAACTAGTTATAAATCAGCTTGCAAAGCTTTACTTATTACTGACAGAGTTAACTTCAGTTAACTTCAACACACATTAAAAATGTTGTGTTCATGTTACTATGTAAATCCCTGGCAAATTTCTTTTTTTTTGGGTGGGGGGGGACCTGAAGGATAAAGGTGTACACGGACATCTATAAGAGCATGCCTCAAGTATTAAACTGACAAACCCTGCGAGTCAGACAGTTAATCAGAAGGAGATCTGAGTGCAGTTATGAACAGTGTATCCAACTCAAGTTAGAGTGCAGATATGAACAGTGTATCCAACTCCAGTCTGAGTGCAGTTATGAACAGTGTATCCAACTCCAGTCTGAGTGCATTAAGAACAGTGTATCCAACTCCAGTCAGAGTGCAGTTAAGAACAGTGCATCCAACTTCAGTCTGAGTGCAGTTATGAACAGTGCATCCAACTCAAGTCTGAGTGCATTAAGAACAGTGCGTCCAACTTCAGTCTGAGTGCAGTTATGAACAGTGCATCCAACTTCAGTCTGAGTGCAGTTGTGAACAGTGTATCTAACTCAAGTCTGAGTGCAGTTGTGAACAGTGTATCTAACTCAAGTCTGAGTGCATTAAGAACAGTGTATCTAACTCAAGTCTGAGTGCATTAAGAACAGTGCATCCAACTTCAGTCTGAGTGCAGTTATGAACAGTGCATCCAACTTCAGTCTGAGTGCAGTTGTGAACAGTGTATCTAACTCCAGTCTGAGTGCAGTTATGAACAGTGTATCCAACATCAGTCTGAGAGCAGTTATGAACAGTGTATCCAACTCAAGTCTGAGTGCATTAAGAACAGTGTATTCAACTCCAGTCACAGTGCAGTTAAGAACAGTGCATCCAACTTCAGTCTGAGCGCAGTTATGAACAGAGTATGCAACTCTCGTCTGTGTTCAGTTATGAACAGTGTATCCAACTCCAGTCTGGGTGCAGTTATATGACCAATGTCTAGTGGTGTGGTCATTCATTTGTCTGTTTTGATTTCATATCTGCTCAGTCTAGAATTCTCTGTTATGAGTTCAGAACCGACAGCACAGCACTCAGGACACTCCCATAAGTGCTTCGTCCCCAGCAGCAAGTGCTGCTCTAATTCTGATGGTACCAGTAACAGTCTGATTGTATGTCCAACTCACTGCTCCCCTGAGTGTTCAGTGTTGGCTAGATCCCCTGGTCACTATACACTGCACCATTCTCTTCAGACAGTGATGATCTATTTGTGCCTTCACACTGTTTGCTTATTTTCAAAGGGTCCTTATGAAATCTAGCTTGTCATGCATAAATTTACCAACAAGTGGTGCAGAACCAGCCAGTCTATCTGTCTGTTAATTTCCCTGCACACCCGCAGTCTCTAAAGAAAATATCCAAAAGACGCTAACTAAATGGGACTGTCATCAACTACTTCCTATTAAGCATTCATCAGGGTTTATAACAATATGCCAACAACAAACACTGAAATAGCTAACTGGTGTAATAAAAGACAGCTACTGTCACATTAAATATGTATCCAGTTAATGAAATTGTAATTGTGTAACATTATATTTAATAAATAAAATTCTGCCCATATTTGTATCTGTTTCTGTCTAAACTATCAAAAATATTTTCAATTGTTCCCAGTACACAAGTGTAAACTGGCTGAAGAACACTGGTATAAGACATGTGACGAATGAGCAATATTGTAACAGAGATAATATAAATAGTGTACTGGATTCAAGAGACAGGATATGAGCAACAGCTGAGCAGAGATGATATAAGGATAAAACTGGAAATTACTGTGAGAAAAGATAAATTAAAAAAGGAAAAAGAGGGATTACAAGAAATAAAACAGGGGATACAATACAAGTGGAGGAACCCCATTAAAATGGTAACACATATTTGTGAACATGTTAGTGATAACAGAAAAGTGGAGCTAGCAGCCACAACAGTAAAACTGTTCAATACAGTGACACATATGACAGAAACTGACAGAAATAAAACAGATATCAAGGAAGACACTGGCATATACATGAAGCAGACTGAAGACACACAAAACCAGAAACTAACAGACATAAAACAGAAATCAGAGAGGCAGATATATGAAGCACACTGAAGACACACATGAGAGACAAGGAACTGACCAACAACAGGGCTGTGATTCTGTCCTGCAGGATGTGCTGACTTCCCCCTGCCTCTCAGCTCCTTGAGCAAACCCTGGGGACAGTTTTCATGCTGATATTCACTAATGGCTAGTTCCCACATGAACACAAATGTAAAGATGGTTAGATTTCACAATTACAGAAACACTGGAGCTTCCAAGGAGTTCAGACATCAAACAGTTCAAACATTAAAGGCATTCAAACATCCAAGAATTCAAATATCCAAGGAGTTCAAGCACCCAAGAGTTCAAACATCCAAGGAGTTCAAACATCCAAGGAGTACAAACATCAAAGAAGTTCAAACATACAAGGCGTTCAAACTTCTAAGAAATTTAAACATCCCAGCAGTTCAAATATCCAAGCAGTTTAAACATCCAAGATTTGTGTAGGCTGGATAAATGTAGGCAAGAAGAGGAGTGGGTCAAAGTATCCAAGCAAGACTCAGACTTGTGTAAGGTTCTCATCACTTTAGGTTGTGAGTGCAGGGACTGGCCAGCTGGTGCTGCAGAATCAGAAGTTCAACAAATGATTCATGACAATTCCCGCCCAAGTGATGTGATCATCCATACAGATGGTTCTGTGTTAAGAGTTAGAAGAAGTGCATGGGGGTTCATAGCAAAAGCAAATAAACAACGCTTAGTGCAACAAAACCTGGCATATGAAATCACTTGGTCTAGTTTGAAAATGGAAATGGGGAAAGTCACTGCTGCCTTCCACTGGCTTGAGAATCAGCTGTACAGACTTGTCGTAATTGTAACTGACCCACAAAGTACGCTGAGAAAGGTGGAGACAGAAATGCTCCCTGCATCACTTCAGCAGTCCCGGGTAGTAAGCGTCCTTTGGAGATTTTTTTCTCCAGGTCAGGCTGGTGTGTTCGTAAATGAGCAGGTGGATAGACTGGTCTGTTCTGCACCAATTGGTGGTGAATTATTCTATGACAAGCTGGATGTTGTGAGGGCCTTTGGGAGCAAGTGAACAGTGAGGAGGCACAGATCACTACAGTCTGAAGAAAGTGGCGCTGCGGGCAGTTACCAGTGGATCTGGCCAACACTCAAGGGAAAGGTGAGAGTTACTGGTACCATCAGAACTCAAACTCTTCACGTGCTGCTGAAGATGGGGATGGAGCGTTTATAGGAGTGTATTGAGTGCTATGATGTTGATTCTTAATTCAACATTCATTCAAACATCTAAGGAATTCAAACATCCAAGAAGTTAAAACAGGCACGGTGTTTGAGCATCCACGGAGTTCAAACATCCAAGGAGTTTAAACATCCAAGGAGTTCAAACATCCAAAGAGGTCAAACATCCAAACATGTGTGAGAAATCAAACACAAAATACAATTTGTGTGGTTGAACAGCATATATACATGGTTGTTAATTCCAACACAAATACAGCAACTGATGCTGGTATGGCCGAGGTGAATATTCTTTAATGATAATTATAGAAGTGTCAAGAAAGGAACTGTTTTCAAAGTAACACACATAAAAACCACACCAATGAACAAATCTTGACCGTGTGTGGGTTCCAGAAAAAAGAACAGACCTAATGAACCCCTTAACAAGCATGTCATAAAAGGTAAAGAATTAGGTAGGGTGTTTTCTTTGAAATCGGAGTGCTTCTGCCTGAGAGGCAAGGAACCAACAGTCTGCATACAAAAAAGTCAGGTCTGTAAAACAGATGTGCATGCCAAACTCAAGTTCTGGAAAAATACTCAAGTCCAGAAGCGGATGAACAACCAGAACTTTCCGCCAGAGATGATAGCTGAAAATGCTCAGCAGAAAAAGAAGATATTTTACAGTGTGGGAGCTGTGCATGAGAATGTGAGTATAAAGGAGAGAGAAAGAAGCTACTTACCTGCAATGGTTTCTCATAAGGATATTTGCCGCTGAAATCAAAGAAAAGTTTGGCTCCTAAGATAGCACCCAGCCATCCGTCAGGCCTGTACCGTGGCTGCACCATGAGTGGGATATAGTCTTTTCTCAGATGGAATGTGTATTCGGCCTCTGTTAATCAAATAATACAATTTGTTATCATTTAGTCAAACCTAGACAGTCTGAAGACAAAAGCAAAAGAACTTTGGAGTTCACTCACTGAGACTGAATAACTGTCATCTTAACAATTTTTGCCCTGCAATTGCTTAATTTAAAAAAAAAACACATGGGTCATGAACACGAGCAAATGTCTTTTAAAAAACCCTTTAATGTCAACTATTTCACACCAGTATTTAATAAACTGCAGACTATTTCACACAGGTATTTAATAAACTGCAGACTTTTCACACCGGTATTTAATAAACTGCAGACTATTTCACTTCTTCTTCTTTCTTTTTCCTTCCACGTATGCCGCTAAGCGTTGTGGGGAGATGCAAGTTCCTGTCATAAGCAAGGCGGGCAGCATCTGATGTTCTGAGGCCACGCTTTTGGCAGGTTTCGGAGACCCCGTCAATCCACCGTTTCCTTGGTCTTCCTCTTGCCTTATATCCTGAGCTTCTTTGGTTGAAAATTTGTGATGTTATTTGGTCATTTTTCATCCTGGTTAGATGTCCAAACCATTTCATTCTTTGATGTTCTATGTAGTCTAAACATGGTGTAGTTTTGACAGTGTTTCTAATGTCTATGTTCTTTATCCTGTCTAGTCTGGTCTTATTCGCTGCTTTTCTTAGACATTTCATTTCACAGGCTTCTATTTTTCTTTCATGGGTCTTGTTGATTGTCCATGTCTGGCACTGGTAGCAGAGTGTTGGAATGAAGATGGTGTTTATCAATTGTCTTTTGGTCTTCATGGTTATATCTGGATGTTTAAGCAGAGGTGATAGTTGGTATGTGACAGCATTTGCTTTCTGTATTCTTGTTTCTATCTCTCTGTCCATTCTTTCATCCTCTGTAAATATACTGCCCAAGTATTTGAACTCTTTGGTTTGCTTGATTTTGGCACTTCCAACATTTATATTCAGTGGCCGGTGTGTTCTGCTGATCTTCATAACTTCTGTTTTTTCTGTACTGATTCTCATATTATGTTGTAAACAGCTGTTGTTGAGAGTAGTCAGATGTTCCTGTAGATCATATTCATTTTGATACAGTATGCTTTGATCATCAGCAAAAAGTAATTCGTTTATAGCATACACGTCTGGGTTTGCTTCTACAGTGATCTTATCCATGTATGTTATGAAAAGTAATGGTGACAGTACACATCCTTGTCTGACACCAGTTGTGACTTTGAACCATTCAGAAAGACCACTAGATGTTCTTACTGCACTTTCACTTTTTTCATAGAGGGCTCTGATGTTGTCTAATAATTGACCCTGCACTCCGTAATCGTCAAGAATTCTCCACAGCACATCTCTGTCCACACGGTCGAATGCCTTCTCTTGATCTACAAAGACCACGTTCAGCTCTTTATTGTATTCGAGTGTCTTTTCACAGACTTGTCTTAGTGCAAATATGGCATCAGTGCAACCTCGCCCTTTCCTGAAACCGAATTGTGCTTTACTCAGTAGAGGTTCAACCTTTGCTCTTATCCTACCTTCTAAGATCTTTGCATACATTTTCCCCACATGACTTAGTAAAGATATTCCTCTATAAGTTCCACATTCTCTCTTGTTTCCTTTTTTCTTCCAGATAGGTACTACAACTGATCTTTGCCAATCCACTGGTACCTTTCTCTCTGCCCATGCTCTATTGAAAATTCTCTCCAGCCAGGTGATCATAGTGTCCCCTCCAGCCTGAATGACTTCTGTTGTTATTCCGTCGATACCAGCTGCTTTGTGTCTTTTACTTGTTTTGATAACTTTCTCTACTTCATCCCGCAGGATATGTGGTTCTAGATGATCTGGAGCCCTTGAATGGAATTCTGCTGTTTCATGTACTCCCGACGGGTTCAAAAGTTCTTTAAAATATTCCTCCCATCTTTTTTTAATTTCTTTTTGGCTGAATAATGGTTTTCCATTTTTATCATTTATGACTGATGTTGGATTGAAGCTTTCTTCTCTTAATCGCATCGCTTTTACACTCTTATAAAAGTCTCTTGATGATTCTGTACATAGCTGTGTTAGGTGTTCACCATACTTTTTCCATGAATCCTCTTTGGATTTCTTTATTGTTCTCTTGGTGTCTCTTCGAGTTAGTCTGTACCTAATGTAATCATTTTCGTCTTTTGTTTTTAACCATATTTGAAACATCTTCTTTTTATTTGACACTGCTTCTTTGACTTCTTCATTCCACAAAGCGGTACCCTTTTTCTTGCCTTTGCCCGTCTTTCTGGTACCACACTTGTCTTTTAATATCTTCGTGATGGTTGATTTATAATAATCCCATTCTTCTTCAATTCTTACTGGTTCCTTGGCAATATCTGCAAAAGCCTTTGTTATTTCTGGTTCAAATTCATGTTTGATATTCTCTTCCTCTAATTTCTTAGTGTTGATGATTTCTTCACGTTTCTGTTTATGTAGACTGTTTCTACTTGAGTTGCATATGTTCATAACTACTGGGCGATGGTCTGAATCCAGTCCCGCATTTGGGACAGCTTTTGAGTCTCTTACCTTCCTCTTCTGCCGTTGGCAGACTATTTCACACCGGTATTTAATAAACTGCAGACTATTTCACACCGGTATTTAATAAACTGCAGACTATTTCACACCGGTATTTAATAAACTGCAGACTATTTCACACCGGTATTTAATAAACACCAGACTATTTCACACCGGTATTTAATAAACTGCAGACTATTTCACACCGGTATTTAATAAACACCAGACTATTTCACACCGGTATTTAATAAACTGCAGACTATTTCACACCGGTATTTAATAAACTGCAGACTATTTCACACCGGTATTTAATAAACTGCAGACTATTTCACACCGGTATTTAATAAACTGCAGACTATTTCACACCGGTATTTAATAAACTGCAGACTATTTCACACCGGTATTTAATAAACACCAGACTATTTAACACAGGTATTTAATAAACTGCAGACTATTTCACAGAGGTATTTAATAAACTGCAGACTATTTCACACAGGTACTTAATAAACTGCAGACTATTTCACACAGGTATTTAATAAACACCAGACTATTTCACACAGGTATTTAATAAACACCAGACTATTTCACACAGGTATTTAATAAACTGCAGACTATTTCACACAGGTATTTAATAAACACAAGACTATTTCACACAGGTATTTAATAAACTGCAGACTATTTCACACAGGTATTTAATCAACGCTAGACTATTTTACACAGGTATTTAATAAACAGCAGACTATTTCACACAGGTATTTAATAAATGGCAGACTTTTTCACACAGGTATTTAATAAATGGCAGACTATTTCACATAGGTATTTAATAAACGGCAAACAGACCATTTGACATCAACAGTACAGATTTATGCCCAAACAGCAGATAGTTCAGAAGAAGATATTGACGCATCTTATGACAAGTTAGACATGGCTGTTGATCAATGCAAAAAATTGTGAAGTAACAATGGTACTTGGAGATTTCAATGCGGAAATCGAAAGTAAAAAAGTGTACGGAATAACGGGTGGCTATGGCCTAGGAGAAAAGAATGTGAGAGGTGACAAATTAATAGCATGGGCTGAGTCGCACAGTATGATAAAAGGTAACACCTGGTTTAAACATCATCCTCGAAGATTGTGGACTTGGAAAAGTCCTGGTGATAATGTCCACAATCAGGCTGATTATATTTTGATTTCAAGAAGATTCCGGAGCAGCTTAGTTGGAGGAAAGATTAGACCAGGAGCAGACTGCGTTAGTGACCATGTTCCAGTAATAGGAAAGGTTAGAATAAAACTAAAGAATATTAAGAAAACACCACAGAACATTAAGTTAAATTTCGGAATACTTAGAACTTATAATGAAATAAAGGAACAGTACAATGTCACAATACAAAACCGGTATAATGCAATTGAAATTATACAGACTATTGATAAACAGTCGGATATTTTGCGTGAGTCAATTCAGCAGATATCAAAAGAGACAATCCCACCAACCCATGGAGTTGCAAAAAGGAAATGGACGTCAACCAAAATTCTGCAGTTGATTTGATTTCATTTAATTCAAGAACTAACATCACAGCACTCCTTATAGACTATACAAGACTGTGTTAGGCGTGAAGAAGTAATCAAACTGTTATTAAAATTAAACACTGATGGAAAAGATCTACGAATAATAAAGAATATGTACTGGCAGCAAATAGCAGCTTAAAGAATTAACAACTGTTTAGGTACATTTCAGAGCATAAAGAGGGGTGTACGACAAGGATGTGTACTGTCACCTGATTTGTTTTAAATATACAGTGAATATATAATGAGATCTTTAATTGGCATGCCCTGAATTGTGGTTGGTGGGCGCAATATAAATAATTTACGTTATGCTGATGACACAGTCTTGGTAGCAACAAGTCAGAAAGAACTACAGGAAATGTGGTGTTAGAAAGTGGAAGAATGGGCCTCAGTTTGAATAATGGGTAGACAGAAGTAATGGTGGTATCAAAGAAAAGAATTATTCCTAAATGTGTAATAAAAGTCAACGGTGTTATTTTGGGACAAGTACAGAAATGTAAGTATCTGGGCACATGGATAACATCAGATGGAAGATGCAAAACTGAGATATGAAACAGAATAGGTTAGGCAAAAACTGCATTTTGTAAAAGGAAGAACATCTTATGCAATATATCTTTGTCACTGAGGGTTAGAAAAAGAATTCTTGATTGCTACATACATCCAGTTTTAACATATGGCTGTTGAGTCCTGGAAAATTGGTAGGCAGGCCAAACAATTTCTTGAGGCCTCATACATGTGCTTTTACAGAAAAATGCTTAAAATACCTTGGACAGCCAAAAAGAGCAACCAAAAGATTTTGAAAGAGGCGGGAGCCTGAAGACAACTTATCACAGACATCAGAAGGAGACAGTCATAAATTTTCGGCCATGTTGTGAGAAGGGGGAAAATGGAACATGTTGTGATCATTAGAAAGATTTGTGGAAGGAGGGATAGAGGAAGACAACAAGAGAAGATTCTTGACAGTCTTGGTGCATGGCATGGAGGTGTGTCAGCACAGGGAACTGATACATGCTGTAGGAGATCACAGGTTGTGGAGAGGCATGATCGCCCACGCAAGTTGGCAAGACATGTGATGACGATGATGGTTTAATCAACTGTTAAAACTTTATCAACACTTTTACTTTTTTCTCGAAATATATAAAGACATTTAAAATGACATCTAAAATTTATCAATAAACAAGAACAGAGTAGAACATTAAATTCCTCTGAGCCTAAAACAAATATGTTTGGGATGACTTATACCAAGAGCCTATGATCTCTCTATGTCTGCAGCCTGTGGGGAAAATTAGGTTAGCCTATCTCAATGAATCTCTAGACAAAAGTTAACCAAACTCTCTGTCAACATAGTTTCTGCTTGATCTATTCCAACTCAGATAACTGTAGCTTTATTTTAACTCTTTCAGTCTCAAACAAATATTTTTTAATGTTTCATATCTGAAGTGGTTGTTGCTGAAAACTAAAATATATGTTGTGTGATGATAATGATGCTGATGATGAAAATGATGATGATGATGCAGATGACAATGATGATGATGATGATGATGAGAGCATTCAGTGGTACTGAATGAGTTCAAGCCAAGGCTTTTTTTCTGGAGGGGTAATGGCACACAGTTCTTACACCATTTAGAATTAATTTATAGCTCATAAGAGTGGGCTTACACATATATATTATATACTTGAGTAGCACCAAGCCCACAACAGAGATTATGGGTTCAAAAGGGTGTAGTGAAAAGATCCACATGCAGACAACTTACCGGTCCGACAGTTAGGGCACTGTTTATATTTCTCTGACATACAAATGAGTACTACTGCTGCATTCTCGATTGCTTCTGCAGTGGCTTGTAAGGAGGCTCCTCCCATCTGTTCCCAGTCCACCCAGAGCTTGTACCCTTCAGCCTAAGGGAAACAACATCAATTTACACATGAGCAGGCTCCGTAACTACACAGACAATCAGCTTGCAACATAATATACTTCCTGTTGTGACATTCAGCATACAAGAAATATGGAAGTAATGTGTATGTTATTTATGCCTGTGAATCTTGGACAATTAATAAACAAATCAAACAATTTCTTGAGGTTACCATATTATGGACAGACCAGAGCAAGTCATTATCCTTCACCTTAGAACAGGCCACAATCGACTATGCTGCCACATGTACAACAAATTTAAGATTGGCCAATCAGCCATGTGTACCTGTGGACTGGCACCTGAGACAACAAATCATATCCTCCAAGACTGACCCAGAGCCAATGCTTCCAGGCAAAACTTCTGGCCAAAAGAGACACTTGTGGAAGTCAAACTTTACGGGCCGCTTAGTAAATTACAAAAGACAGTGAAATTCATACTAGAGACAGCTTTGCAAATATAGATAATTTATTTCATGCGAACGAAAGAAGAAAAAAAAATGTCTTGAGGCCTCAGAGATGTGGTTTTAGAGAAGAAGCTTTAGAATTCCTTGGATGGCAAAAAAGAACAACCCAAAGGTTTTGAAAGAAGCGAGGACTTATCACAAACATCAGAAAGAGACAGTCATCATTTTCTTGTCATGTTATGAGAAGATGGAAACTGGAACATGCTTCGACATCTGTAATGATCTGTGCAAAAAGAGACTAGAAGAAAACAGAAGATTCTTGGCAGCCTTTTGTCATGGCATGCAAGGAGTTAGCACATGAAATGACTCATGCTATTGAAGATCCCAGAATGTGGAGAGTCATGATCACCAATGCCATCGGCAAAGGCGCTTGATGATGATGTGTCCTTTACAGGATATCGCAAACAAACCGCTGTTGTGTGGTTTTACTGGGCAATTTTTATGTTCAGTAGTCAGCCTCTGTTTTCTGTACTGCACACCACTCAAACTACTGTCTAAATCTATGTGAAGCGATCTGTTATCAAATCAAATGCTCCTGACTTGGAACTACTGTATTTTGTGATTGTGAAACTGTGTTCACAGTCCTGAAACCATTGGAGGGAGGGGGAAGAGGGGTGGTTACTCATAAAACACTAAAACAATCTTTGGTTACTGAAAATGTTTGTGATGGTGAAGATGGTGTTGGTAGGGCTGAAGAGCGAAGGCGCTTGCTCTAGAATCCTCATCATTATATTTCATGATAGGCTGCAGGAGCAGTCAAGGTTGGTTATCTTACATGATCACCAGAGTCTTGGATCAGGTTTGTGTGATTCACCTAATGTTTTCACCTCATCTCTTCAAGATGGGTGTTTGGAAGAGCTGAAGGTAAGACAGGCCTGTGGGCCCAATTTGTGACCCTGTGAAAATAAAATGTGTCCATTCATTCCCTCCTCTTCTACCTTGCAGTGTCTAAGGGAAGGATAAACTGTAAAAGAGTGCTTGTTTGTGTGCTTTATATATGGCATTTTTCACGGACTCTCTGTCCATAACTGACACATTTGGCCAATTGTTATAGTAGCAGAAGGCATGATGCCAGGAAAAGGGGCAGGGGTTGACCAGCATGAAGATGGGAACAGGATATAAGTGACACCTTGGGTGGGAAAGTGCAAGATGAGAGGGATTTGGAAAGCTGAGTTTCTTTCAAGCAGGCATTGATGAGAGGATGTTCTGTAAAGGACCTACTACATAATGATGATGATGGCAACTAGTTTGATTTATATTTGGTCTCTACATTATTGGTTATGAGGTATACTGTCTGTTAGCACTTGAGTTAGATGGCTGAACCAATTCACCTGTGGTTTTTTTATATATTTTTTTTATTTTTAATTTTTATTTTCAAGGAAGTTAGCACTGCCATTTCATGATTTCTAACTTTTTTCCCTGATGCTTTTCTCAAGCACCTCATCTCAGTTACTGTAACTATTTTGGTTACTGTCCGTGTCTATCACTGGTACCACAGAGTTGGTAAAAGACTATTACAGAGACTCCCTCAAAGATGTTCAAATAGTGATAACAATCACTCACTAATTCACCATGTTGAAGTTCTTGATGCTTAGATTCATACTGCATACTGAAAGAAGTAAGCATGGCAAACAAGTGTTAACTCTCTACTGGTGAAACTAGTGTTCCATCTAAACAATTCGATTGACTGATCTCTCTAAGGGCATTTACAACTTTGAGGCAATCCATAGGCAATCCATAGGCCATCCATCTGCAGCTAAGGCAGATCCAGCCAATCTATCAGCTCTTTAATTGTGAACAACACTCACATAGCATGGGACAAAGATGAAGATAGCTGCAATTCAAGAGGAGTGAAGAAATAAGAGAACTGTCTGGGCAACCAGTGGTAAGACAGAGAAGATGGCACTTTATTGGAAACATTCTGACTAGAGATGAATAGATAATCACCAAACAGGCACTGACATTGGAAGCAGCTGGTCTGAGGATATACAAAAGAAACCCTAAGGTGAATGCTGACAACAGAGGCCAAATGTGCTGGACTGGATTCCATCCATGATATCAGGGTGATTACACAGGATAGAACAGAATGGAGAAAAAGAGTGTCAGCCCTGTGTGACATATAATGGCACAAAATGATAAAATAGTGTCAGCCCTGTGTGACATATAACGGCACAACAGGATAAAATAGAGTGTCAGCCCTGTGTGTCATATAACGGCACAACATGATAAAATAGTGTCAGCCCTGTGTGTCATATAATGGCACAAAATGATAAAATAGTGTCAGCCCTGTGTGACATATAATGGTACAACAGGATAAAATAGTGTCAGCCCTGTGTGACATATAATGGCACAACAGGATAAAATATAGAGTGTCAGCCCTGCATGACATATAATGGTACAACAGGATAAAATAGTGTCAGCCCTGTGTGACATATAATGGCACAACAGGATAAAATAGAGTGTCAGCCCTGTGTGACATATAACGGCACAACAGGATAAAATAGAGTGTCAGCCCTGTGTGACATATAATGGCAAAACAGGATAAAATAGTGTCAGCCCTGTGTGACATATAATGGCACAACATGATAAAATAGTGTCAGCCCTGTGTGACATATAATGGTACAACAGGATAAAATAGAGTGTCAGCCCTGCATGACATACAACGGCATAACAGGACAATAAATTCCTAAGAAGATAACACCAATGACAAGAACAATGATACTTTATTGTCCTGACAAAAGGTTAACAAAAACATCAGACATAAACTTACTGTAAGACTGGCAGACAACTTTTTCACCAACTCCTTCTCAGTCCATGAGTAACTGATGAAGATGTGATTTTTGGACGAGTGTGCACTGGGTGAACCTGCAGACAGATCTTTAAACATCAGTTGAAAAAACATACTACATCTTTTTCTTCTTCTTCTTTAATTCACCAGCTGTAAGTTCTGGTTGTTCATCCACCTTTGTCCTCCTGTCCTGTTCGAGAACCTGAGTATTATGTGCATATCCCTTTTACAGGCTCATCTGTGTGCAGACTGTTGGTTCCTTGCCTCTCTGGTACTTGCACTTCGACTTTAAAGGAAGCTACCAATTAGTTGACTTTTAGGCCATGCTTCTGGGTAGGCAGTGGTCTACTTCACAAAGGGAACCCAGAAACCCACACAGGAAATATCTTGTTTCTAGGAATGTACAATTAAAGTCTATCTATGTGACTGACCTCTTGGTTTTGTTGAGACTAGTGTTGGCATTTGTGGTAATAATCTCCCAGTTCATATATAGAGACTTTACAGTTTGTTTCAAAGCCTGACTTATGTTTCAAATGCTGGCTTATGTTTCAAAGGCTGACTTATGTTGCAAATAATGACTTATGTTTCAAAGGCTGACTTATGTTTCAAATGCTGACTTATGTTTCAAAGGCTGACTTAAACACATGGGTTGGGTGTCACTGTATGGTTTCGGTTGATTTCTACTTTAGAAGTTACTGAGGGTCTCTGTGGCAAAGCTGTCAAGCCTTTAGCCTCATGTTTTGAACTACCTTGGTACAGAGACATCAACGGCAACCCTTGTGCAACAATCATGACATCTATGGCAACCCTCCTGCAACAATCTTTACCTCTATGGCAACCCTTCTGACATCTATGGCACACAATCTTGACATCTATGGCAACCCTTTCTGCACGAATCTTGACATCTATGGCAACCCTTCTGTAACAATCCTGACATATTTGGCAACCCTTCTGCAACAATTTTGACATCTATGGCAACCCTTCTGCAACAGTTTTGACATCTATGGCAACCCTTCTGCAACAATCTTGATATCTATGGCAAGCCTTCTGCAATAATCTTGACATCTATGGCAACCTTTCTGCAACAATACTGACATCTATAGCAACCTTTCTGCAAACAATCCTGACATCTATAAAACCCTTCTGTAAAAATCTTGACATCTATGGCAACCCTTCTGCAACAATCTTGACATCTACAGCAAGCCTTCTGCATCAATCTTGACATCTATGGCAACCCTTCTGTAACAACCTTGACATCTATGGCAAACAATCTTGACATCTGTGGCAACCCTTCTACAACAATTTTGACATCTATGGCAACCTTTCTGCAACAATCTTGACATCTATGGCAAGCCTTCTGCACTAATCTTGACATCTATGGCAAACAATACTGCATCTATGACAACCTTTCTGCACCAATCTTGACATCTATGGCAACCCTCCTACAATAATCTTGACATCTATGGCAATAATCATGACATCTGTGGCAGCACTTCTGCACCAATCTGATGTCTATGGCAACAATCTTGACATCTATAGCAAGCCTCCTGCAAAAATGTTGACATCAATGAGAACCCTTCTGCAACAGCAACAACTCTGAGTAACCATCATTGCCCATACCAGGGCTGCGACAGATAACCAAAAAGAAGGATCACACAAATCTCACATATGTACAGTATGTACAGTCACTTCCTGCTTTATACATTACAGTCACTTCCTGCTTTATACTGTACAGTCACTTCCTGCTTTATACAGTAAAGTCACTTCCTGCTTTATACATTACAGTCACTTCCTGCTTTATACTGTACAGTCACTTCCTGCTTTATACTGTACAGTCACTTCCTGCTTTATACTGTACAGTCACTTCCTGCTTTATACAGTACAGTCACTTCCTGCTTTATACAGTACAGTCACTTCCTGCTTTATACAGTACAGTCACTTCCTGCTTTATACAGTACAGTCACTTCCTGCTTTATACATTACATTCACTTCCTGCTTTATACTGTACAGTCACTTCCTGCTTTATACTGTACAGTCACTTCCTGCTTTATACTGTACAGTCACTTCCTGCTTTATACAGTACAGTCACTTCCTGCTTAATACATTACAGTCACTTCCTGCTTTATACAGTACAGTCACTTCCTGCTTTATACATTACAGTCACTTTCTGCTTTATACAGTACAGTCACTTCCTGCTTTATACAGTACAGTCACTTCCTGCTTTATACTGTACAGTCACTTCCTGCTTTATACTGTACAGTCACTTCCTGCTTTATACAGTACAGTCACTTCCTGCTTTATACAGTAAAGTCACTTCCTGCTTTATACATTACAGTCACTTCCTGCTTTATACTGTACAGTCACTTCCTGCTTTATACTGTACAGTCACTTCCTGCTTTATACAGTAAAGTCACTTCCTGCTTTATACATTACAGTCACTTCCTGCTTTATACTGTACAGTCACTTCCTGCTTTATACTGTACAGTCACTTCCTGCTTTATACAGTACAGTCACTTCCTGCTTTATACTGTACAGTCACTTCCTGCTTTATACTGTACAGTCACTTCCTGCTTTATACAGTACAGTCACTTCCTGCTTTATACTGTACAGTCACTTCCTGCTTTATACAGTACAGTCACTTCCTGCTTTATACAGTACAGTCACTTCCTGCTTTATACATTACAGTCACTTCCTGCTTTATACAGTACAGTCACTTCCTGCTTTATACAGTAAAGTCACTTCCTGCTTTATACATTACAGTCACTTCCTGCTTTATACAGTACAGTCACTTCCTGCTTTATACTGTACAGTCACTTCCTGCTTTATACAGTACAGTCACTTCCTGCTTTATACAGTACAGTCACTTCCTGCTTTATACAGTACAGTCACTTCCTGCTTTATACAGTACAGTCACTTCCTGCTTTATACAGTACAGTCACTTCCTGCTGTATATAGTACAGTCACTTCCTGCTTTATACAGTACAGTCACTTCCTGCTTTATACTGTACAGTCACTTCCTGCTTTATACAGTACAGTCACTTCCTGCTTTATACAGTACAGTCACTTCCTGCTTTATACAGTACAGTCACTTCCTGCTTTATACAGTACAGTCACTTCCTGCTTTATACAGTACAGTCACTTCCTGCTTTATACAGTACAGTCACTTCCTGCTTTATACAGTACAGTCACTTCCTGCTTTATACAGTACAGTCACTTCCTGCTTTATACAGTACAGTCACTTCCTGCTTTATACAGTACAGTCACTTCCTGCTTTATACAGTACAGTCACTTCCTGCTTTATACTGTACAGTCACTTCCTGCTTTATACTGTACAGTCACTTCCTGCTTTATACTGTACAGTCACTTCCTGCTTTATACAGTACAGTCACTTCCTGCTTTATACAGTACAGTCACTTCCTGCTTTATACTGTACAGTCACTTCCTGCTTTATACAGTACAGTCACTTCCTGCTTTATACTGTACAGTCACTTCCTGCTTTATACTGTACAGTCACTTCCTGCTTTATACAGTACAGTCACTTCCTGCTTTATACAGTACAGTCACTTCCTGCTTTATACTGTACAGTCACTTCCTGCTTTATACAGTACAGTCACTTCCTGCTTTATACTGTACAGTCACTTCCTGCTTTATACAGTACAGTCACTTCCTGCTTTATACAGTACAGTCACTTCCTGCTTTATACTGTACAGTCACTTCCTGCTTTATACTGTACAGTCACTTCCTGCTTTATACTGTACAGTCACTTCCTGCTTTACACTGTACAGTCACTTCCTGCTTTATACAGTACAGTCACTTCCTGCTTTATACAGTACAGTCACTTCCTGCTTTATACAGTTGGGTGTAAAAGTAAGAGCTGGACAGTTTTAAAGATGTTTGTCTGTGGATACTCATAATTTTTTTTTAGGCGATGACAGATAATGGAAACTGACGGTTAATGGAAGTTTTACCATATGTGTGTTGAATACTGAGAATGAGGCATTAAATAGCTTCAGGGCCTGACATTACTCACGTGTACTAGTTGCTGAAGCTTCATGTTCTCCCCGCAACAACCACTGAGCACCCCGAACATTCTTCTGTACAACTGGGTTCTCACTGTCCTTCAAGCTGTCAAGGGCAGCTAGCAGTTCTGGGAAGTCATTGATCATCTGCCTGACATTCTTGTCAAAGGAAAGTGTCCACAAACATTCTGCACTGTTCGCTTGCTCCTTGGGGTCAGTGTGCAGCAGCATCTGGCAAAAATCTGCAAGGGCACCTTCCTCAACTATCTGCCAGATGGAGACAAGCAGTGGAGTTATGTCTCATCAAACCTGAATCTGTGGCATTTATCCTTCTATATCAGGGCTATTCTGCTTCTTCTTCTTCGTGTTTACCAGCTGTAAACTCTGGCATAAATTTCTGGTTATTCATCCATTTCTGGACTGCAGTCGTGTTCCAGAACCTGAGTGTTACGTGTGCATCCGTTTTACAGGTCTGACTCATCTGTATGCAGACTGCTGGTTCCTTGCCTCTCAGGCAGATGCAATCTGACTTCGAAGGAAGCTCCCAATTAGTTGACTCTTACGACATGCTTTTGGGTAGGCAGTGGGTCTATTCTTGTTTTCCCCACATTAAAGCCTCAGAACCCACACAGGTCATCAGGGCTATTCAAGTGGTGGCCAGTGAGTCAAATTCAGCCTGCAGAGACCTAGCAAGTAGGTGTGTTGTATTAGTGATTGTTTTAATGCTGAGGCTCAGGCCTGTGTCCTGTGACAATGCCCAGTTTGAACATTCTGGCCACTGAGTAAACTTGGAAAGCCCTGTTCCACATCATGTAACTATATGTATGCCCAACCCTACAGTATGCTGCAGAAGCCTCACCATTTCCTCCTCTTCTTCCACTTTGTTTGTCGTCTAGAGTGCAGGTGGCACATTGTATTTCAGTGTATAACAAGGCTATGATATCTGCACATTTAAGCCCAACACATCCAATTTCAGCAAACTGTTGTGGTCTTTGATAACATGCTTGTTAAGGAACAGTGGGTCCATCAAAATGGGACCAGGAACCCATGAGGAAATAAAAACATTGACAAAAAGAGGTTCTGGAGAAAATAGGAATAAAAATACATTTCTTGAAATAAATTTGAAAAAAAAAAAAACAGAAGTGAAGTATTTTGATCACATTTAATGACATTCAAGATACATTTGTTATGGGCAATAAAAAAATGCAAAGCTTGGTTGGCACTGCCACTATATGAGAGGGTCAACCAATGGATCTAGCCAACATCAAAAACATCCTCGATATTCTTTACTAAGATACACAAAAACTCCTGAACATGTAAACACTGGTGGCCAGGGATTACCTTTGCTTTGTTTGAGTCATTCACTGCTAACTTGGCAAGTCCTTGTGTGAGTTCTGCAGGAGTAAAACCACGAAACCTTCTCTTCTGCTTGTTTTCCAAAGCTTTGTGAATCCAGTGTACAATATTCTTAATTGTGTCTGAAATTATATGCAACACAACTGTTAGCAAAACAAGACTCTCTCTCAATTAGTTACTGTGTTCAGTGTCATGCTTACCTGCAAAACACTACAAGGCTCACTATAGTAGTACTCAGTGAAACCATTATAGATGCCCTAATTATCTTCTTTTTCTTCATCTTCTTCGCGTTCACTGGCTGTAAACTCTGGTGGAAAGTTCTGGTTGTTCATGCACCTCTGGACTTTAGACTTGTTCCAGAACCTGAGTGTTGTGTTCACATATATTTTACAGATCTGACTTATCTGTATGCAGGCTGTTGGTTCCTTGCCTCTCATGCTGATGAACTCTGACTTCTAAGGAAACCCCCAGTTAGTCGACTCCTATGACACTATTGTTGGAGAGGTAGTGGGTCTATTCTTTTTTTCCTCACAATGGGGCCCTGGATCCTACACAGGGAGCCCTAATTATAACTTCTCTGGAGTCTGAAAAGAATACCTGGATTCTCCCCTGTTGATCTGCCACCCAGGATTCAACTTCTGCAGTGGTGGTCTAACCTTCAGGTATCAGCCCAGAGGGGATAAACATACATTAGTTACCTTCATCTGACATTGTTTAATCAATCAATCACATGTTATCTTGGTAAAGAGTGGTGAACATGAATCACTAACAATGCTTCTCCCTAAGGTTTTACACAATGACAGGTTCTATGTTTTGTATTTGACAACCTGTACCATTGCCTGCCTATCACTCAGCTGTCTTTGACAACTCCCCCCCCCCCCCCCCCCTGGTATTTTTGCAGTCTGTCATGATGTATTCCAGTTTTCTTCTTCTCATGATGTTCATAAATAACGTAAATTGTCCCCCCTTGCAGTCCAGGTGGCACATTGTATTTCAGTTTATAACAAGGCTATGATATCTGCACATTTAAGCCCAACACATCCAATTTCAGCAAACTGTTGTGGTCTTTTACGACATGCTTTTGTGAGTGAATATCTTTCAAGACATCTTCACTAATAAATTACTATACATTTAACCGATTCCTAATCATTTGGAAGTCATCACTAAACAATTCACTTGGCTTATTGATAAGTTATGCATCATCACTAAACAATTCACTTGTCTTATTGATAGGTTATAGTTTATCACTAAACAATTCACTTTGCTTATCATAAGTTTTACATCATTACTAAACAACTTACTAATGTCATCAATAAATAACTGACTTGTTTCACCATTAAGCTTAACACCATCACTAAACAACTGATTTATTTCATAAATAAGTGTCACACGATCACTAAACAATTTAATTGTTTCATGAATAAATTTAATATCAACACTAAATAAATAACTTTTTCTTCAACAAGTTTAACATCATTGCTGAATAAATGACTTTTCTTCAAAAAGTTTAACTCCACCACTAAACAAGTGACTTGTTTCATCAACAAGTTTAACATCATGCGTAAACAAATGACTTGTTTCATCAACAAGTTTAACATCACCCCTAAACAACTTACTTGTTTCATCTATAAGTTTAGCATTCTCCTCCTCCTCCACTATGTAGGCAAGAGTTAACATGGCAATGGATTTCAAGAACTCATCATTTGAATTGATTAAAGGCATTATAACCTGTAGAAGACAAATGCAGTGTATTTCCTTCCACAAGACAGATAAATAAAGTTAGTTAATGTACATTTTGTGTAGAAGACTTGCTCACACCGAGGTTTTATTTTCAACTCTATCAGGATTGAGCAATGCTATGAGCATCGATCGAGAAGTTCCAATTTGCCCAAACACTGTGAGCGTCAATCGTGTGTCCTGTACATATTGCTTCGCACACAGCTCCGTATTTGTTTCTAATGAAGCTGCTTTGAAAGTATTCAGAAAAGGTTACTCTAAAGTTTTTTATTTTTATTTTGTACATTAGCCATTATTCAGCCACGTGTAGTTGCAAACTGATCTTATCCCTTTTCAGACTGCGCCTTCTGTAATTTCGTGTTCGACGCCATGGACACCAGTGTTCCAACCACAAGTACAGGCTGCAATATGAGTCTTTCTGTGGCTGAAGCTCAGAAAATGTTTTAGTGGGATGTTTTAAATTCTGATAATGATAATGAAAATTAAGATTTTCCAGAAAATAATTCAAATGGTTAATTTACACCAGTGTCAGCTAAGCAATCAGCTGTTTAAGAATCTAAGGAATTCCAGAAAAATTTAACTAAAAAGCTCAACAAAGTGAGGAAGCAGAAAAACGTGCACAAAACAACACAACGTAATGTTTCGGTGGGGCAGCCTTTTTCAAACATAAGTGAACTACACAAAAGTAACAACGAGGAGAGGAGAGTATGTAGATCTCTAAGGGGTGAGGTGAGCAACGTTTACAAAAATGTTTAAGAATCTAGCGATTCTGACAAGTTAAACACAGAGAATGATTTACTGTTGCCATATTTAGGATGTAAGAGAAGAAAAGTGCTCCAAACAAAGAGACAGTACCATACTATGGCTAAGCTACACTGAAATCATTGCAGCTACAGTCTGTATATAACTGTACAAAGTAATTAGTAAATATTTGTGTATGTGTAATGGTCAATTTTAGTGACATTTCTTTCCCTGAAATTTGTTTCAGCCCTCTGTGAGAACTAAGAGCCTCTGAGTGCTAAACAAATTTAGAAACTTAGTATAACTTTGGAATATGTTATAAAAGTGAACAAACTTTAAAGTGTTACTCTCATATATGGATATTCACTGCTCTTATGGCTGCAAAACCATGGTAAGTGTTGGATTTTTGTTGTTGTAAAATTTTGTTGTGAAATTAACACCTGCTGATGTCTTCTTTAAATTATAACAGTATTAAATATACACTTAGGCTATCCTCTGAAAAACAGTCCCAAATTATCGAGGCTAAGAAAATACCCTAACAGGGCCTCAACGTTTGTGACTATGCTGCCAGGAAAGGGGGCTAAATATTCAGTAAACAACGCGTGACTAGTGCCACTGTGGTAACGTGTCGCATCCGTGTAAGTTCCATCTATAACCCTTCAATTGATAGAGTCGCGGTTCCACTGTCGTGACAGATTCTGGTGGCGGTGTTGTAATTGCAATACTCCTTACTCTAACCCTAAACCTAGGTTAGAAATTAAACCTAGGACCCAGGGGAGAAGTTAAACCTAGAACCCAGAAAAGAAGTTAAACCTAGGACTCAGGGGAGAAATTAAACCTAGGATCCAGGGGAGAAGTTAAACCTAGAACCCAGGGAAGAAGTTAAACCTAGCACTCAGTGTCGGAGCGTTGACACCCTCGATGATTTTGGACCGTTATTCGGAGGAGTGTTTCCCGAGTTATGCGGTATATTCGCCGGAAAGAAGTCCGCAGTTTTCATATAACTGAGGCCTTGTAAGGGTATTTTCTTAGCCTCGATAATCTGGGACCGTTATTCCAAGGATAACCTATACTTATTATCAAATTCAAAATGTTCATTCATTTCTCTACAAAAAAATAAACACTTCTGTAGTGATTAGAAGTATATAACATACTCTCTATTGTCTTTTTTTTTGTACACCACCCCCCTCGGCTATTTTTATTGAGGAAAATTAATGTGGGCCAAGTCTGTAAAAATTCATATGCCTGAAAGAGTTAAGAAACAGTTTATCAGTAGAATAGGTAATTTAAAAAAATAAAAGGACCCTATTACACCATTAGTATTTCAGTCATGGTGCTAAATGCATATTTGTATAGACCACTCAGTACTTTATTGATGATGTGATCAACATCACACCCAGCTGCCTTTAATTCCTAGGACAATTTCCTGGTACACATTATAAGCTATATCACTATGGTATCTTTTAACTCCCTTGAATCCCAGCCATTACATAATGTGCTCTCTTGAATTTTAAATTTGGTCACAGCATACATAATAAATCTGGCCTTCCAGGTAGCTAATTCCACTGTGTGTTTAACCTCTTTGAAAGTTGGGGTGTATGCACTGATTTGTACTAACATCCCTACTACCTTTGGACAACAAGGTAAACACAGGTTAGTCTAGTTTTAACATAACTGCACGACCTTGGAATGAAGCTTGGCAAAGCATGTCAATTCCATGGTCAAGATAGGGGCAATTATAAGCAACTTCTTATGGGAGCAGTCAGCAGAGGCACCTTGAGGTGGCTGCTGTATCATACAAGTTAGTACTTGGTGTAGCTATTAAGGGTACCCTAAATATAGCATCTTTGGATATTGAATGAGGTATCTAGAATTTATCCCATTGGAATGCCATCTAGAAAGTGACTCTTTGAGTAAAAAGATGATCAAACCTTCATGTAGTAGCCTGTAGGGTAAAAAAAAAAAAACACAAAGCAGTCTGCTGCCAAATTGCCTGCAGCTGGATTCAAACCAGGTGTCTACAAGTAATGAAACTGAACTCTACAATATTAGCACAAAAACCTCTATAAGTAACAAAACTAAACTTGGTACTACAACATCCATACAAGAACACAAGCAGACATTAACAACAATCTGAGCTCACTTCTGTGGTCTTGATTTCTTTGAAGTGATGTTTGACACCCGTACATCTGGCAATGTTGTGTAAAGTACTGAGAGAGGCCTTCAGCACATAGTACACATTCTGAAAACAGACCAAAAATGAAGACTTGCTCACACAGAGGTTTTCTCTTTAAGAATCAGCATTGCGAAAGGCATATAAAATTAGGCTATACCTCCGCCTTACAATGATGTTTATTAGAGCATTCAAAGGCAACCAACAAGGAAGGGACAACTCTTGCCAAGTGAGTCAGGTAACCACATGTCTAACTTCAAGGCAAACAGGTCACCGCCAAAGCTGCTCTGTTTCTGTGGCAACCAAAAACCACACAGTGCCCATTCCTGCCCCTTGTAATGAAAAAATTACATAGACCAGTGATTCCCAAACTTTTACTTAGGTTTGGGTGCCTTGAAAAATTTTAAGTGAAAAACGTGAAGCGAGTAAGAAAGGTTTGGGAAACACTGAAGTATCAGCAAAGAAAACAACATACACATGTATAAAATGCACAAGACAGCCTTCAGAAGTGACAGCACAAACAATCCGGCACCAGTAATGCAGGTCACTGTTAGTATATGGTGCAGTTACAACAAATCAGTAGCTGCATAAGCAATTAACTGCATGATGTACAACCAGTTCTGTGGCAACAGGCCACTGAATCTGCATTTTACAACAATGCCAAGTGATTGTAAGAAGACAATAACCATGTTTATGCTCACCTTGCTGTGCATGTTCTCCAGGTAAGGTTTGTGCCCCAGGTTAAGTGTCATGAGTTTGACAGCACCAGTTTCAGCCAGGCACTGGGTGGGAAGGTAGGTAATGGGAACGGTTATTCATATAAAATGCAAAGAATCATCATTACGGGCAGAGAGATATAACAAAGAGACATGACATATGTGCTTATAACACTAATACAGAAAAACAACATATGTGCTTTAACACTAATACAGAGACACAACATATGTGGTACACCACTAATACAGAAACATGACATATGTTCTATAAACACTAACACAGAAACATGACATATGTGCTACAATATCAACACATAGACATGATATACGTCCTACAGCACTGACACAGAAACATGACACATGTGCTACAACACTAACACAGAGACATGACATATGTGCTACAACACTAATACAGAGGTACAATATATATGCTACAACACTAATACACAGACATGACAAATGTGCTGGATTACTAACACAGAGACATGACATATGTGCTACAATATCAACACAGAGACACGACATATGTGCTACAACATTAACAAAGAGACATGACATATGTGCTACAACACTAACACACAGACATGACATATGTGTTACAACACTAACACAGAGACATGATATATATGTTACAACACTAACACAAAGACATGACATATGTGCTATAACACTAAGATATAGCATATGTGCTACAACACTAACACAGAGACATGACATCTGTGCTAAAACACTAACACAGAATCATGACATCTGTGCTACAACACTAACACAGAAACATTACATCTGTGCTACAACACTAAAACAGAGACATGACAAATGTGCTACAACACTAACACAGAGACATGACATCTGTGCTATAACACTAACACAAAGATATGACATATGTGCTACAACACTAACACAGAAACATGACATACATGCTACAACACTAACACAGAGACATGACATATGTGCTACAACACTAACACAGAGACATGACACATGTGCTACAACACTAACACAGAAACATTACAAATGTGGTACAACACTAACACAGAGACATGACAAATGTGGTACAACACTAACACAGAGACATGACAAATGTGCTATAACACTAACACAGAATCATGACATATGTGCTACAACACTAACACAAGGACATGACATAGGCATTACAACACTAACACAGAATCATGACATATGTGCTACAACACTAACACAAAGGTATGACATATGTGCTACAACACTAACACTGAGACATTACATCTGTGCTATTACACTAAGATATGACATATGTGCTACAACACTAACACAGACATGACATATGTGCTACAACAGCAACAAGTGACCCACCTTGGCCAGTTTCTCACTAGCATCGCTGTAATTCCAGCAAGTGTTGTATGTGTAGTAGGTTGGGAACCAAATATCATCGTTCTTGAAAATCCCCAGGCTGTTCATCTGTTTCAGCATGTTGATTGTGATCTCTGGCAATAATAGCAGCAGAGCTGTACTCATTACAGGAATATGTAGAGGTAATACTAGAGACTAAAGTCGCTGAACGCTACAGAGGCTTGAAGTTTGTCAGCTTAGCCAAAGGTTTTCCATTGGCACCAACACCAGAGAAAGCAGGGTTCAACATAATGCCAGCCACTTTTACTCCACAGAACTTTTCCTGACATCCATTTTAAGCAGGGCTGATCTTGGAGAATTGGTGAATTTCTTTTTCGAACATCTTGTTTCAAGGGGGATTTGAACAAGACTACTGGAACAGCAGGCAAGCATGTTCTAGTGAATGCGAGGGAAGGTCTAAGTAGTCACTGTAAACCCCACATTATGCTACTGTTGGTTTGTTTCTATCTGCACAGGACTGCAGGTTACACCTGGCAGGTAAATCTGTTAACAGGTGATCTAATTATAACTTCTTTGGAGGTTTAATGGGGCATCTGGGATCTGGCTTGTTGGTCTGATTTTTACTTCTTCTTCAGCATTCCTAGCTTTTGAGGTTCCTTGCTGCAGATATCACAAACCTCCACTCATCTCTGTGACTAGTTCTCTCTTTTCAGTTGGTGACTCAAAGTGCTTGCAAGTCTGCCTGTATATTATCTCTCCACAATCTTCTTGGTCTGCCTCATGCTCTATGACCATTCAACTCCCTAGTACAGTTTTTACCTCTCTGTCATCTGACATTCTCTCAATATGCCCCAGCCATTTCTGGATACCATACCATCTAGATTGAGATTGCTTAAATCTCTGGATGGTATGGTAAACCTTTAGGTAGCAACCTAGATGGGACAAATAGACTAATAAAATTATTGATACCTTGACGGTCCAGGAACTGGTTTAGCTTGTTTACTCGTTAACATGGATTCACAGCCATATCCTGTAACTGGTTCTGTGTAGCGTGCTAGAACTCTTTTTCTAATCTCCAGTAACAGGGATGTATTTTACAAGATAATCTTCATTTCATAAAAAAAATTTTTTTTAACCTTTTCTAGTCTGTCACATAAATTGCCTAGATGTCTATTAGTAAAGTCTATTTAACTGTTTCAATCCCAGATTATTTAGCAAGCAGATGTCCAAAGGGGAATAACCATAGCCAGAGGAGTACGATGCATCAGATATAACACTTTTAAAGAAGCAATACACACTACTGCAAATTAAAATATCTAACCAGATTTATTTAGTATGTTCAGATCAAAGATGACATACATAGTAACATACACAATGCTATTTGGCAATATACATGGTGCTTTGGTTGGGACTCAAAGAGTTGAAATGTTCAGCTTACCAGCGTATCCAAGATCAGCCAGGTAGTCCCCAATCTCAGTCCTCTCATTGGTGTAGTCCCAATATAGATCACCAATTGCCTTCTGATACTTCATCCCATCTCCATGGTGATATTCCTCCAGATTTTTCAACTCTGTCACAGCAAAGGCCACCCTCTCCTTCACCTGGTCGATGGTCAGGTTCTTGCTCCTAGAGTCAATGTCGTTCTTTGAGGTAGCATTCTGAAATTCAATGGTAGTATGTGCTGTAACAGTTTACTTGTAGTTAGACCACAGATGGGAAACTGACTCTACACAGAATAAACAAGCTGTGACGAGCTGGTCTGGACAGCTGTTTCTGCCCTTTTAAGTATTGCTTTGTATTAGCAATATTATTAAATTTTCTTACCTTTTACTTATTGCTTCATTATAGCAATATTATTAATTCATTAATTAAAAGTTGAAAGGTATAAAAGAAGAAGGTACAGTAGAATTAACTCAGAGTTACTTCCCCCTTTTTAGGACTTCTTACTTTCATTTTCAAACAAGAACACATGGTATGCTAGATGGTTCTCTGCGTTTATGACTCAGTATAACCCACTGCAGTCACCATTGTGTGTTTGAATTCCCTACCAGGGGTGAGTGAATAGAATTAGTTTAATTTGATCTATTGCTACTATTCCTCTGAATTAATTTGATCTGCTGAACTCTATGAAATGTGATGCCCACATGGCTTAGAAACTGTGATAAATTCCCTTATCCTTACTAACAATGTTAATGATCTAGTATCTACATGTATGCGAACATATGATCTATTTGATGATTAAAATAATGTTTATTTGATACTAGAAACGTGCATTGGTATTTTTTAATTATTATAATTATATTAATTAAGTGGGAATTTATGTCCTCATGTGAAATCTTGGCCAGTTCCGATTTCCAGCATGGTGAGACAATTAATAAAGGAATGAAGTGTAGGTTCTCCCTTAAACTACGGTCGGTTAGTCGGAGTTCAGTCCCCTGGCTACAGTGCAATTACGGAGTGGAGAAGCAACGAATCACAAAACAAAGTGAGGTCAACATTATCAGATATAGCGGCGGTCATTATGGGGTAAGTACTCGACGTTACATGTGTTACCCTAACCCTACCCCTACTCCTAACCCTAACCCACATCCTAGCTGTATGATGACAGCAGGGCACTGCACGCTGTCTATCGCCAACACACAGTAATTATGTCATTTGTTTCATTGCCTCTTGTCAACTCCGTAATTGCACTGCAGCCAAGGGACTGAACTCTGACTAACCGGCCGTCTAACCGGCCGTAGTTTAAAGGAGAGCCTAAAGTGTATATTCGGCTCTCCTTTAAATAACGGTCGCTAGCTGGAAGGCGACAGCCGCTTAGTCGGAGTTCAGTCCCCTGACTGCAGTGCAATTACGGAACTGACAAGTCACGAATCGAAACAAAGTGAGGTCGACATGGCTGCTAGAGCTAGACCACGCGCTGCGACTGACAGTAGCGACCGCGCTCCTCCGACGCAAGACTCTCGTAAACCACGCGCTGCGACTCAATTTAGCGACCGCGTTCACTTACCGCTTCTTGCGACGGCTGCCACTCAATTTAGCGACCGCGTTCACTTACCGCTTCTTGCGACGGCTGCGACTCAATTTAGCGACCGCGGTCATTTACCGCTTCTTGCGACGCCTTACGGAGTGGACTAGAGGGAACGACACAAGTAACATAAATACTATGTGTTGGCGATAAACAGCGTGCAGTGCCCTACTGTCATCATACGGATTGGGTTAGGGTTTGGGTTAGGTTTAGGGTTAGGGTTGCTACTTTGAGTTTGTGCGAAGACGAGATGCGGCGACACTAACCCTAACCCTACCCCAAACCCTAACCCTACCCCTAACCCTACCCCTAACCCTACCCCAAACCTTAACCCAAACCCTAAGCCTAACCCTAGGATGACAGGTAACTATATCATTTGTTTCGTTCCCTGTCTTCCACTCCGTAATTGCACTGCAGCCAGAGGACTGAACTCCGACTAAGCGACCGTCGCCTTCCAGCTAGCGACCGTTATTTAAAGGAGAGCCGCTAAATTTAATATTTACACTGTCGGAGAAGAAGAAGAGAGATGTATGGCCCATGCTTGTAATATTTAGTAATATAGATGTCTGAACAACTGTTAGAATCAACATTATAACAAAAAAGTGACGAAATCAGAGAAATATCTAAAAACTGCTAGTATCAACATTATAACAAAAAGGTGAAGAAATCAGAGATGTCTGAACAACTGCCAGTATCAACATTTTAACAAAAAGGTGAAGAAAATAGAGAGATGTCTGAAAAACTGCTTGTATCAACATTATAACAAAAAGGTGAAGAAATTAGAGAGATATCTGAACAACTGCTAGTATCAACATTATAACAAGATGATGAAGAAATCAGAGAAATATCTGAACAACTGCTAGTATCAACATTATAACAAAAAGGTAAAGAAATTAGAGAGATATCTGAACAACTGCTAGTATCAACATTATAGCAAAAAGGTGAAGAAATTAGAGAGATGTCTGAACAACTGCCAGTATCAACGTTATAACAAGATGATGAAGAAATCAGAGAAATATCTGAACAACTGCTTGTATCAACATTATAACAAAAAGGTGAAGAAATTAGAGAGATGTCTGAACAACTGCTTGTATCAACATTATAACAAAAAGGTGAAGAAATTAGAGAGATGTCTGAACAACTGCTAGTATCTACATTATAATAAAATGAAGATGGCGACAGACGGGGTACATACTGAGGTGATGCTAACAAAGAATCACATAACAGGCACTGAAATAGGAAACAAATAGACACAAAAAGCAGTGATATTCAAGATAATCTCTATGATAAACTTTGATGAATGAGGCTGAAAGTGTTAGACTGGATTTTATGCATGCTACTGAAAGGACTGCACAGGGTAGAATGCAATAGAGGAATTGACTGTGAGCTCTATGTGACGTATACAAGTCAGAACACCACGATGATTATAATGATATTACTGTTCTTTTTCTTTATCATGGCGGGGTTGCAGCTCGTATAAGAGACAGAGGTCAACAGCAGGTAAAAATACTTGATGGATTATAATTTGTTTTACAATCTGTACTGTCTCCACAACTGAGGCAGGTGGTTGTGCATTCGCTACTGTCTCTGGAAATATGTAAAGTTGCAATGACATCCATGGTACATGTAATGGGGGATATTTTCACCCTGACTGGAAAGGTTGGGGAGGGGGGGGGGGGGAAGCCCTAAACTTACAATAATACAGAGAGAAACCAGATACTTGGATTAACCGAGGTTTTCAAGATAGGGGACGACCACGAGTTATCATGTGGAACTAAATGAGAACGACCACAGGTCGCCACGTAGAACCCAAGAACAAGCACGTGGTGCCATGTGGAACGAACACTGAGTATAGGATCAGACCCCAGTTGGTATGTGTTAGTATGTGACCGTCAGAGCGAGAGGACGTGAGAGTGTTCTTAAGAATGACAACGTGAAACTGAGTGTTGCGAAAGGAAGACCAGACGACAACATCCATCGAAGCCAAGTCCAGCCAAGCCATGTGGTGGAAAGCTTGAGGGAATGACCAGATCCATCTATGCGACGATGTGGAAGTGAAAGCTCTGAACTCTGATCGATGAATGTGTGAGAAGTCAGCGTGTTGGAATCTGAACAATGTGGTGCATGTAAGCTGTGAATTAGGACACGGACATGACTTTCTATGTAAGTGATGAGATGTCAATAAACTGTTTTGTACTTTGAAGTCAGTGTCGGCTTGTCCCAGTTATGTCATCTCAAGAATGTGTGCTAAGATCATTCACTAGACACATCATCTCCTAGACGACAAGCCCAAGGTCATCAACAACTTACTGCAAGTAGAAGACGACTTATTGCAGTACAACTTTCATAACATTGTCTGAAAGCCATGAGAATAATCTCTTTCATGGAGCAACTGCCATACCACTGTCTGAAAGCCAGGAGAACAATCTCTTTCATGGAGCAACTGCCATACCACTGTCTGAAAGCCATGAGAACAATCTCTTTCATGATGTGAATCGTTAACCACTGTCTGAAAACCATGAAAACAATCTCTTTCTAAAGTATCCATAACAGAAATAGAACTCGAGGATTATGAAATGCGATCACTAACTTCTATGCCAAAGAGCTGCACCGTTCTGTAGATGATCAAATGTCCAACAGAATGGGAAACATTGCTTCAGATATCTAGGGCAGTTATCGTTGTTCAAATATTTGTGTTTTGGTAGTACAGGAGTGTTCAGAAATGAACAGCCAGACAGGTTGGTTGGTTCTGCACCAATGGGTGATGAATTCATGCGTGACAAGCTAGAGGTGGTCAGGGCCTTTGGGAGCCAGTGAACAGTGCAGAGGCATGGACAGATTATTATGGTCTGGAGAGAAATGTTCAGCTAGGAGTGACCAGGGGAGCTTGTCAACACTCAATACGCTGAGAGAAAAGGAAAGACTGAAGTACGATCAGACTGCTACTGGCATCATGGGGAAAGGGGTGCATGTGGGGGATGTGTGTGCATGCATGTGTGTGCAATTGTCTGCATGTGTGTGTGGGGTGAGTGTAGTGTGTGTGGGGTGGGTGTAGTGTGTGTGGGATGTGTGTGTTGTGCGCATGTTGTGTGTATGTTGCGTGTGGTGTGTGTGAGAGAGAGATGGAGAGAGAGCCTAATATCAGCCTCTTATGGCTTGTTGACATAATAACTCTGAGGCACTTATTACAATGACAATTAATATACTACACCAACTACAGTTGTTACACTTATGTTTCTATTAGGATATATGTTTTTAAGATATATTATGTGTATGGGACAGATGCATGTTACCTGGAGTGTGTCTATGTGTGTGTGTATGTGTGTTCTCATGGCGTATGTGTGGTGGACAAATAAACACCTCCTGTATCTTTTGGGCAGATGCATATGGTGTGTCACATGGCGTGTTATGTTTTGACAAATGTATGCTGTGTGCGAATTAGTGATGTCAAGTGTTTTGGGTGGATATGTGTGCTGTGTCCGCGCGTGTGTGGTGTGTATGCGAATGCCTAACCTTGACATTGTTGACACTGGGACTGTTGTCATGTTTGGCCTCATCCCGGACTTTGCTGTGGCTGACCGCGCTGCTCTCCCCGGATGACCCGATGTGGTTGGCTGTGGTGGACGCCTGACGATAAGCTGACCTGTCCGATGCATTGTTCATCATTGTGACATCCGACTCCTGCACGCTTACTGGTCCATCTGGGGACACAAGACACGGATCAAAAATCATATTTTCATCTCAGGGCTAACCCAGCATTGATCAGTGGTTGTTTGGTTTTATACTCCTTTCTTCTGAATGTGGAGAGAAAAGTGCAGCAGGGACTGACCAGGGGATCTGATCCACGTTCTGCACTGAAAGGAAAGGCATGACGGCAACATAACCAAACTGCTTCTGGTACCAGCTGCACTGAAACTCTTGGCTGGCTGCAGAAGATGAGAATCACACCAGTAGCAAACAGCAGTATCTTCTATAATTGTAGAGGATGTGGGTGGGGGAGGGATAACTTACTGATAACTCAAGGGTCCAACTCTAGCCTAAGAGGCCGGGTATGAGTCACAGTGTGCAATCGCACAGAAAAAACACCCCGAAGGAATTCTCCTGCTTGCAGTCTAAGTCGTAGGCTATGGAACCGTGAGCCTGGTCTAATCGAATAAGGGCGACACAGCTATGAGGAAGCACAATGCACGTTAAAGATCCTTGAATGAACATTACTGAAGAGGGTACACCGAAATTGTTTTTGTGTGAACTATTATATAGTTTATATACGATTAAACGGGAAACTAGTACGTTCATGTGGGGTATACCAGACCTGACATCACACTTGTGACAAAGCCTTTGGACGAACACTAGCCTGATCATCGAACGGGAAAATGCAATTTGAACACTTCATATTATGGCAGGGTTGACCAGGCCCTCAGTCTTGACTGACAGCTGGTGTCAGAGAGAAGTTCCGACCCACGTACAGAACACTGGAGGGGTCACACTCAAAAACTCAATCAACAATGAGACCAAATACAACACACATTTTTCGATCCTCTGCCTCATATTGAAATCTCCCAAATGTCCGCCTCAAACACTCGATCAATAGTAAATCAATAACTCATGGACATTTTAAAATGTGCTCCCCTCCAACAATAGCATTCCTAATTCCTACGTCCGCATTTTTCTTTCTTTTCAAGTTCTACTTGTCTTCTTCTTCTGCCTTTCTATCCCCCAATGAAGCATAGGCCCTCAACCAACTCACGCCAAGTCTTTCTATCCTTCGCCATTACATGGAGCTCTCCCCATGTCCTCCCCATCTTTCTAACTTTATTTTCAAGCTATCTTCTCCACGTTTTTGTTTGTTTTTGGTTGGCCTTCCTTTATTCCTATGCCCCTGATGGTTCCAATGCAAAGACATTCTAGTTATGCTGTTCTCCTGTTTTCTCAGTGTGTGTCTTATCCAACGCCAGCGTCTTTTCCTTACCTCTTGGTCCACTGGAGCCTGTTTAGTTCTCTCCCAAAGCTCTACTACTTGTCGGCTCAATTTATTTGTCAAAATATTTGTGCGGATTAATGTTTCGCAATACATCATGTTTTACTGAATGTCAATACACTGATTCTGTTAAAAGTAGCAATATTTTACAAGTGTATGGTGTCAATAATATACATGCTTATTGATGTGAGTGGCTGTTTTCTACAGGGCTGTAATGCTGTTTAAGTAGCCATGATAAGATCCAAACACTCAATAACAAATCTATCCATTCAGTCACTCACTCACTCCTCTATCCAATATCTCACTCATCCATTCATTCACTCGTCCACCCACTCACTCATCCATCCACTCATCCACCTACTAATTCACTCACTCAACCATCCACCAATTCACTCACTCATCCTTCTACACATTCACTCACTCATCCATTCACTCCCTCATCTATAGGCTCATTCACTCATCTATAGGCTCATTCACTCATCCATCCCCTCACTCAGTCGTCAATCCACTCATCCACCGACCTACTCATTCATTCACTTATTTAACTATCCACTTGCTCATACATCCACTCTTTGATTCACACACCCACTCATTCAATTATCCATCCAAACACTCACTTGTCTACCCATTCGCGCATTCATTCACCTACCCATTCACCTAGGCACTCCCTAATCCGCCCACTCACTCATCCACCGAATCATTAACTCACCCATCCACTCACTCATCCATGCCCTTATTCATTCACCCACCCACTCAACCACTCATTATCTTACTCATCTATACACCAATTCACTCATCCACCCACTTACTAATCTGCCCATCCTCTCACTCATTCCCCTTTCACTCAACCCCCCCCCCCAATCCCCATTCACTCAGACCCCCCCCCCCCCCCCCCCCCCATTCACTCAGTTATCCACCCACTTCCTCATTCACCCACTCACTTACTCATTTGCTCATTTACCAACGCAACTCGTACACCAATTCATTCACTTATCCACCCATTCACCCACCCATTTATTCATCCACCCACCCACTCATTCACCCACCCACCCTCTCATTCATCCACTCACATATCTACACACTCACCCACTAATGCACCCACTCACTCATTCATCCACCCATTCACTCACTCATCCACCCATTCACTCACCTATCCATATACTCACTCATCCACTCATGCACCTAATCACCCACCCACTCATTTATCTACACACTCACTTACTAATGCAAGCACTCACTCATTCATCCACCCATCCACACACTAATCCATCCACCCACTCGTTTATCTACCCATTCACTCACTCATTCACCCACCCACTCACTCATCCACCCATTCACTAAATCATCTACCTACTCACCTAATCACTCACTTATTCACCCACCACCTACTGATCCACTGACAGGCTCGGCGGGGATATAGCCTAAAAGTCAAAACAATCCCCCCCCCCCTCCCTTCCCCTCCCCACCCCCTCCCATTCACATGAGCAATACAAGTGAATGCTAGCAAATAATAAAACAAAACAAGTAATCCATCACAGCGTAACATGTACCTATGACACAAGTCTTGTAAAAGGAGTCCCAGTGAGACAGCACTAGGGGAATTCGGTTTGGTCGCGGTGGCGAAGACACAACTCCAGACGATTTCCGGCCACGTGATGTCGCAATGGAACGTAACTCGGTGGCCATGATAACATACTAGTAACGATTCAACTAAACACTCTACATGTACTACTGCTACTTCAGCGATGGGGCTAGTTTACTGTTCACATTATGAATTCATGGCTGGCAGGCGTGTACAACAGACAACTATATTACATACAACCAGCTATGACTAGAAAACTCAATGGAAAGAACGGAAAAAGACAGCGATAGGTGTAGACCAAGTCTTTATCAACGGACAAAACAATAGAATGATAAACAGCCGGCAAGTTCACATAGACACATACGGGTAAATACAGAGATCGCCCAGTTAATTCTATGATTTATATACGACATCCTGAACTATTGAGTGACAATTATATAATCTGAACATTTGGAAACTATTCCGATTCTCTTCGTCGGGTTCACATAACATGGGAAGGAAATCACGAGAAATACATTGAAGGAGACCATGTAATTTAACTGTAGATTATATTATATTGAAAATTATATTATATACAGTTATAGGCTGGTAACGCATCAAGTAAGAGCAGTTATACAGAACTGCCCTAGAAACAATGCGGAAAACATGGATCGACAACATTAAAGACACCCTACGCCTTCACGGCATGACACTAGCCAGTGGCAGCCAACGTGCACTGGATTGCAAATTATTCCTCCCCACGGCGCTTAACGGCAGAAGTGGTTTATGATGATGATGATGAGCGCATCTTTGTCAGAATGTATCTACCGTGCTAAAACAAAACCAGCTTCACTCCTTCAGATCTTTCAGGGATAACCAATACTCTGCAACCTGAGTGTAGCCGGTTGCAACACACTACCCCTGAGAGAATGAAGAGACATGTCATCGAGACAGTCAATTTCAACAGACACTTTTCACTTCAAGTATAACTGAACACAAGAACAAACAGGCAAGCATAATTCAACACAGAGAGATTACGGCGCATACATTATATATTCTAGTGACACATCTGTTATCCAAGCTCATTTAGCTTAGGCTAACTGTTGGTGCGTGACCGATAAAACAACTATAATTTATTTTGTGTTACATGATAATGTTTCTCTTCTGGAAGCCGCCGTGGTCTAGCGGCTAGACGTTCGCCTGCGGATCGGAAGGTCGTGGGTTCGGTTCCCGAGGAGGGCCTGATTATATTGAAAAATGACCTTGGCTCTCAGGTCGACCCAGCCTTTGAACGGGTATGAGGCACAGTCCTGGAAAGTAAAGGCAGCCGGCGTGATGCTGACAACATCACCCACCAAGTGCCGTTTGGTCTATAAAATTTCTCTATAATGACGTTTTATTCCCCCCCCCCACCCACCCCCCACCCCCCCCCCCACCCCCCCCCCCCCCCCCCCCCCCCCCCCCCCCCCCCCCCCCCCCTTTTTCCCCCCAATCGACTGACGTTTCGGCTTTCTCTGTACTTGCTTAATTGCTCACTATCTGCCGTATGCCGCTAGGTATCGCATATTATTTTAAAAGAAAGAAAGAAATAGGTAGCCAAGCTAGGGCGCGGTCAGCTGCTTGGTGTATTGTCATCTTGTGAAGGTCGTCAGTGACTCCTCCTTTCCATCTCCTTCTAAGTCTCCCTCTCCCTCTGTGTGTTTCCATTCTCCTGCTGTAAGCTCTGGCTGCTGGCTTCATTGTTTACTTCAAAATCGTCCAACACTGCACGTCTGACATACTGTTGGTGCTCCGATCTTCCACTCAGCAAACTTATCAGTGTGTCTATGCTGACGACTCCTGTGCTGTACTAGATGTTGTAGCGACTGTGAACTTTTGCATTGTTTTCCCGTCATGCTGGCAAATCTAGACTTCGTATAACAGAGAGAAATCATTACCTTTAGATCTGAGTTCTTCAGCACTTGTGGTCAGTCGTATAGTATTAATCATATCCACTATTTCTACTTGCTAGGGTGACATCGTCAGCAAGGGTATCCGCTCTCATGTTGTAATCTACACTGGCCTATCCTGGGACATATATGAATGTAATGGCACGAAGCGTTACTTTTTGTAATGGTCGATCACTGATCGTTGATCACCATCGCTGGATTCAGGGCTGTGCGATATATTTTCTTAGTATGATGCAAATCTTCTAAAGCCGCCCTTAGGTTGCCACCTCCTTAGGGTGCCACCTCCTTATGGTGCCACCTCCTTAGGGTGCCACCTCCTTAGGGTGCCACCTCCTTAGGTTGCCACTTCCTTAGGGTGCCACCTCCTTAGGGTGCCACCTCCTTAGGGTGCCACCTCCTTAGGGTACCACCTCCTTAGGGTGCCACCTCCTTAGGGTGCCACGTCCTTAGGGTACCACCTCCTTAGGGTACCACCTCCTTAGGGTACCACCTCCTTAGGGTGCCACCTCCTTAGGGTACCACCTCCTTAGGGTGCCACCTCCTTAGGGTACCACCTCCTTAGGGTGCCACCTAGTAAGAGTAAAACACCCTGCTCGTGTCCTTGCTGCATTGGGCTTTTCCGTTACAAGTCAACAGAAACCAGTAAAATGCCAGCAGAAATGAGTGAAAACTCAACAGAAACAGTATTATACTGTGCAACAGAGACATGAGAATCACACCACATGGCGATAACCAGTGTGAATAGTAAGTAAGACCCGTTCGTGTTAAGAAAAGTCTTCCATAATTAGAACATGGGACTTCGGGACCAAAACGTCTACTTGCCAAGCTCTGCAACTGGAAGTATTGACCAAACAAGCACTCGCAGCGGCTGACAGACAACCGTAGAGGAAAAGATGTACAGACGCCAACTGCTAATACAGGGCTAGACACAAAGCCCAATTTGCTTAACTGACGACTGACATTCAGTAACAAACTTATATACGCTAACTGGTTACACAGTAGCTAGCTCTCTTACAAGTTCCTGTTTTATTAGGACTCAGTTATTCTTGATTATTCTAACAGTTCAGAAACATTTTAACATGACTTTATTAAAACACATCATCGGAACTGACATCATTGTCCCGCGAAGAAGCACGCAGATGTTTAACCCCCCTTCCCTCTCAGTATACGACACTGGATAGTGATGTTGCAACACTACCGACGACACGCCCGTGCACACTCCTGCCTACTAATGACTCCATAGTGCTTTCATGAGACTACACTCCTGCCTACTATTGACTCCATAGTGCTTTCATGAGACTATACTCCTGCCTACTAATGACTTCATAGTGCTTAGATGAGACTACACTCCTGCCTACTAATGACTCCATAGTGCTTTCATGAGACTACACTCCTGCCTACTAATGACTCCATAGTGCTTTCATGAGACTACACTCCTGCCTACTATTGACTCCATAGTGCTTTCATGAGACTATACTCCTGCCTACTAATGACTCCATAGTGCTTAGATGAGACTACACTCCTGCCTACTAATGACTCCATAGTGCTTTCATGAGACTACACTCCTGCCTACTAATGACTCCATAGTGCTTTCATGAGACTACACTCCTGCCTACTAATGACTCCATAGTGCTTTCATGAGACTTCACACTAAACAACTGCTTGAATGTCTACCAGCTAGCCAGATCAGTGGCATCCTATTTCAAGCGGGAAGACCTACTAGGGAAAAACGACACCCAATATGATAAAGCGTCGTTAGCAACGAAACTCATAATAATACACCTGTGCCATCGCCACAATGAAGGATCGCTGTCTAGAATATGTGTGTCCTCTCAAGTCACCAGAACAGTCATGTTAATAAGCCACTCGGCACGGGAACGAACCTAGTGTATCGAGGATTGTGAAATGTGTGTATTAACGTCAAACTTACAAAGTCGCAATCATTTTACTTAGTTTTAACAAAAATTATACGCCGTCTTCACAATGCAGGTTGGCTGCAATGTACCACTGTTGTCTTTGGCATTATATGTGGTGAGTGCCCTATCTCTTCCTCGGCGCGATTCTCGTACAACTATCCGGCGGGGGAACAAGCACAGGCACCAGTGGACCATGAGACTGTTGACCGCATTCGCTAACCTTCCAGCTTAGAAACCGCACATTTAGTTCAGACGCGTTTCAAATACAAACATGACATTTATTCAAATCTAAATAAATGTCACAAAGTCGCCAGCAGTATGCATGATTGTGACTCGACATCTCATTAAAACACCTTGCCATATATTATGTAACCTTAACAGAAATCACAACACAAAATCGAGTCAGTCAGGAGACAAGCATTTGCTATGCCCACGAATGGAACAACCACATAGAGCACTCTCAGACTTGCTGGCTAAGGGAGAAGACCGTGTGTTTGTGGACAATTTCGCCCCCCGGCCACAGAAAATATAAACAAAAAGTTGGAGGGAAAAAAAGGCAAAATAAACACGCATATACGCACAAACACAACAGAGCTGATGCCGGCTCACGAGATGCCATAATGAGTGTGTTTGCAGAAGATTAATAGACCTGGCAAGTCGGCTGTGATCTCCGGTGGGGAATGCCAGACGTTTGATTGCTGCCTGAGATTGACGAGGAAGGGCCGAGGGTCATAAATATCAACAACAAAAGAAGGGATGCATATTTCGAGAAATAATATATCTGGTTGAGTAGGTAATGTCCAGCTGTAAGGCTCTGCTGGTTGTATCAGGGCATATAGGCATGTTTTTTATGTTTCGTTAATTGGGATCTAGCTCCCGACATTCTCTTCCTCTTCTTCTCTAAGTCCATGGCGTGTGACAGTTGGTAGTCATGTCTATCCACAACCTTTTGTCTCGTATACTTTTAATCAACTCTGACATAGATGATCCTCGACGCCATGATGTTTAACTGTCCAGCATCTGTTCTCTCGGTCTTGCTCTGCCTCTCCTCCCTTCCCACTTTCCTAACGTCACGATATACTCCAGTTTTTTTTTTCCTTTCCATCACATGACCAAAGAATGTAGATTGTCTCTTTCCGATGTGGGCAATCAGTTCTCTTCGTGAGTCAGTTTCAAGACATCTTTATTACTTTTGTTTATCTTTCCAAGGTACTCTTATCATTCGTCTCTAATACCACATCTTCGCAGCTTCCAAATAAATGTTCACTAATCTACCAACTGTCCGACATTTTCTCTACAACACAAGTATCCATGTATCAGAGAAATAACACAGCCCATCCAGCAGATAATGTCCACTTGTTGTATCTGTGAATAACGACTAATTAACCGTGGGATCTAGCCCTGCTGCATCCAAGAGACCCATTTGCAGGCAGATCAGATATATAAAGTGAAAGGCTACCAGTGCTTCAGATCTGATAGACAAGGCAGGCGGAAAGGAGGAGTACTTACCCTTGTAAAAAATAGTATCAACCCATGTGAGAAAATGTCTTATATGGATGGAGCTGAGTACCAACTCCTGCAGCTTAAGACAAAGTGGAATTAGACCTCCTCAACTACTACTGTCCCAATGACAAATCGCTAAACCTCAGCTCTGTGCCGGTACCAAATACCAACTTTATTGCAGTTGGAGACTTCAACAGTCATTCACAGAGCTGGGGCTATAACCATCTCGACAATAGGGGTGAGGAGGTGGAAACAAGGCAAGATGACCACTCTCTGATCCTGATCAATGCCCCCTCAGATACTCATACCTTCTACTCCAGAAAGTAGCAGACGACGTCAACCCCAGATCTTGCATTCTCTACCTCAGATATATCTGGAATAATAAGTAGGGAGGTGGGAGACCAGCTGGGGGGCAGTGACCTTCGCCCGATTTTTCTTACTGTCCAGAATGTATCAGTTAATACAGGCCCAGTCATCACAAGATGGAACTACAAGAAAGCCAACTGGGGCCAGTACAGACACAGACAAGCACATTGTTGTCTGCTCTCAAGGTACACAATAGGGATATCAATGCTATAGTGCACGATTTCAATAGAAGTATTCTTCAAGCTGCAGAGGTTGTCGACACAACTATAGACCGTACTGGTCCAGCACACTCCAGGAATGTCAGGAAACAATGAATCAGGCTAGAAAGGATGCAGAATCCCAACCTTCACATGACAACCACACCAAATGGAAAAAGGCTGTAGCAGTGTTCCAGAGAACTAAACTTGAAGAAAAACGGAAAAGCTGGAGAAATAAAACAGCAGCTCTAAACCTTGATAAAGATGGCAAGAAACTGGAGATTAGCCAAATCACTCAATGAAGAGAGTTTCTCTCCTAGACAAACAAGCACACTAAGTATGGTGACAAAATCTTCAGAGGAAAACAAGCTGCAGATTTGTTTGCCAGAACATACAGTGTTGAAAGCAACCTGACCCTTAATGAGGACCATCAGAGAGAAATAAGGAAAGAAATACAAACAAATAAGAGACAGACAGATACTCCTGCCTCTATGAGGGAGCCATTTACCATGGGTGAACTACAAAATGCCATCTCCAGGCTTAAGTTTAAAAAGTCTGCAGGTCCAGATGAAATCAGCAATGAAATGCTGATCAACATGAGCTCATCTGCTAAAGTAAAGCTGCTGGAAATTTTCAACATCAGCTGGGAGAAAGGTTTGGTGCCTCAAGTATGGAGAAAAGCCATCACAATACCAATTAAAAAAAAAAAGAAAACAATTAAGACCTAGGCTTCGAGCTATCGCCCAATTAGTCTCACAAGCTGTGTAGAAAAGACATTGGAAAGAATTGTAAATTCAAGACTAAAATGGCACTGAGAATCTTAGCAGATCTTGGTGCCAGAGCAGACTGGATTTAGGGAATGTCACAGCATAGAAGACCAAGTCACATACCTGTCACAAGCTGTAGAGAATGCCTTCCAAGAGAAGAAAAAAATCCTGGCGGTATGGGTTGACTTCAAACAAGCTTTTGACAAAGTCTGGAAAGATGGTCTCATTGCAAAACTGAAGAGAAATGGAATCTAAGGAAACATGCTAAAATGGATCCAATCCTTCTTACGCAGCAAGAGAACTAGAGTCAGTCTTGATGGCCAGCAGGGCAGAAAAGTGTTACTTCGGCAAGGAGTACCACAGGGAGGAGTTGTCTCTCCAACTCTCTTTCTCGTTTATCTAAATGATCTGGTGAAAGACCTGCCTAAAGGAGTAAAAGCTGCCCTGTACGCAGATGATCTGGCACTCTGGTGTACTGATGAACACACCACAGTGGCGAATATCAGAATACAGCGAGCAGCAGATCTCTTGATGACATGGGCATAAAAGTGGTATGTTGCCATCAACACAGACAAAACATCCACAACGCATTTCTCTCTTTCCCCCAGGGACAACGCTGCTAGTATTCACCTAGGAACATCCTTGCTAAAGGAAGAAAGCTTCCCCACTTATCTTGGAGTAACATTTGATAAAAGGCTCACATGGAGCAAACATATAGAAAATGTAGAAGGGAAGGCCAGGAGACGACTAGGCCTACTAAGAAAACTGACAGGTACAGGATGGGGAGCGAATGGAAAAACCTTAAAGAAAGTTTATAATGGAGCGATAAGACCCTACTTGGAGTTTGGTGCAACAGAATGGTCAACAGCTGCTAATTCCCATCTACAATCGTTAGACAGAGTGCAAAATAAAGCCCTTAGACTCATCACAGGATCCATGAAAACTGCACCAATCCCGGAGATGCAGAAAATAACTGCAATGCAACATGGTCCTATAGAAGAGACACTAAAACTGTGATCCAGATTAAGAAGTTTAATAGTATATAGTCACACCCAATGAATAAAAGGTTAGATGATCTGGCATTGGGGCGTCTCAAACGTAGCAGCTTTGTCCATCGGGGGAAAAGGCTTAGAAGACAGTATCAAGCAGATCTACCTTTTAGAACAACACCGCTGAAACCTACCCTATACCCTGTACCTTGGGAGCAAGTCAGTGATACAATACAGATACTGACTTCAGTCAATGGATTCACAACTGGAAATGAGTCCAATGATCTTCAAAAACGAACAGCTGCTCTTGGCATAATTCATAAAAACTATCACGAACAGTCGTGGATACATGTTTACAAAGATGGATCAGCAACCAGTGCGGTTAAAAATGGGGGTGCTGGAGTCTTTATTACATACCCAGGCAACCACCGCCACACCAAGTGTATACCCACTGGTAAATTCTGTTCGAACTACACAGCAGAAAGCGTAGCACTAGAGCAGGCTGCCGAAATGTTACACAACACCAGTTCTGACTGCCACCAAGTGGTCATATTCACAGATGCGCTATCGGCGCTTCAAGCCCTCAAGAGTGGCAAACTCCCTCACTTGAGATCTGAACTTGGCAAGGTGGCTGCCCAAAAGTGTACTGTACTCCAGTGGGTGCCATCCCACTGTGGTATACCAGGAACCGAAACCGCAGATAAACTTGCTAAGAAAGGGGCATAATGTGATTAGGAGGAGAATGCAGTAACATACTATGAGAAGAAAAGGGCCACCATGCTATTAGAAGTGAACAGAATCTGGCCAGAGATGACCACCACTTACTTGACCAGCATGGGCAGGTCATTGTCCTACGTCTCGGGACAGGACATAACAAACTTAACCAGCATATGCACAGGCTTCGTCTAAGTAGTTCACCTTTGTGCCCTCGTGGGCTATGTGTGCATACTACAGAATATGTCCTGCAAGACTGTACCTTGTTCAGCCCATTAAGAAGGGAATACTGGCCCAGTGAGTCACCACTGTACACAAAGTTGTATGGGACTAAAAAGGAACTCATACAAACAGTCAAGTTTATCACAAGAACCTGTCTGTCGGTGTAAATCAGAAAGCGAACAGAAGAAGAAGTAGAAGAAGGTAATGTTTCGTTGTAACGTTGTGCTTGCTGTACCTGGGCATAGACTCATGTGTGACTTAGCTTTGAAATCTAGCATTAAATTTCCGTGTTCCGTTAAAGAACCTACAACCTACACAGTTTGAGGTAAACTACTATTGGGTAGGGAACTTAACTGTTAGCAGTATCATTACTAAATGTCCGTTATTGTATATATGCGTGTAAGAGTTGTGCATAGAGCTGTGCAAATCAAGTAGCGAACTGACAATTTACAAGAAATTGCCGCAGAGATATGCCATACAGGAAACTTACCTACTTATTTTGTCACAGAGATATGCTATGCAGAAACCTTGCCTATCTATTTTGCCGCAGAAATATGTCATACATAAAACTTGCCTATGTTTCCGCACAGATATGCCATACAGAAAACGTGCCTACTTATTTTGCCGCAGAAATATGCTATGCCTATTTTTCCGTAGAGATATGCAATATAAAACACTTGCCATACATAAAACTTGCCTATGTTTCCGCAGAGATATGCCATACAGAAAACTTGTCCATCTATGTTTCCGCAGAGATATGCCATTCAAAAAACGTGTCCATCTATGTTTCCGCAGAGATATGCCATACAGAAAACATGCCCATCTATGTTTCCGCAGAGATATGCCATTCAAAAAACGTGTCCATCTATGTTTCCGCAGAGATATGCCATACAGAAAACTTGCCCATCTATGTTTCTGCAGAGATATGCCATTCAAAAAACGTGTCCATCTATGTTTCCGCAGAGATATGCCATACAGAAAACATGCCCATCTATGTTTCCGCAGAGATATGCCATACAGAAAACTTGTCCATCTATGTTTCCGCAGAGATATGCCATTCAAAAAACGTGTCCATCTATGTTTCCGCAGAGATATGCCATACAGAAAACATGCCCATCTATGTTTCCGCAGAGATATGCCATTCAAAAAACGTGTCCATCTATGTTTCCGCAGAGATATGCCATACAGAAAACTTGCCCATCTATGTTTCCGCAGAGATATGCCATACAGAAAACTCGCCCATCTACAGAAAACGTGCCTACTTATTTTGCCGCAGAAATATGCTATGCAGAAAACTTGCCTATTTTTCCGCAGAGATATGCAATATAAAACACTTGCCATACATAAAACTTGCCTATGTTTCCGCAGAGATATGTCATTCAGAAAACTTGCCCATCTATGTTTCCGCAGATATATGCCATACAGAAAACATGCCCATATATGTTTCCGCAGATATATGCCATACAGAAAACATGCCCATATATGTTTCCGCAGATATATGCCATACAGAAAACATGCCCATATATGTTTCCGCAGATATATGCCATACAGAAAACATGCCCATAAATGTTTCCGCAGAGATATGCCATACAGAAAACATGCCCATATATGTTTCCGCAGAGATATGCCATACAGAAAACATGCCCATATATGTTTCCGCAGAGATATGCCATACAGAAGACTTGCCCATCTATGTTTCCGCAGATATATGCCATACAGAAAACATGCCCATATATGTTTCCGCAGATATATGCCATACAGAACACATGCCCATCTATGTTTCCGCAGAGATATGTCATACAGAAAACATGCCCATCTATGTTTCCGCAGAGATATGCCATACAGAAAACTTGCCCATCTATGTTTCCGCAGAGATATGCCATACAGAAAACATGCCCATATATGTTTCCGCAGATATATGCTATACAGAAAACATGCCCATAAATGTTTCCGCAGATATATGCCATACAGAAAACATGCCCATATATGTTTCCGCAGAGATATGCCATACAGAAAACTTGCCCATCTATGTTTCCGCAGAGATATGCCATACAGAAAACTTGCCCATCTATGTTTCCGCAGAGATATGCCATACAGAACACATGCCCATCTATGTTTCCGCAGAGATATGCCATACAGAAAACATGCCCATCTATGTTTCCGCAGAGATATGTCATACAGAAAACATGCCCATCTATGTTTCTGCAGAGATATGCCATACAGAAAACTCGCCCATCTATGTTTCCGCAGAGATATGCCATACAGAAAACTTGCCCATCTATGTTTCCGCAGAGATATGCCATACAGAAAACTTGCCCATCTATGTTTCCGCAGAGATATGCCATACAGAACACTTGTCCATATATGTTTCCGCAGAGATATGCCATACAGAAAACATGCCCATATATGTTTCCGCAGAGATATGCCATACAGAATACATGCCCATATATGTTTCCGCAGAGATATGCCATACAGAAAACATGCCCATCTATGTTTCTGCAGAGATATGCCATACAGAAAACATGCCCATCTATGTTTCTGCAGAGATATGCCATACAGAAAACATGCCCATCTATGTTTCCGCAGAGATATGCCATACAGAACACTTGCCCATCTATGTTTCCGCAGAGATATGCCATTCAAAAAACTTGCCCATCTATGTTTCCGCAGAGATATGCCATACAGAAAACTTGCCCATCTATGTTTCCGCAGAGATATGCCATACAGAAAACTTGCCCATATATGTTTCCGCAGAGATATGCCATACAGAAAACATGCCCATCTATGTTTCCGCAGAGATATGCCATACAGAAAACTTGCCATACAGAAAACTTGCCCATCTATGTTTCCGCAGAGATATGCCATACAGAAAACTTGCCCATCTATGTTTCCGCAGAGATATGCCATACAGAAAACTTGCCCATCTATGTTTCCGCAGAGATATGCCATACAGAAAACTTGCCCATCTATGTTTCCGCAGAGATATGCCATACAGAAAACTCGCCCATCTATGTTTCCGCAGAGATATGTCATACAGAAAACATGCCCATCTATGTTTCCGCAGAGATATGCCATACAGAACACTTGTCCATATATGTTTCCGCAGAGATATGCCATACAGAAAACATGCCCATATATGTTTCCGCAGAGATATGCCATACAGAAAACATGCCCATATATGTTTCCGCAGAGATATGCCATACAGAAAACATGCCCATCTATGTTTCTGCAGAGATATGCCATACAGAAAACATGCCCATCTATGTTTCCGCAGAGATATGCCATACAGAAAACATGCCCATCTATGTTTCCGCAGAGATATGCCATACAGAACACTTGCCCATCTATGTTTCCGCAGAGATATGCCATACAGAAAACTTGCCCATCTATGTTTCCGCAGAGATATGCCATACAGAAAACTTGCCCATATATGTTTCCGCAGAGATATGCCATACAGAAAACATGCCCATCTATGTTTCCGCAGAGATATGCCATACAGAAAACTTGCCCATCTATGTTTCCGCAGAGATATGCCATACAGAAAACTTGCCCATCTATGTTTCCGCAGAGATATGCCATACAGAAAACTTGCCCATCTATGTTTCCGCAGAGATATGCCATACAGAAAACTTGCCCATCTATGTTTCCGCAGAGATATGCCATACAGAACACTTGCCCATCTGTGTTTCCGCAGAGATATGCCATACAGAAAACATGCCCATCTATGTTTCCGCAGAGATATGCCATACAGAAAACATGCCCATCTATGTTTCCGCAGAGATATGCCATACAGAAAACATGCCCATCTGTGTTTCCGCAGAGATATGCCATACAGAAAACATGCCCATCTATGTTTCCGCAGAGATATGCCATACAGAAAACTTGCCCATATATGTTTCCGCAGAGATATGTCATACAGAAAACTTGCCCATCTATGTTTCTGCAGAGATATGCCATACAGAAAACATGCCCATCTGTGTTTCCGCAGAGATATGCCATACAGAAAACATGCCCATCTATGTTTCCGCAGAGATATGCCATACAGAAAACATGCCCATCTATGTTTCCGCAGAGATATGCCATACAGAAAACATGCCATACAGAAAACTTGCCCATCGATTCAGATTATCTTCACTTTCTATGGGTATCTAGCTAGCTGTCTACTTCTTGCGATAACAAGTTCGCCAACGCCTATATCAGTGGTCATCAACCTGACGGAATTAGGCGACGTGAAGATGTTTCAATAGAGGCGTCGAGCAATTTTTAAATTGCTGCCATTTGTACTCGTAAAAATCCAGATTTTTAACTTCAGCAGTCATGAAAACAAAACAGCTCTGCCAGCTTGATGTGGAAAGTGATATCCGTTGTGCCTTGACCAACACCAGACATCATCAAGACAAAACAGTGTCAACCATCACACTGATATCTGGACACTCAATTATCAGTTGTTGGTGATTGTTTCTTTAGTTATTTGACACTGTGAATTACGCGCGTGCCCGTCTCTTCCCCCCCCCCCCCCCCCCCCCCAGCCCCCAAGTCTTTGTTAACAATACTTGTGATTTTTCTTTTTTCCTCCTCTTCGTTAATCGTATTTTGTTTTGTTGGAGTGGACGGGGGGAGGCGGTGTCTTTCTATAGTCTCAAAGGTGGGTGGGGAGGTGGGGGGGGGGTGGTCTTTCCATACGCTCAAGCGGGCGCCACCTGAAAAGGTTTGAAGACCGCTGATCTCTATGATCGTTATTACGCACTAAATCAGTGGGATTCTGAAAATGGGGGGAAACTGTGGCAGTCTCCCGGGGGGATGCATTAGTTCCAGTTAACTTCCAGTTAGTAGAACATGTACAAGTATAACTCTCAATGATCACTAAAAACTACATTTGTAAACGTCGCATTGGCATTTTGGCAACACAGAGCGCCTGATTGTGTGGTTGCTGCAACACTATAACTCAATGACTATGGATTTTAACAGACAATATTGTTGTTGTCGGCGTGGTTATGGCTGTTGTTGTTGTTGAGGCGGCGGCAGCAGCAGTAGCAGCAGCAGTAGCAGCAGCAGTAGCAGCAGCAGCAGTAGCAGCAGCAGCAGTAGCAGCAGCAGCAGTAGTAGCAGTAGCAGCAGCAGCAGTAGCAGCAGTAAAAGTAGTAGCAGTTGTAGTAGTAGTAGTAGTAGCAGTTGTAGTAGTAGTAGTAGTAGCAGCAGCAGCTGTAGTAGTAGCGGCAGCAGCAGCAGCAGCAGCCGCAGTAGCAGCAGCAGCAGAAGCAGTAGCAGCAGCAGCAGTAGTAGTAGTAGCAGCAGCAGCAGCAGCAGCAGCAGCGGTAGCAGTAGTAGCAGTAGCAGTAGCAGTAGTAGTAGCAGCAGTAGTAGTAGTAGTAGTAGTAGTAGTAGTAGTAGTAGTAGTAGTAGTAGTAGTAGTAGTAGTAGTAGTAGTAGTAGTAGTAGTAGTAGTAGTAGTAGTAGTAGTAGTAGATGTCGATGTTCCAACTCCACTGCAAATGTTTCGCCCCTAATTGTTCACTTGCTATGCCAGTAAACATCACAGGAAATGTCCGCCACTGTCCCATTCGAAAACTAGTGAACTGCAAATTAGTTCCTGCAAAATCCAGAAACATACCCCACAGTAAATGCACACGGCAGTCCCTAGAGTTGTCAATAATAGTCTCCGTCAGAGCTGCAATTAGTCGTTCATGGAAGTAGTCAGTCACGATAACCTGGCTGTACACGCGCAATATTAATGCACGTGGAACATGGCCAGATCAAATGCAAATTCGCCACTAGCCATTTTAAATTATCCTAATATCACGACACAAACCGATGTGAGCACAGAGTAAAGGCTTTTCCACGAAATACACTACTCACAGTGTTGCACCTAACACTTAATTTAGAAGCTTAGACATCAAAATCATGGACTTTATCCATAAATGAAAAGTTTATTAGCAAACCGTAACCAGAAAGAAAAGTAACTTCAAAGATTCAAAGGTCTGCCCGCCTCACCGACTATTTAATTATAAGTCCCTACTAGATTATTTACCCAATATTACAGATTTAATTTACAAATGATATTACTGTGTGACAAAATTCGTCAAAGCAGCAACTGTACCTTACCTAATGTTGTTATATATAGTAGGGATACCTTTCAAATGAAAAAGCAAGTCAGACAACAACAACAAAAGATTTTTGTTAAGGTACACAGGAGACAGGCCACTGCAAGCAGAGACAGAATGGCATTAACGTTTTACAGGCTGCAGTCCCAGCACGCCCGGCTGTATAATATAAACCAGATAATACCAGATTTATATAAGTGACTCTCGCTGTGACGTTTTCAAGCCTTGACCTAACCCAGCACCATCTGCACAATCTAACAAAACCAGCAGACCATCTGTAATGAAACCTCCGTGCACGACACTACACAGTCCATCTATAATGTTACCTCCGTGCACGACACTATCCAGTCCATCAAACTGCCAAACAGCAGAAATCTAATCGTATCTACGTGTTATTTATGGGAGCCTGGATATCTAATGGAATGGATCTAAGGAAGATGTGTATACTTAGTTACACCCGCTCACCATTGATGGTTGGATAAAGATGTATCATTGCTCCAATACACACACCCTGGAGTAGCGTTTAGTGTGTCTAAATGACCAGGTTCCGTGCATGGCATACACCAGAAAAGTGCTGGGAAACCTGCGCGGTCATCGAAGTTCATACATCTGATGATATACCACATAAACTGACTGTGTTTTCTGTTCTTTTCAGTGCAAATAAATAAGAAGGCGACCAAACAAGGCATCGCTATATACAATATCAGAAAACGGTTGAAAATTTCATTTATTAGTTAATTCGATTATTCATGCATTGTCCTATTATGCCATTATATGTCACAGGGCTCACAGACTATTCCCCCCAGGCCGTTCAGCCTGTGCAATCCCTTTGACATCATGCAAGGAATCGTCTAGTCCCTCTAAACTCTCTCATCAATGTTATTTCTATGGTGCCATGTGCACATCCTCGCTTCCTCAATCAATTTATTTTGCGATTCTCTGCTGGTTTCTTCTCAGGATGTGCTAGATATAGCACCATCTTCTTTGTCTTATAACTGTTGTTACCAGTGGTTGCCCAGACAGTTCTCTGATTTCTTCACCCCTCTTGAAATCTTCCCATCTATATGATATTCAACCACTACTATGACCTAAAGCCAAAGCGATCAAAGCGAGACAAGGGCATGCATACCTTGCTTGCACCAAGTTTTGTCATGTTCCGTGTCCATTTCTTCACAGCAGGTCCGTCTCTACACTATATTAAAATTTAACTCTCTGATTCCAACTATCAACGGCGCTCCCATCGACTGTACAATACACAATACACAAAGCTTTATGAATGTTCAGCACACTTTTTTTTTTTTTTTGGTCGGCAACCAGAAATTCTATAACAACTTGCTATTTATAATGCAAATTTAACTCGCAGGCCAGTTGATAGTATTAGTGTAGCTGTTTTTGTTATCGAAATGCAGTGCATTTTGCGTAAACAAAACAAACATGTCAAATTTTACAAGTACAAAACTGTAGGCTTCTATCTTTAGTGTTCGTGTTCGCTAAGAGGGAAAAAAATTTGAGGCATTACTTTCTGAGTACCCCTCCACATACAAAACACGCACGCACGCACGCATACATAAACACACACACACACACATACACACACACACACACATGCACACACACACACACATGCACACACACAACCGTAAATTTCTAACTAAATACTGATCTTGGCCAAATGAATTTCCATTGCCATTTAAATTACTTGAGAGTACAGAGAGGACGATATACTAACATTATGGGATTCACAGTGCTGAAGTTTCTATAAATCTTTGAATCTTTCGCCCGACAATTCGCCCCCTGCCACCCATAACAGATTAAATAGAAATAGGTTATGGCCATAACATATGCAGCTATGCATACAGGATTAACCGGGCTGCTTGGCAATGTGTAGGTCTAAACATTTTTACATGGCGACAGGCCAGACGGAGAGACCACAGCTGATTGAAGTGTCATGTCTGATAGCTTCCAGTGACCAAATAAAACACATGGAGAAATTAACCTAGTGTAAAATTCTGTGTTATGAGAAAACTGAAGAAGCTGATATTGTTAGTGTTGACTGAAACTTCTATAATCGAAATTTACTGCAACAGCTGTAAAGAACATTACTCGATACGTTGAGAGAACAAAACAACTTCAGTAAACAGAATTCTCTGGTTTTGGTAAAACTAAACAGCTTTAATTAATTAAGGAAATAAATAATGAATGAAACACCGCTTTATGTGGAACTACCTGGTTCAATGAAAGAAACATCGCTGTATGTAAAACCTAGCCTGTTCAATGAATGAAACACCGCTTTATGTGGAACTACAGTTTCAATGAAAGAAACGTCGCTGTATGTAAAACCTAGCCTCTTCAATGAATGAAACACTGCTATAAATATATGCAGGGTAACAGCTTCAATGAAAGAAACACAATTCTATGTGCAACTAAACTACTTCAATGAACTGCACTCTTCACATGGAAACTAATTGACTTACCCAGGAAATTATAAAAGCGATGAGGTTAACCGAAACTTCCAGAGGTCTTTGTAATTTCAGACTAAACTCACAAGACAGGAGAAGCAACAAGGCACCAGTAACATAGTATCGCCTTCTGGTCCGTAGACCGTTGGTTCCAATCTGCAGAGTAGCGCATTTTTCTTGTTTCAATTCCCTCTCGACGCAGAGCTCGGTTGTGCCTAAAATTGGAAACTGGAAATGTCATGGGACTTCAAGACTGCAAGCATGACACAGATGACACCACCTATCGAGCACACATCCGTCTATACATAATAGATCCAGTGGCATATGCCCTGTGCACTACTGACGTAAACGGGTCGCTTACTTTAACTTTACAAGTACAGTACCTTATTTCTTCATCCATTACTTAACCGTTACCTTTCTTACACAGCCCTACCCGGTGAGGCAGGAAAAACTGCCGTCAGCTGTATACTGCCTATTACTGCATTTATTAGTCAAGACTGAGAATTTAGGGCAGCATGGCTAGTGCTGTCGCCCCGGACTGTGCAGGTGAGGATTTTTATGGTTGCCCCCGACAAAGAAAACACTCCAACCTTACAAGGGATTCGTGCAGGAGTCTCTCGCTTGACAGCACAGTTCCTCGTCAGCTATGTAACCTGCTTAAAACAAGCACACACCAAAATCAATAAGCATCATAAATACAGATTAAGACTGAGGAGGAAGAGGCGCCCGGATGGCTTATTTCTTGCGCCGTTAAGTGGGTTGTCTAGTCATACATCAGCCCTTGTTTGGAAAACTCTCACTGACTATCTCGTGGAGTTTCCCTAGACTCAGTTTATGACACACAATCAGGAAATCCGCCCCATGCTGCCTGAAAAGACATTTATTACGCCCCCACTTCCCAGTGTCGGAAAGGTTCGGATAAAGGAGTTGGCAAGAGGTGATCAATAACCGTGGACAAGTGTTCATCTATATCACTGGTTCTCACAAAAGGTTCTCACTTGGGGAAGGGGACACATCTAAGAGGTAGTAGGGTTTATAGATTTCACGTTGACAGCACGCACTCTTCTTCTTCTTCTTCTTCACTTCATCTTTTACCGCTGTGGGTGTCGAGGGAGATATAAGGTTCTGTTTCTAGCTCTTCTGGCTGCCTCGACCATAGGCACATCGTACTTTTGTAGAGTTTCTCTGATGTTATCCTTCCATCCTGTTCTTGGTCTACCCCGTGCTCTACGTCCTTCTTCTCTTTGGATGAATGCTTTGTATGGTATGGTGTCACAAGGCATTCTCTCTAAGTGGGCAAACCATTTCACTCCTCTTCACCAGGTATTATCCCAAATGGATTTCTCTCTCTCTCTCTCTCTCTCTCTCTCTCTCTCTCTCTCTCTCTCTCTCTCCATCCATCCATCCGTCCGTCCGTCCGTCCATCCATCCATCCATCCATCCATCCATCCATCCATCCATCCATCCATCCATCCATCCATCCATCCATCCATCCATCCATCCATCCATCCATCCATCCATCCATGTACCTACCTTCCTACCTACCCAGACACCCACCCACCCAACCATGCATACATCCACCTGCCTGCTTATGTATCTATCCATGGCACAGTCTATACAAGTGCTGCAACGTGTGATATTCTAGAGCAGTGGTTCTCAACCTGCCGGTCGCGACCATTTTTTTTAGGTCGAACGACCGTTTCATAGGGGTCGCCTAAGATCATCGGAAAACACATTTTCATTGAAGTTATAAAGGAAAGTAATTGTTCGGGGGTCGCTACAACATGAGGGAACTTAATTAAAGGGTCGCGGCATTAGGAAGGTTGACAGCCACTGATCTAGAGTCATCTTTACAACAGGAATTCAACAATGTAGTTTCATGGAGCTATGCAAACCGCAGGCAAATAAACATTGGTAAAATGAAATGTGTGTTAATATCAAAAAGACCAAAACTATATTCTTTAATTGCACAGAGTACTCTTCAACTCTACATCAGCAACAACCCAGTAGCTTTAGGCCTAATTATTGATAGAAATATAACACCCATTCCTCACGTGCAAGCTCTAGCGAAACAAACAGTTTAAAAAGAAAAGTACACCAGCTTACAAAAATTAAACACTTTCTAGATGGAAAGAGCCGAAGGATATTCTATGCCTCCCATATTCAGACCCATCTAGACTACTATTCAACAATTTGGGATGGCTGTCCAAGTTTAGTCATGAAACCGCTTAAAGCACTTCAAAACAGAGCTGTACACTTAGTCAGTAATAATCATGGAAGAGACAGTTCCAGTATACATATAGATCTTCAGTTATTACCTCTTCATAAACGACTCCTTTTCCATAAAGCCAGTTATTCACAAAATCTTATTTTAAAAAATGCTCCAGATTACCTTTGGCCGTTTTTTAAGTATAATAGGCAAATCCATAAACCTAGAATAGACTTGTACAAAACAAGATTGGCATACTCTGCAGATCATATGTGAAACCAACTTCCACAACCAATCAAAAATATCAACACTCCCCTTTAAATACAATTTGAATCTTGTTAAATGTCATCTCACTACAGGCTACATGCCCCCTTAGAATATAATAGTATCCTAAACATATTGCTGATTTCCACCTGATTTCTAACTGCTAAAATGATGTGACTGGAATAATGTGTGCACAAAGTAAGGCCAGAAGAGCAGACTGTAAGACGGGCCTGTGTGCCCAGTTCCTAACCCTCTGACCATTTACCTTTAATTCATGTATACTGGTTTGTTCAGGTGCCCATAATGCTGTTTAGATGGCTCTGCTGTCCACAGCTTTCTCAACACTCAAGAGAAAGCCAGACGAATGTACAATTAGACTGTTAAAGGTACCATCGGAATTGAAACTCTTCGCTAGTTGCTGCAGATGGTGACGGAGCGATTATGGGCGTGTCCCGAGTGCTGTGATGTCGATTATTAATTCAACATTGAACTACTTTTTTTTTACCTGTTTACCTAGGCTAATGAGATACAACTTCACATAATGTTGATTTATGTTCATACTTTGCGTATCCGCTAGCAGTGTTTCTACACCGCCATTTACCTCAAGTAGAAAACAACGCCTAAATGAAATAAACTTCAAACTATAACTATGTTTCCTGTGTGTGCTTGCGCGGTTATAAAAGCGATAATGAAATGAAGACCAGTTTTTCAAAAAGTTACCATAACCTGGAGTTGTTTTCTGTTCAACTGAGAAGGGCAAACATAGACTGGTTAGCCAGGGATCAGAACCAGCCCACTCTGATGAATGAGACCAGTGAACTGACTCCTCGGCCAATAGCTTCTCCTGATAAAAACTACAATCAATCACTAACATACTGGATGTATTCTATATACAGCAACTTGTTTTACGTCTTGCTTCTTCTTCGCGTTCACTGGCTGTAAACTTCGCGGAAAGTCCTGGGTGTTCGCCTACCACTGGAAATTAGTCTTTTTTTTCAGAACCTGACTGTTGCATGCACATCTGTTTTACAAAGCTGGTTTATTTGTATGCAGACTATTGGTTCCTTGCCTTCCAGGCAGATGCACTCAGACTTCGAAAGAAACAAACTAATTAGTCAAATCTTACAACATGCTTGTTAGGGGGCAGTGGGTCCATTCTTATTATCCCCGATAATGGGGCTCCAGAACCCACTGACGAATAATATGACATAATAACCATACATGACTTCTTCTATCTCTTCTTCCTTTTTTTTTTTTTTTTCTTTAGTTACCTCACTGGAGTTTCAGGGGAGGGTGTAGACTTCTCATGCGTTGCGTAAGTCGATATTTGCTTATTTAAGGCTGTTCTTGATGCTGTCGTTTGATATTTTGACTGATTTTCCTCTTGCTCATTTGTCTTTAGCGTGATTCACTGCTGTCGCTGCTGCTGTTCCCTCCTCCCCCACCCCCAGCTACTGCTACCTGAAGCTTTCACCCCTGACAATGACAAAATCTCAATCTTGATGGCAGACCAACAGGGCAAACCAAACGAAGTTATCATTGGGGTACCCGAGCCACTATACCAGCCCGAGGTAACTTCTAGTGCCGTGCAGGTAAAGACAGTAATGATTCTCTGTGACAACTGGTAACATGACATTCTTGTCAGATGGCCAAACTCACGTCCGACTTTAGCTATTAGAGAAGGCAAACTCACGTCCGACTTTAGCTATTAGAGAAGGCAAACTCACGTCCGACTTTAGCTATTAGAGAAGGCAAACTCACGTCCGACTTTAGCTATTAGAGAAGGAAAACTCACGTCCGACTTTAGCTCTTAGAAAAGGAGGTGGCCAAACTATCTCATCTGTATTCGATAGCAATTAACTGATGTTCAGTGTAGAATTGCGTGACTTATAATGTTTATCATTAAACACAAGTGACTTATTCTGAAGCGATCAACTGATCTAACATGATACAACGATTAACCAACAATATAATATAATAACCATACCTGTATTGCGTAATATAGCTACCGCCTGACAATTTCATTCATTCACATTCATTAACCTGTTGTTACATTTTGAACACCCACTCGACCAAATCTTTGTGTGAACATTGGGGGGGGGGGGAGGGGGGGGGGTAGTCGAAGACGAGGTGGCCAAGGAAGAACCTGGAATGACAACATCAGGAAATGAACAGGACCAAGTCACGAGTTTTCTGCTGTTAAAATCGATCCTTTTTTACCCGCCATACAAACATACATGCTCACATTTATACACATAAACAGTCTTATATCCATATTAATGACTGCCGAGTTCAATAACTGTCCCAAACATTACTAAATACAACGCTTTTCGAACTACATTTCACCTGAGTATGTAAGGATAATTAGGGTAACATTCTATCATCTAGACTAACTAACAGCAACCTGACTGTGCAAGAAGTAACTATCAGTTAACAGTAGAATTAACCCACCCGAAATGACTGCAGGCTTCTTCACAACAGTCGTGTGCCCTAATATTAACGTCATACGGCTGAGAATGGTTTTTAGGATTTACTGTTGTTGGATTATCACCCAGTTAGAAGCTCTGCATGTCAGTCTGTCTTCATCTTTCAGAATGCAGAACTGGAGGCTGGGGAGGGGGAGAGGTAACAAACTAAATGATCAAATAATAATTAATTATTAATTACTATGTCAAATGCATCTTTCACCATTTTGTCAATATATTTTTCAAAGTAATCTTGAAATCGACAAACATTGCTTGCTTGATCTCCGCATTAGGACGCACAAAACACCAAAGAAAGTAGCAAACTGCATACTACTGGAGTGGACAGGCGAGACAGACCAGGTAAAATATTCTACAACAGGTATGCATATATTTACTTAGGAGTTTAAGAGAACGACACAAGACATGACATGTAGGGAATGGGGTGTATTAGAAAGTGAGGTTCTTTCGTTTTATCCTATCACAGATGACGTCACAAGACAGATCAACATTTTAGAGGGTGGTAAGACTGGGTTTCCCGGCTTTCTGTTGCTTTTAACGACCCCAAAACATCTAAAACTGGCCTTAACCTCAACCCAACTTTGTCACACGATAGAGTGTAGCTTAGGTCCCACGAGAGAGTGCAGCCTAGGTCCCACGAGAGAGTGCAGCCTGGGTCCCACGACTGCATGCAGCATAGGTCCCACGACTGCATGCAGCCTATCTACCATCCCTTGAAATATTAGACTGTCCATGACCTGTGGATTTCCCATTTTGGGTAGAATATTAAGAAAGCACCGAAAGTAATATGACTAGCCCAAAAATTGACATACTTCATGGCGATGAGCTGTCAAAGCTGTTCACTCTCTACACAGCATAATCTAGATTATGTAAGGGGCAAACTCATCAATTTCTGTTCTCTGTCTAACTGTGACTTCCTTGCGTCATAACACAGTGATTCCCTAGCTATTCGATGATACACGAGGTTTTTTTTCCCCCTCTTACACACGAACAGACATACTTTTACTTAGGTTAGGGCGCCGTGGAAAAATATTAATTGAAAAAAGTTTTCGTGACTAAGACAAGTTTGGGAAACTCATAACATAAAACATGCCACCTATTTCCTAAACATAAGCTCTATCATTTAGTGAAAAGTAACAATTAACATGTTCTGTTACGCCAGGAACAACTATCAACATTTTCTATGATATAAAGAGAAATGATTGATAGTTTGTTTCCTCGAAATAACAATTATATGATTAATGTCAGTATTCAGGTTACAGATTAAAGTTTATAAGACCAACTTCACTGCACCGGGTTTTATCCCATGTTGCTAGGCCTCTCTTTGAGAGCACGAACTCCATAACTCAGGTGGCGATGCCTAGGGATCTTCGTAAAAACTGGACTAGTGAACTGAAAGATGCAGCCGTGAAACGAACTCACGACCTTCTGAGCGCGAGGCAAACGGCTTGACCACTTGGCCACGGAGACCTCCCAGAATATCAGAATTAACTATCAAAGCGTTCAATCTCTGAACAGTTCCTTCATGTTCTAAACAGTACCTTTTAAAACTTGTTATTGTGTAAGGAGTATTGATCTTTCCAATAACCAAAAGTATCTTCAAATACTTTCCATTCTATCAAGCAACTCCTTTATTATGTAAAGTGTAGCCATCAGCAGTCTGCATATCGACAAAGTAAGGATCTTTCATTATGTTAGAAGTAACTACAAACACTTTACATTATGTAAGAAGTTACTATGCGACGCCACACTATATAAAGCAAACATAAAACGAGGAGAAAGGTGTAGATCACGAGGCAGACCAAGAAAATATGCAAAGATATTATCAGAGAAACTCTACAATAGTATAATGTGGCTACTGTCGAGGCGATCAGAAAAGCAAAACGCAGAACCTCACATTTCCCTCAATATCCAAAGCTGTAAAAGAGAAGGAGGAGGATAATGAGGAGAAGAAGGAGATTGAGAAGGAGAAGAAGAGGAGGAGGATTATAAATTACTATGAAAACAATCTATTCCTCAAACAACGGCGCACTAATTATGTTTTACAGCGAAAAGTCGCATACTAAAGTACCAGTACATGGCATATTCGTAAAATAACGCGAAGGAAACAACATAAAACATTCAGTCACGCAACTATCAGGTGCTTACTTTAGACACACTGCTTCATGAGCCTTCTCTTATATTTTCCAGCAACAGAGTTAATGATAACAATTCAAACCAATGTTGGCCCGGTGTGAACTTAAATGATGAGGAAATAATCAATTGCAAAATCTACTGCCTGACATAATTGCTGTACTATATCAGATGGATTATTACAGAACCTACATACATAAATAATTCTGAAATCTGCGGCTGCAGATTACGCAATAACGTGTTATGTAAACAAAAGGATCAAGCAGTTAATCTTTGACTTCCTAGTTTTACACACAATAACAAGCTGACTTGCGTGTTTCACTGTGAAGGATTCATTATATAATCATCATCATCATCATAAATTTTCTGTACTGCCGTGAAGCGAACTTCGGGGGAACAGACTGCGATCCGTTGCTGCTATTGTCATTCTGTGTCAATGTTGAAGGTCTGGAGTGTCATCAGTTCACGTTCTTCTAGGGCAATCTCTTGATTTCACATCAGATCTTTCCATGAGTAGCATTTTTGTTGTTAGTTGTGTCTGCATTCTAGTGTGATGGCGAAACCATCTGATCTTCTGAATTTAGTGCACGCTGTTTTTCCCACAGTCTGTCTGCCTGTATCCTTTCTCACTTATTTCTGATGCATAAGTTGGCAACTTTCCTTATAAATCTTATGTCAGAGATGTTAACTTTACGTAGGTTAGCCTTCAGAATCTCCAAGAAGCACTGTGCTTTGTTATGTGTTATGTAAATTCTGCAATAATGCAGCTAAAGAGACAGCGAGATATTTCAGGCAATAAATTCTGCAACACAATCAGTCCTCAGTATCTGAATGGCAGGAACGCCACAACAGCAGCGTTCTGGGTGTTCACATCATGCTAAGCACGAAGCACCATTTAACACTAAAGGTTGTTGCGTATCCATTTCAAGACGTTGCAGAACCAACCTAAACAGCCCCTGGCTGTTGTGTGGTTTCTCTAGGCAAATTTACGTCCAGTAGTTTGCCATTGCTCACTGGACGGTCGGCTTTCTTGATACCACTGTCGAAACCAACGAAAGGCGCATGGCCCGCAGTTGGGATCGAACCCGGCATTACGAAGTGTTCGCATCGACTTTGCCACAGAGCCGACACCATTTAACACTAGTCAGCCAAAATGTCATTGTTAGGTTACCGGTAACGCGGTGGCGGATGGGGGGGGGGGGGGGGGGGGGGGGAGAGAACGACCATAACAAATTGTTGTTAGAGGTGGTTTAATCATTTAATATAGGTCACGGTTTATGAGATGGGATGACTAGCTCCCTTTCTCACCACTTTCTTTTCCATACAATTTTTAAAACTATCGGATATACATTATATAAGGCTGGGTTGATCCCAGAGTTGTACTGATCACTATTTTGATATAGGCATATATTCGCTGGCCGGTCCCGTGGTTATAGGTTCGACCCCTACCGAGACTGACCATTTTTTTTAAATGTAATTGAGGATCTCTGGTCGACCTATTTTAAAACTGATATGAGGAAATGTCCTGGGATGTAAAGGTGGTCGGCGCAAAAATATCTTCAAGACTAATCAAGTGCTGATTGGTCTACAGAAGCGTAACACTAGCAATACACACCCAGTAGACTACCAGGCCAGAAAGGATGTCCTTTACTGACTTCAGCTGACCGGGGATAGAACCCCGGACCTTTGTCTCGTTAACAAAACACACTAATCATATCAACACCAGAGATCTGAATTTAGCAGTAATCAGTAATACACGAAGATTATTCCTGAGCTGATACACCGCGGAAAACTGCCTGAAGTAATAACCACAATATATAATAAGCACGCCCGAAGAAAGGCCACAGTTACGGTTCCTTGTTACAATCTACAAGTCTACGATTATCCTCTGGCCCGGTGTTGTCCCCAAAACACAAGGTGTCGTTTACCGGAACTGGCAGTCACCCATGTTTATGTGGGGGAAACACCAAGTGGACATTGGAGGGACCTACAACATTTCCTCACCCCCTGTCCTCCTGTGCATAGGAAGAATTATACGGCTGAGCAAGTGGTCTGGGAGAATTATGCATGATAACTGCGAGGCGGCAGCAGCCAGCAGGACATGCAGCCAGATAAACAGACGTGGTCTTTTCTGCATAAACGAGTCCCGTCCCTGAGGACCAGCACAACAACGCGTATATAAAAGGTCAAGCGTCATTAAGTCAGTGGTTGGTTAGACATATTTTTACAGTTAAACACCAACAACAGATATGAGAAGCCGCAGTGACGTAGCGGCTAGGCGCTTGCCTTCCGGCACCAAAGTCTAGGATCTAAATCCACATCAAGGCGGATTTTAAGTTTTAGAATTGATATTGGCTCCCAGGTCAACCTAGACTAATATAGGTACTATATAATGTCAAAGGAAGTAAGGGAGACCGATGTGATGTAAAAGTATAGGTGGAGCCCTTCAACCCCGATGCACCAAAGTCGTGAAGAAAGGTTATTTAATTTATTTTTGTAACCCTAAACGTGAGATTTGTCGACAGTAGTAGCAACAAGGATGTGAATAGAGAAAGTAAGTAAAACATTCCTGTTAACGCCATAGGCGCATCGGGCATATAGGAAGAGGATCCCATATTTTTACAAACCAATCTGCACTAGGTGGGTAATGTGGTTAGCATTACGCCGGCCGGCTTTACTTCACCAGGGCAGCCATCCTGGTACTCATTTTAGACTGGGTTAACCTGCGACGCCCCAAACCATGATAAAAATCCATGCAGCCAGCAGTGGGTTTCAATCGCGGTACGTTGGAATTACGAGTCGGATTCGCAACACTTAAGCCTGGGACGCCGCGAATAGAGGAGTACTTTACTTATATTAAAAGTGAGATTTGTTAACAGTAGTAGCAACAAAGATGTGAATAGAGTTCTTTATTTATTTTAAACGTGAGGTTTGTTGACAGTAGTAGCAAAACAGGCGTGAAAAGAGTTCTTTACTTATTTTAAACGTAAGATTTGTTGACAATAATAGCAAAACAGCCGTGAAAGAGTTCTTTGATTAGTTTAAACGTGAGGTTTGTTGACAGTAGTAGCAAAACAGGCGTGAGAAAAGATTTTTGCTTATTTTAAACGTAAGATTTGTTGACAGTAGTAGCAAAACAGGCATGAGAAAAGATCTTTACTTATTTTTAACCTAAGATTTATTGACAGTAGTAGCAAAACAGACATGAGAAAAGATCTTTACTTATTTTAAACGTAAGATTTGTTGACAGTAGTAGCAAAACAGGCATGAGAAAGGATCTTTACTTACTTTAAACTTAAGATTTGTTGACAGTAGTATCAAAACAAGCATGAGAAAAGATCTTTACTTACTTTAAACTTAAGATTTGTTGACAGTAGTAGCAAAACAGGCATGAAAAAAGATCATTACTTACTTTAAACTTAAGATTTGTTGACATAGTAGCAAAATAGGCGTGAAAAAAAAAGAGTTCTTTGATTAATTTCAACGTGAGATTTGCTGACAGTAGTAGCAACAAAGGTGTAAAAAAAAGTCTTTGACTAATTTTTGATAAACGTAAGATATTATTGTTTACCTTAAACGTGAGAAGTGACCTCGAGGTGGACCCAGCCTTTCATGAGAACCAGGTACAAGTTCTGGGAAGTAAAGGCGGGCAGCCAGCTGTTGACCACATCATCCATCGAGTGCCGATTGGTCAATCACATATAGGTCTAGTCCTTTATGCCCAGTATGTCGAAAGGTGTGGGAAAGGGTCCTTAACTTTTACTTGGCCACTGGCAACACGACTTAGTTGTCGTCCCAGCCTCTAAACTCTCGGTCAGTACCAGGCCCGGCCTAACCTAACCATCTGTGTTACAGGCAACAGTCAAGTCTTTTCACACGCCAGTGGTGCAATGGGCATATGAGGCTAGACTCATGTTTGTACGGACCACCTGGATGGGTGATGTGATCAACATTTAACCGGCCGCCTTTACTTCTCATGACTTCACTATTTAAGGCTGGCTCGACCTGACAGCTAAGGTCATGTCTGAACAAATCTGGCACTGCGACCTCTTGACAGAGGCATTGCGAAATATTCGAAGATACACGACCTTTTTTTTTTTAAAGCTCTCACATACGAATATTCAAACTTTTACTTAGGTTAGGGCGCCGTAGAAAATTTTTAATCGAAAAAAGCGCCGCGACTAAGAAAAGTTCTGGAAACACTGATGTAATGTTTAACACTTCATAACTGAGACGGTTTGTTGAACAAAATGGGTTAAAGTTTTTTTTTTTTTTTTAAAGCGATAAATTAAGTTAAAGTAGCTACTAAAGTCATAACAATGATTTAAAGTAAAATCATACAATTAAGGAGCTACAAGTAATCTTGCGCTGAGCGTCTTGATACAGAATAAGATAAAATTGGTAAATATTTTCCAAGAAGTACAGATTTCAAAACACATTCTTCTCGTGTTAATTCCGGAGACCAATCTAATGGGGGTCGGTGGGGGGGGGGGGGGGGAGGGTGCGGGGATAGACCCACTTTCCTCTAAAAGCATCTCGTAAAAAGCGACTAATCAGAGGTTGCTAAAATCGGGGGTGTTGGACCAAAAGGTGCAGATATCGCAGAGTAGCTGTAACCCACAAAACAACGTGTAGATCGCTGAAGTAAGTGCAAAAGCAAAACAACAACAAAAACAAAAAAGAAGAAAAACACACCCTCGGAGCCGAAGGTCATATCCAAACCTTGCACTGATCACAGGAAAGATATCCCATAGCACACGCAGCCACCCAGATATCAATAGCAAACAGTACCATGGTTTCTGTGGTCACACGATCCCAGACAAGCAATACCCTACCACAGCTCCGTGTGGCGTGGCCATCTCGTGCCCCGGTGCTGCAAGATACATTTTCTGTTGAACGTTGCCTCATCACAGATATCATCATCATCATCTTTTATGCTGACACGCGCGGGCGGCCACTGTTACACATCTCACACGATTATTCGAATAACCGATCAGGTCAGTCTTCCTACTCCAATCATGTTATGTGGCAAAGCCATTCAGATCATTCTTTCTTCGTCTTTTCCTAGCTCTTTTTCCAAGAAGTAGGCGAGTTGTCGAGGTTTAGAAGTTCATTCTCCTCATGATATTGTTCAAAAACATGCATTACTGTCAACATCTAATTTTTCTAATCGGTGTAAAAAAGGAAAAGGTAAAGTCGGGAGATGTGAACCTGCGTCATTGCACACGGTTATAAACCATAAGTGCTCTGCCACCAGTGCGGACAGCTGATAAGAATTGTCCGCATGTGTCGCCGTTCGCACGTAAATCTGTAGCTACAGCGACGTTCCTCCATTTACCCTGTCAACTCTGGTACCCATTTCCTAGAGACTGGGTTAACCCCGGGAGCCGCCCAGTTTCAAACACCGACCGTGGGCTGCAGCGAGTCGCAACTGGATTTGAAAGCGAGCGTCTTATCGACTGCGCTAACGCGGCCCCTTCTAATCGGTGTATGGGTTTCATCTATTTCTCGGATGACTGTGTCACCCCCCCCCCCTTCCCCCCCACGAGATTCTTAGTTGTTTTTGCCCACACTCAGGAAGCCTATTTTAGCTGCAATAATATGTTTCCTGGCCTAGGCGCTGTGTAATGCCAAGGTGTCGGGTTCGAGCTTATCTGTTAACGATTTGTCTTGCTTTTGGTTTCGACAGTGGAACCGAGAGCTGACTGTTGAGTGAGCAATAGCAAACTTCTGAACGTAACATTTGCCTAGACAAATGGCCTAACGGCACGGGAAGGAGAAGAACGAATCGGGAGGGATATTTGTTTCATCGGTGACATCACCTAACCACCTAACAACATGAAAACAGACGGATTATTGATTAGGTTTTTAAAATATAGAGAATAAAGAGGCATCGACTAAGGAAAATGCGCGCTCAAAGTTACACATACACTACTATCCTAGTAGTTACTCTATGCTATATGCCAGAGTGGAGCTATCAGTCGTAACAAACGGTAGGCTGTTGCAATCTCCCAGAAGTTGCAGCATCTTTGGTGGCAGCGATTGTCAGTTGAGTTCTTGACTTGTTTGGTTCAGTATTCGGACCATGTTATGTTTGTGTGCGATTGGTGTTTGTGTAACCAGAGACAGCGAAATGTGTAATTCCCTTTCATAATAAAACCGTATTGTGTATGTATTTCACTGTGACATTGAAGGTTTTGTACATTTGTGGTGTTTTACATTTGTGGTGTTGTACATTCACTATACTATTGTATGTAAAACAGATGTACCACTCTACTATATCACTAGCACCTAATACTTTTTTATCTCCACCGATTAATTACCTGATCGTCTGGGATGTAGGCTTGTTACTACACTCCCCTCTTAGGAAAGAAACATTAACCTCTTATTTTCTCCTGCTGTCATTTCCCTCTCTTTCTCTCCCCTCCCCCCGCCCCCTTTCTCTCTCCTTTTATTTCCTCTCCCCCGCACTTTTTACGTCTCTCTCGCTTTCTCGTTAAGACACCCTGTTACATATATTCAAACTGCAGTTCCCTGGAAATATATTGCATTAAATATTTGAAATTGTTAATAACAACTTTATTTTTAGAAAGAAGTCACCTTATACAGCTTGGCTAGTTCTGTTAGAATACAGAAGCAAATCAACTGTTTTGGTGAATCTGCTGGTATTTGAAAAGGAGAGGAAGCAAAGTTAAGTGTAAAGCACCATGTAACCAACGACATATGCAATGCTTCAATTGGACTTTCACTCACTACGCCTTGGCGGGTTGCTACATCATTACTTGTGTAAGTGCTCATGATTGCCGGTTGGGGAGGGGGGTAAGGTGCGCAAACTTCACCATTCTCAGAAGCTAGAGCCAGGGAACGATATTTTGTAGCTGTTCAGTTTGATAACTATTTGTCCAGTTGTCAGCTTGTAAAGAAAAATCGGTAGGAGTCTATTTAAATAAGTTTAGTAAAGGTCATGAAGCGTGATGCACTGGAGCTAGTGATTATTGTGACTGTAAGAACCGTACGTTTGAAATGAACTTGCTTTGAACGGTTTGGCCTGTGTCTGAAGACAGACGAGATGTGCAACCAAAGTTGTGGCGACATTCTAGAACTGCAGTCAAATCCGCTCTTAGGCTTTAACGGCACAGGAAGGAGAGGCCCAAATGGTGAGGAATATTTGTTTCATTTCTTTCTTTGGAGACACAGAGCTACATCTGAAGAGATTTGGTCCACATCGCTTGTACAGTCACGTCCTCCATATGCATAAACATTCTGCTCTCAGCTAGTGTTGTAGATGTTCTCTTCGTTTGGAAGGCACAGGTATTTAGACTGTCTCTGGATAAGCCAGACATTCACGCACAGCGATGCCTTTACTGCGTGTGCATGCTTCTGCACTTTGCCGGGACTAACTGTTCGTTCACCAGTGTTGATTTCAAATGGTCACTGAAGGTCATTTGGTGTGATGTTAATTGGCACAGGAATGGAACAATTATGGGATGATCCGTTTGTTGTTAAGCTAACACCTCAGTTATTGTCTGTGTCCCTTCTACATCTCTTCAAAAAAGTCCCGCTTAAAATTTTTTTCAGGAGCTAACAATAATATAATTCCTCTAACATTTCCGCACCCAGCAGCCACCTTTCTTTGGCTCCGTCACCAGATGTGCGTCTCTTCAATCTTCTGGTATTTATTCATGTTGCTCTACCAGAGGACCCAGTGACTTCCTAGCTTTTAGAACATCTCAGAGAAATTCTAACTCAGGTGGTGCGTGTAAGGCAATGGAATAAGGTCTGAATTATTTACACTCGGCGACAACAAGAGGAACAACAGTAGCACACATATACCCTAAGGTTCCATCCCAGAGGCTGAGCGCTGGCTGTACGACAAAATGACAGTTGTGGGGTTTAAATGTCAGGGACTCGGTACGTTATTATAATTTGTGAGACTTTAATATCACCCGGGGACTACTCTGTGCGAAACTGGGTGAGGATGGGAGCAAGGTTACAGGGATAGTGTTAGTGAATAGGGGTTGGTGAGTGCATTTACTGTTGTTGTTGTTGTTGTTGTTGTTGTTGTTGTTGTTGTTGTTCTTCTTCTTCTTCTTCTTCTTCTTCTTCTTCTTTTTCTTTTTCTTCTTCTTCTTCTTCTTCTTCTTCTTCTTCTTCTTCTTCTTCTTCTTCTTCTTCCACCCTTACAAGAGTGGTTGACACTTTGTGTTTTAGTTTACTGTAGAATGCGATATCCTGGCCTTCCGGTTCAACGCATCCGATTTTGCAAAAGGACATTTTCCATGCCTCCAGGCGTACAGGGCATATAGGGCTAGACCTAAGTTTTATAGACCAATCGGCACTTGGTGAACGATGTGGTCAACATCACGCCGACCCCCTTTACTTCACAGGACAACACCAGGTACCTACTCAAAGCTGGGTCCACCTGGAAGCCAGTCATTTTTGAAGTAAGCCCGGTTCTGTTAAGGCCCGAACCCACGACCTTCCGATCCGCAGACGAATGCCTAGCCGCTACACCACAGCGACTCCCAGACTCGATTTCAGCAAATCCTTAATAGGTCGTTCTTTAACAAATGCTTGTTAAGGGAAAGAGGGTCATTATAACATGTTTCCCCTCAATGGGGCCCTGGGACACACACGAGGGAAGAAAGGGGCTTAGTAAGGACAAACACAATAATGCAGTGCATCACAGTAGCCAAAGCTCTGCAGGCCTACCCGAAGATCATCGGTTTAAATCCGCATATAGTCGAATTGTTATGATTGACCGTGGCTCTCAGATCGACACAGCCTGTGATAAGTACCAGAAAGTGTCCTGGCAAGTAAAGGCAGACTAAGATGTTGACAATCCTGCCCATCCAGTGCCGAGTGATCTACTAAATATGTCTAGAAACGCATGAACTATGCACAAGTGGAGTGGAAAAAGTGCTTCACTGTTTTTCTTTTACTTCAGAACAACAAATGTGCCCGTTGTGGGTTCAAACTCAAGACCTTCAGGATAGTAGATAAGCGTTTTAAAAATTAAAGAGAACTCCAATATGTAGTATACTTCCTTAGGCAGTCTAACATTAATAACGTCATCTTTTGTCAATTAGCAAACTGTTACATTATACAAGGGTTGTGAGCTCGTTTTTGTAATGGAATAACAAAGTAATTAATACAAATTAATATGATAACACCAACAGATGTTCCATTTCACAAGGCAAACAAGGATGGGTGGAAATGCTGACAGTTCAAAGAAACGGATGTTCCTCCATGCCATGATGCCAGTTTGTTCAGCAACTTATTTCTTGCAGTCCCCCGGCTTCTCTTTCGTTCTAGCTGTCATCTTCTTACGATAGGACCAAGCAATGTAGGTTACAAATGCAAACTAGCTAGAAACAACCCATAACTATCAGCCGAGCAGATAAGACAACAACAACAAACTTCGATTGTATTCTTTAAATAAGCAGGTGTCATATTGTATCGAAAGAAGGACGCAGTCAAATTAGGATATGGGCAATGTCTGGAATGAAAGTTCAGCAGTCTTCTTCTTCGATCCTTCTGTCAAAAAACTTATATCAGAAGGCCGGTAGCCTCTATGAAAGATATCGTGCAGTCCATATCCTCTCGTGTACCATACAGCTTTGTCTACATTGTGGTTGGAACAGGCCAGGTTGCGTCTCTGTTGTCAGCATACAGTTGACAGTGTTGGAGCACATGCTCAGCATTTTCGGGTGCCACGTTGCATGGACACGTCACCGTGTTTCCTACACTGACAAATTTGAACATTTGTTGACGAAGTCTGTTGTGCCCAGTCCTTAGTCTGATATAATACATTGTCCCCCTCGAGAGAGGCGATGAAGCGAGTCTTGGGGAGAAAATCCGGTGTCCAGATCCAGCCACCTTTCTTGGATACCAGATTGTATTATTGTTTTCGTCCCTTGGTGGGTTAAGTCGCTATTTGGTTGTACCATCTCACTGCCGCTTCTGGTCAATCTGTCTGCTATTTCATTGCCTTCCAAGCCACATTGTAGATTGTTCAACTAAAGAGCCTAAGTGAATCAGCTGTTGCGTCAAGTCTACAAACTGAGTGTCTTTTGGGTTAACAATTGCTAGTAGAACTGACATAGCATCAGTCAGAAAGATCAATGTGCTATATGTGCTGTTTCTCAATTCAGGAAAGAACATGCCGCCAGAAGTGCTTCTAACTCTGCTCTGTAATTGGAGGAATGTAAACCTGTTGGTACAGCCTGGTTGATTTTCAAACCATTTAAGCATTCTATGTATATCCCTCCTCCTCCGTCTCTTACTGCTCTTTTGGCTGAACCATCTGTATACACTCTAATCCAACTCAGTTCAGCATAAAACTCTTAACACAACATGGTTTGAATGACTCCAAGTATAGACGCTTCTCTCTTGACTCGGATTTCACGTGAGAAAACCTATTTCCATTTACAATTTGTGTGCTCGGCTACTTAAATGGCCTGTAAAAATATTCAAAGGCACAATAACGACATAGCGGTAGACTGACCAGACGCCGTGTCCGGCGAGAAGCATGATGCACAACCAGACACAAAGACCAGACAAGCGGTTATAACTGCAACTGGAGCCAGAACGCCAAGACGGCAATCAATTAGGAAACAAACAAGAAAAGAGTTACATTAAATACCCATAGACGTTCTCTTTGAGAGTTGGTCACGCAGAAAATCTCACACCCCATGCAGCTGAAAAATTCCTCCCGGAGAGGGTCAGCCAAGTCTACCCACCGCCGCCTTAAAAACTGCATGTTATTGGATCGATTTTCTCTTACTATTAGAGTTTACTCGCTTGCGGATAATTCAAAGAACACCATCTAACTAAATGCCTCCTAGATCAACAGAATACAGAAGAAATATCAAAGGGGAAAAGCCACTAAAGCAAAATAACATCGTGATTTCACGAGGAACGATTCCATGAGACTAGTTCTATGGCACCATTGATATCGTGAACAGAAACCATGTTTGGGATGAATCAGATTTAAAAAAAAAAAAATCCGATATTCTGTCTAATTTCCAAGATGAAATTTAGGTTTGAGTTGAATTCAGCGGAGTTGAGTTATGAAACGATATGACAGCACTCTGGCCTTTCCATAAGTGATCCGTCTACATCTTCAAAAGCTAGCGAAGAGTTCCAGTGCCGATGTTACCAGTAGAAGTCTACGTACATATCTATATTTCTTCTTTAAATGAAAGATTTATATTTTAGACTACTTGGGTAATAGTTTCCATTTCATAAGTGCCTGTAGATAAAAACCAGCCACTGGTCAGTGATACCGGAAAGTTAGGCACAGTAGTCCCCAGCAAGAGGCAGACAGCAATACAAGAGGTAGGATAACATGGAGAGGTAGACGAACAGCAGACTCAGAGAATATACCACTTTGGCGAGAGACCGAGAGTCAGACCCACTGCAGTCCAGTTTTACTGTGAACAAGGCCCCTCACTGAGTGATTGACTAATTGTATATTTTAGGACTGGTGGCTGTAAATATCCACCGCGATAGGTTGCCATTATGCGTCTTTAACATGCGGGGCTAGTAAGTGTATCTCGGGATCATGCCATCAATCAGTCTATCCTTTACAGAACGTTGCTTTTTTTTTTTTTCACGGCAGGCCTGAAAGTCTTTCTCTGACCAATTATCCAACCCTGTGTACTTTCACAGCCAGTACATCTTCAATATCCACGTTCGCAGTGGCTGGCCTCTGCCTCGTTTTCGGGGAACTGTACCCTTTACCACCATTCTATCCATACCACCGTGGAGCTATACCATAGTGTGATTATATAGTTACAACAATTTAACCATGGCCGATAGAGTCAGTAGACTTTTGTTGAGGACAACAGATTAACCATAGCCGGTAGACGTCAGTAGACTTTTGTTGAGGACAACACATTAACCATAGCCGGTAGACGTCAGAAGACTTTTGTTGAGGACAACACATTAACCATAGCCGGTAGACGTCAGAAGACTTTTGTTGAGGACAACAGATTAACCATAGCCGGTAGACGTCAGAAGACTTTTGTTGAGGACAACAGATTAACCATAGCCGGTAGACGTCAGAAGACTTTTGTTGAGGACAACAGATTAACCATAGCCGGTAGACGTCAGAAGACTTTTGTTGAGGACAACAGATTAACCATAGCCGGTAGACGTCAGAAGACTTTTGTTGAGGACAACAGATTAACCATAGCCGGTAGACGTCAGAAGACTTTTGTTGAGGACAACAGATTAACCATAGCCGGTAGACGTCAGAAGACTTTTGTTGAGGACAACACATTAACCATAGCCAGTAGACGTCAGAAGACTTTTGTTGAGGACAACACATTAAACATAGCCGGTAGACGTCAGTAGACTTTTGTTGAGGACAACAAATTAAACATAGCCGGTAGATATCAGTAGACGTTTGTTGAGGACAACAAATTAACCATGGCCGATAGGCGTCAGTAGACGTTTGTTGAGGACAACAATTTAATAATTTCCGGTAGATGTCCGCAGACTTTTGTTGAGGACAACAATTTAACAATTTCCGGTAGATGTCCGCAGACTTTTGTTGAGGACAACAATTTAACAATTTCCGGAAGCTGTCACCAGACTTTTGTTGAGGACAACAATTTAACAATTTCTGGTAGACGTCAGCAGAATTTTGTTGAGGACAACAAATTAACCATTTCCGGTAGACGTCAGCAGAATTTTGTTGAGGACAACAAATTAACCATTTCCGGTAGATGTCAGCAGGCTTTTGTTGAGGACAACAAATTAACCATGGCCGATAGACGTCAGCTGACGTTTCTTGAGGACAAAAAATTAACCGTTGCCGATAGACGTCAGCTAACGTTTGTGGAGGACAACAAATTAACCATGGCTGGTAGATGTCAGCAGGCTTTTGTTGAGGACAACAAATTAACCATTTCCGGTAGACGTCAGCAGGCTTTTGTTGAGGACAATAAAATAACCATTTCCAGTAGACGTCAGCAGGCTTTTCTTGAGGACAACAAATTAACCATTTCCGGTAGACGTCAGCAGGCTTTTGTTGAGGACAACTATTTAACCATTTCCGGTAGACGTCAGCAGGATTTTGTTGACGGGGTAGTAATCCCTGCAGCCATCACACAGTGTAGTGTCTGCTTGAGACCTGTGTTTTACATCCGATACAATTTCGTTTCCCCAACTATAGGAACGCGTTTTATGCTAAGAAATTATGCAAACCATCTGGCTAGCCATTAATAAGAAACTCTTACGGGATCTGTTTCTGTACTAGGAGCTGTTAGCTGAAATCTTTCTAATGAAAAGGCAGCTGTTACTTTACAATAAAATTTGGCCTCAAAGAAATTGTTTAATATAAATGTATATTGACACCAAAATAACGCCATTAGCATAATTTTAAAATAGTATATTATCAATGTAGTCGGCGTCTGTGGCTTAGGCGTTGCGCACGCGCTTCGTAATGTCGGGGTGCCGGGTTCAATCCCTGCTGCGGACGGTTTGTCTTGCGTTGGTTTCGACCGTGGTACCGAGAGCCGACCGTCCAGGAAGCAATGGCAAACTACTGGATGTAAATTTGCCTAGAAAAACCACAACAGCCAGAAAGTGCTGGGGTTGGTTCTGCAACGTCCTGTAAATGATACTTAACTAATATATTATCAATGTATTAGTGTGGGAAGATAATACCACCTACACAATTAGAGACATAAGGCCAAGAGTTATTGAATAATAGGATTAGCAGAAATTTAAAAAACGCTTTCCCATGCATGTATGGGGTGTACCAACAGCGTTGAAATTACAGACCTCTTGGCTGTAGTCTGTATGTTTTGTCTATAACACTAAGGTGTTATACATGTCTCCAGAGGTCAGGGTTTGTGTTTACATCTGTCAGAAAAAGCTTTGAGGCAGATATACACCAGGACATTCAGTCAGCTCATTATACTTTACGAGCCAATCTTAAGTCGTATCTGTTTACCCAGAGACTCGCCCGGCTCTCTAGCGGAATTGGCTAAACCGGATTTCGCGGAGACCGGGTGACGTACTCCTTGTGGTCCGGGTTCAATCCCGGGGGTAGGCAGGAAAGCCACATTTCTCCCAGATTTACGGTATTTTCAATGGAATCAAGGCCGAAAGGTTGCGATATCCATAATACCGAGCCTAAGGGTTAACAACTCATGGCTTCTGGATACTAAAACAAACAAACAAACAACCCAGAGACTCGGTTCACCTTTATTATCAAGGGGCAACTTTCTTGGTTTCTCGCCTGGATCTGGATGGTAGGGTATTTGAACCCACATCAACAAAAGACACCGCTGATATAAGAACATCCCGCTACACCCCTCAACAACAGTCTGAACACAAGTGAGTCAGATCCTTAAAACTATGTGCATGCAACAGGTTGTGGAATAGAACTAGGAGTTCAGAAGTGGACGAACAACTAGAACTTTCCATCGAATTTTTCAGCTCGTAATCGCGGCGAAGAAGAAGAAGAAGAAGAAGAAGAAGAAGAAGAAGAAGAAGAAGAAGAAGAAGAAAGAAAGAAAGAAAGAAAGAAAGAAAGAAAGAAAGAAAGAAAGAAAGAAAGAAAGAAAGAAAGAAAGAAAGAAAGAAAGAAAGAAAGAAAGAAAGAAAGAAAGAAAGAAAGAAAGAAAGAAAGAAAGAAAGAAAGAAAGAAAGAAAGAAAGAAAGAAAGAAAGAAAGAAAGAAAGAACGAACGAACGAACGAACGAACGAAAGAAAGAAAGAAAGAAAGAAAGAAAGAAAGAAAGAAAGAAAGAAAGAAAGAAAGAACGAACTAAAGAAAGAACGAACGAACGAAAGAACGAACGAAAGAAAGAAAGAAAGAAAGAAAGAAAGAAAGAAAGAAAGAAAGAAAGAAAGAAAGAAAGAAAGAAAGAAAGAAAGAAAGAAAGAAAGAAAGAAAGAAAGAAACATGAAGACTATCTGAATCGGTAAACAACAGTGGTTACATATGTGGCTATTCTGGCACTCTCGTGAATCTAATGAAGAAAATCTGAAGCCAAATACTTCAGTAAACATTTCAAGGAAACAAAACACAATCAAACACTGAGATTCTGGTGGCAAACTTAGGTGACTTATGTAGATTTTCGTGCTTGTTAATTAACTGGCCATAACTTTTCATACCAACTCCCTCATCGCCGCTGCAACCAGCCAACTCCCCCACACACACACATACAAACTCACCAAATGCATATGACACACATTTAAAAAAAAACACAAACCGACCACACACACATGGCACACACAGGCACAGCACTGAGAATTCAGAGAAAGCCACAAAATATTCTATAGGATCACGACACTACAAGACCTCTAACACCAGCCCTCGTTGGCTGTTTGTTTATTTAATTACATCATCAAATAAACGCAATCGACATTCAAAGAAGAAAAAAAAAAAACAAGTGATATTGATTCAGAAGAAGGAGATCCAATAAACACGAATACAGCGGGACATGCATGAAGATGTCACATCAGCGCCGGCTTACTGTCCCGGGATTGGCAAGGGAAAACGACGTGGAACGTAAAAAGTCTGGGGAAACGGGGAATTTGTTCACACATAAAAACTCTTGCTCCCTGTGACAAGACAACGGCGGCACGTAAGACAACTAAGCCTGGAATGTATTCCTGGCATTCAGCAAACAGACGGACACGTCGCTATGCATTAATTGTCTACAAATAACAAAAACTGCGTGTATTCAGTGTTCTACTTAATTATCTGCTCCATTAGAGTGCTGTTAGAGTATTTTGCTGGTATATTATTACAAACTGTAATGTTTGTCACTGTTTGCCTGAAGACAGAAAACAAACAGGAGATTCGCCTCAAGGTGCAAAGAAAGAGGAAATATTAAATTACTAGAAACCTAACAACAACAACAAAAGTTAAAAACAGCTACAAAGTGTACAGTTGTCAATGTTACTGTTTGCTCTAAGACAGAGAAGAGGTACAGAAGATTAGTTATAAGATAAAAGAAAGACAAAGTAAATTACCACGAAAAAAATCGTCACGCATTTTTTGTATGCAAATTAAAAAAAAATAAAAAAAAACATGACTTAGATTAGAGGCTCTAGGTAATATATTTATATTCTGACACAGTGCTTTTGGAATGTCCTGACAATTACCAATTGTTCTTTCTTGTGTGTGTTTGAAGACAGACAACAGACAGATTAGCTATAGAGCATAAAGAAAAGACGAAGCTGAATTACAGAAAGGGAAACAATAACTACTGTTTGTTACTTTCTGCTTTATGACAGACAACAGACAAAGAATGCAGAATAAATACAAAGGTAATGAAAATAAGAATGAAAGAGTGAAGGAATGTACGGACTATAGTACTCATTGACATGTCATTTAAAGTTATGTATCCACGTCTTTCTATGCTGCATCTTTTTCTCTTCCCCTCTACTGAAACCTGTATTATTGTTTTCTGAGAGGCCGTTAGATCTTATTACATGTCCGTACCATTGCATTTACCTTTTTTTTTCAACTGCAATTAAAAAAGGTTCACAGTTGCCACACACAAAATACCTAGATATTATTGGTGAGGACAACTTGTTCCTTTTAGATTTCAAGAACAATTTTTAAAACACTATTACTGTTACATATTGAGATAAAATTACAGATTATTACTGTCACAAATACGAGAGACGTTTTTATTTAACACCCATTAATACCGCTTCATACCCACAGATATTTCTTTTATTTCAAACAGTATTACTGTTACTTGGTCATGACCGTTCTTTTAGTTTAGACATTACCCAGAGATTGTATTATTTCTGTGTCATACCCAGAGGTATTTTTCATTTCTGTTACATACCTTTGGACAGCTTTTTTTTTTTTTTTTACAATACATTAGAACTGTTACATAATTAGGGACGGTTCTATAATACACATTAGTACTTTTACAAACATAACAAAAAAATAGTACTAATTTTGAATCGGTGATAATTACAATGCAGTATGAGTGCCTCGTTCAAGTGTCCGTGAAGCTAAAGGGCAATGTCTTTTCGGAGGTACATTCTTCTCGTACTGGAACTAGAGACCTTCGGGTCGTCAGATAACTGGGCTACCGCGGCTCCAACCATAGGGCTTCTCGATATCACTCCACAGCTCTGGGGTGAGCTGACATCCACAGCTCTGGGGTAAGCTGACATCCACAGCTCTGGGGTGAGCTGACATCCACAGCTCTGGGGTGAGCTGACATCCACAGCTCTGGGGTGAGCTGACATCCACAGCTCTGGGGTGAGCTGACATCCACAACTCTGGGGTGAGCTGACATCCACAGCTCTGGGGTGAGCTGACATCCACAGCTCTGGGGTGAGCTGACATCCACAGCTCTGGGGTGAGCTGACATCCACAGCTCTGGGGTGAGCTGACATCCACAGCTCTTGGGTGAGCTGACATCCACAGCTCTGGGGTGAGCTGACATCCACAGCTCTGGGGTGAGCTGACATCCACAGCTCTGGGGTGAGCTGACATCCACAGCTCTGGGGTGAGCTGACATCCCCAGCTCTGGGGTGAGCTGATATCCCCAGCTCTGGGGTGAGCTGACATCCATAGTTCTGGGGTGAGCTGACATCCACAGCTCTGGGGTGAGCTGACATCCACAACTCTGGGGTGAGCTGACATCCACAGCTCTGGGGTGAGCTGACATCCACAGCTCTGGGGTGAGCTGATATCCTAAGCCCTGGGGTGAGCTGACATCCACAGCTCTGGGGTGAGCTGACATCCACATCTACGGTGCCAAACTCACGCTCCCCCAATGGCAGTTCACGTGCCAGTCAGATTGTCACTGCTTCCGGGCTCACTGTGGTCTCACATGAAACCTCTACAAACACAGCGTGTGTAATAGCGGTGGGTATTATTCCATATGGCTTAGTCTCTCATCAGCAGAGATAACAGAGCATAAACCACAAAGCTCCGTAGCTCTAATAACAATACGGATTCCCCCCCCCCCCCCCCCCCTTCGCGGCTCTTCATAAGTAATGCAATCGTGAGCCGAAGGACAGCGTCAGAAATCGAATTCAAGACCTTCAGAACGTAAGGAAAACCGTTTAACGCTTCGCCACTAGAACAGCCCTACGCTTTGACCGACACATAATGAGACAACGATACAACCCTCTGCGGCAATGATGCACGAACAACAACATCGGTTCATACCTTGGGCTAGCACCCCACACAGCACTGAAGATACAAACCTGGCATCTTGACGTTGTGTCTGAGCAGTCTGAAGAAAAGTGCTATATAATAATCATCAAAGCCGTCGTCAATGTACGGCATGGTCGAGCTGTGATGGTCACAGGCATCCATGTCACAGCCATAACAGACGCTAGACCAGGCTGCGATACCTCAGTGTCTTCTAAAACCGCAGACCTATCCGTTACGGTGTTCATAGGGTTGACACGCTTCACAGTCCATGTACCACATTTCTGACCCTGGTCTGTTGCGAAGCATTAAACTTCAACTTCAGGAAGTCTACGACTGCTGCACAATTAGATCAATATTGATTAAGTGCTTCCGATCAAAATTAAATGCTCGAGTTAAGTAATTAATTCTGCTCACTGCCTGCCCGCTGTGTGCCTGCGGTGGCTAACTACACAGAGAGGTCGATGAGCTTTGTTGCAGCTTTCCCTTTAGATCTGACTGGGCTTGTTGTGTGCAGCACTGTGACAATTTGATTAGCGCTAGAATGCGGGAAAAGGGGGGGGGGTGGGGGGGGGGAGGCGGTGTAGGAGCAGATTAAAAATTAACAACAGAGCAGAATAATACATTAATGGTGTGGTTGTAATTGTGTGGGAGAAAGAGTGCTGATAAATGCTAACTGAACATTTTTAACATGCTGTACGCTGACTTAGGCACATTATCTTTATACATACAGATGTATATCAGCATCAAGTGCCTTACCGACTGGCATGGGCGATCTTGCCTCTATACAATCAGCGATCTACAAACTGCGTGTATCTGTTCGTGTGTTGACACCCTACCATACCAAAACAAAAGGCTGTCAAAAATCTTCTCGTGCTGTCTTCTTCCGTCTTTCTTTTCCCAAATCTTTCCAGTGGTTACATGTTCCATTTTCCCCCTTCTCATAACATGACCAAAAATGACTGTCTCTTTCTGATCTTTGTGATAAGTTGTCTTCGAATACCTGCCTCTTTCAAAACATCTGAGTTACTCTTCTTAGATGTCCAATGAATTCCAAGGATTTTTCTGCAAAAACACATCTTCCATGTCTGAAGATATTGTTTGGCCGGTTTATTAACTGTCCAGAATTCACAGCCTTATTTTAAAACTGGTTTTATATAGCTTGCGAGAATGATTCTCCTAACCTCCATTAACATGGATTTGTTGCACAAAATGTTTTTCATTTTATAAAAGCCAGTTTTGGCATGTCTTATTCTGTTCTTTACCTCTGTGATACACCTTTCATCGGAAGTTATCCATGTCCCCAGATTCTTAAATCTCTGTTAAAGTTAATTGCGTATCCTTTACAGGATGTTGCAGAACCAACTATATCCTTTTTCGGCTGTTGTGTTTTTTCTAGGTAAATATGACGTTCAGTAGTTTGCCATTGCCTACATAACGGTCAGCTCTCGGTACCACTTCGAAAGCAACGCAAATCAAACCGTCCGCAGCTGGGATCGAACATGGCGTCCCGGCATTACGAAGCGCGTTCACAACGCCTAAGCCACAGATGCCGACAAAGAAATGTCTGTACTTGTTCTAAAATAATGCCTAGACTCTTATTATTATACATTAAGGCACTATTCTTCTCTTGGAAATCACCAATACTTCTGTCTTCCTATTATTTTCACTGAGCTCATTTTATCACTTTTTACGATCACGGTATGTGCTAATTCCTGTAGTTCTTTCTGACTTGTCGCTATCAAGACGTTTGTCATCAGCATAGCGCAGGTTGTTTATGTTAAGATCAACAACCACAGTTCTTGGCATATCCATGACAGACCTTATTATATATTCAATGTCCAAAAAAAAAAGAAAAAGAAATCAGGTGATAGTCCACATCCTTGCCGTACTCCTCTCTTCATGCTCTGAAATGTTCCCAAATGATTTTCAATTCTTATTAAAGCTGTTACCCGCCAATACATGTTCTTTATAATTCGTAAATCTTTTCCATCAATGTTTCACTTGTCCAACAGTTTGATTTTTTCTTCACGTTTCAAACTATCAAATGCTTCCGTAAAGTCAAGGAAGCATAAGTAAAGATCGTATATCGTCGAAGAGTTTTCCTTTAGTGTGCTCTCTAATTTACATTTCTGTCCTCTACTTATATCGCTTCTCATCAATACCCGTGAATTAAGTTATATCTGTCGTGAAATTGCAGTGATGACTAAGTCTCCAGGTGTTCTAATGTAACATTGTGTCTTGGGACAGCAGCAGCCTGTCCAGGAACAATGAACTCATCTCATAATATCGAAAGCAGTTTGAAGGCAAAGCACAGTAACAATGAACTAATCTTATAGCAATACAGCATAGTATGATGATACAAGTATTAGTCTATCTGGTGACAAGAAACCAGAGGTCGGGACTCGAGTCGTGCGACTTGGACGTGACTTCGACTCAAGTGCAGTAATTAACATCTTGCGACTCTACCTGGGTTGTTTTGATTCGGAAGCATTCTTTGTGACTTGAGACTTGACTTAGGACTTGGTGGCAATAACTTGGGACATGGTTCCAATGGCCTAGGACTTGACTTAGGACTTGGTGGCAATAACTTGAGACATGATTCCAATGGCCTAGGACTTGACTTAGGACTTGGTGGCAATGACCTGGGACATAGTTTCAATGGCTTAGGACTTGACTTAGGACTTGGTGGCAATGACTGGGGACTTGACTTGGGACGTGGTGGCAATGGCTGGGGACTTGACTTGGGACATGGTGGCAATGGCTGGGGACTTCACTTGGGACATGGTGGCAATGGCTGGGGACCTGACTTGGGACATGGTGGCAATGGCTGGGGACCTGACTTCGGACATGGTGGCAATGGCTGGGGACTTGACTTGGGACATGGTGGCAATGGCGGCAATGGCTGGGGACTTGACTTAGGACATGGTGGCAATGGCTTGGGACTTGACTTGGGACATGGTGACAATGGCTGGGGACTTGAACTTGAAGGGTGGCGAATTAATCCACCTCTGCAAGAAGCTAATGTTATGGCAATATAATGACAGAGCACGGGCCTACCTAGTGACAATGAACTGAGTTTAGACGAACAAAGACCCAGCCTATTCCCTGATTATGAACGAACGTTATATCGACTTTTATAACATAGTATATAGGCAAAGCAATAATCTATCTAACGACAATGAAATAAACCCAATGTCAGCTAAGCTTCTAGTCATTCCTGATCAACTTCTTCTAGAATTGAACACAGTGATCTTTCGTCAGGACACTTCTTCGGGTTCCTGTGGAGATTTATCGCTTCAACCGTTCGACAATTATCTGACACACATCAATCTAGTACTGATAATCCTACATGACCTGAACATTAAGAAGAACTGTCTTGTACACAGCATCCATTCTCAGAAGCTGGGTTATTCTAGCAATGTCAAGTGAAATGGACAGAACGATGATGAAGGGCGCAGTTTCCGAAAGACGAGGCAGAGACCAACCACCACTAATGTGGATACAGAACATTGACGATGCATTAGCTATGAAGGCATACAAGTCTGAGAATTTGTTAGAGAAATCTCTTCCACGGTGCGACTCTCGTATCATTGTTCGAAAGCCATGAGAAAGATGTTTTTCCCCTTCCATCTTTCACAAAGGAAATGGAACCCTGTTACGTAGCCGAATGTGAACTGACATCTAAGCCACAGAACAGTCTCTAGAAAGATCAGACAAGCAGGCACTTCAGGTACCCAACATTCCAGTTCACAAGAAAGATCGTTTGCATTATGGTCTCAGTGCAACTGGCGCAGAGATGTCGCGTTCACGGGATGTAAATTCCTGCGGAAAGTTGGGGTTGTTCGTCTACCTTCGGACTTTAACCTTGTTCCAGAACCTGGGTGTTGCGGTCACATCTGTTTTACAGACCTGACATATTTGTATGCAGGCTGTTGGTTGCTTGCCAGATGTACTCAGACAATTAGTATATTCTCACAACATGCTTGTTGGGAAGGCAGTAGGTCTTTTCTTGTTGTCCCGACAATCGGACACTGAAACCCACAAGAGAAAACTGAGATTCCAAAATACTGAAACCAAATCAAATGAAAACATACATTTATGGAAAGTCTTCGATATCTTTAGTTATTAAATGTTCTGCTGTATTCGCTCTTAAGGGTAGCTGGCACATTGTGTGGTTTACAACCAGGTTACGATATCTGTGTCTTTCGTCCGAACACAAACGATTTCAGCAAATACACAACTATTAGCTTTGTACAACATGCTCGTTATAAGGCAGTAGTTCTATTTTCTTCTTCTAAACTGGGCTTCCAAAACTCACAAAGGGCAACAGTCTGTACATAAACAGAGCCCAAATGCAAGTGTCATTTCCTACCTTAAAACCGCCTTATCTGAGCCATCCATGTTACTCGGTACATATTGAATCGATAAGTCTAATTCCCGACACACTTGCCGCTTGTTATCTTGTCTACAGCAGATGTGATTGGATTCTTTAGGGTTTTCAGATCTCCGGGCAAGTTGGATGAAGTTAGTCCCACACGAGAAACAACACGGTGACATAACCTGAGACATGCTTGTGGTAAAACGACAAGTCGTAAGCCCCAGTGCTTTTTGTACGTCGACGAGGGAGAAGGACGTTTCAGAGACTTCCTTGTAGAAATTCGATATTGCACTATCTTAATGGAAAGTGTTGATTTCTGAACTAACTCAACAATTAAGTAATTTTTATTGTTTAATAACGACTTCACATCACAACACTCGGAACATTTCCATAAGCGCTTCAGGTACAATAATTTTATCTCACCACAAACAAAGGAAACCTTGGAATCCCCAGTCCAGTCCACTATTCTTTAAGGTGAAATGTGTTGGCCTGCTTGGAAGCGGCTCATACTTCGTTACATCGCCGTGAATTCCCTTGACCTGTCAGCATTCTTCTACTTCTTCTTCACTTCCTCTTTTACCGCTGTGGGTGTCGAGGGAGATATAAGGTTCTGTTTCTAGCTCTTCTGGCTGCCTCGACCATAGGCACATCGTGCTGTTGTAGAGTTTCTCTGATGTTATCCTTCCATATTGTTCTTGGTCTACCCCGTGCTCTACGTCCTTCTTCTCTTTCCATGTATGCTTCCTGTCAGCATTGGTGCATGATAAACAGAGCTGCGTTGCTTTTCTGTCAAGAACCATGGTTTTCAGAGTCAAAACAGATTTGCGGCCGACTGGCCGAGCCGCATTCAGGTCTCTAAAGAGCCGCATGCGGCTCGCCAACTGCTGACCACTGGTTTAAGTGATTGCTTTGCAGTCGACACTGGAATAAAACAGTGGTGTATTTCATCTATCCAAACAAGCAAAACAATGTAGTGTAGAAAATAAGAGCGCTAGTCAGGATTTCATCAACGACACAGAGAGGACTGCACATAATACAATGGAATAGAGGACTAGACCGTGAGCCCAATGTGACGTCCTGTGCCCCACACTCGTACAATAAAACATCTGACTTTATTCATACGGGAAGTTACCTTATTTTTCTTTTTCATCTTCTCTTCCACCTTGTACCTCATTGAAGTGTCGGGGGGAAATGTAACATTTGTTAATGAGCTCTGTCAAGCGTCTAATTAAGACTGATGTTCATTTCTGTAGGGCTTGTAACGTTTTAGTGTGGCTCGCAATAGTCAGTACCAGGGCATTCTCGTTAGGTGTCCAAACCATTTCCTTTGCTGTTCTTTGATGATCTGTAAGACTGGCTTTATTCGTAACATTCGTCTGATTTAGTGATTTCGTATTCTGTCTTTCCTTGAAACTCCTGAAGCTCTTCTAAGGCATTTCATCTTTGTTGTCACAATTTTACATTCGTTACGTTATTCTTCTTCTTCTTCTTCTCTTCCACCTTGTACCTCATCGAAGTGTCGGGGGGAGATGTAATGTTCGTTGATGGGCTCTGTCAAGAGCACTATTAAGACTGATGTTCATTTCTGTAAGGCCGTTCTTAATGCCATCACTCCATATTTTCCGAGGTCTTCCACTCGCTATATACACGTTGTAACGTTTTAGTGTGGCTCGCTGTGGCGGATAGTACCAGGGCATTCTTGTTAGGTGTCCAAACCACTTCATTTGTTGTTCTTTGATGACCTGTAAGACTGGCTTTATTCCTAGCATTCGTCTGATTTCATGATTTCGTTTTCTGTCTTTAATTGAAACTCCTGCAGCTCTTCTAAGGCATTTCATCTCTGTTGTCACAATTTTACTTTCATTGGAGGATGTAAGTGTTCACGTTTGGCATTGATAGCGTAGTGTTGGCCAAAAGATATGCGTATTAAACCTTATTACCTTATTAAACCCATGAAATAAATGATCTGGGGACGCGTTTCACATTTCTGCTGTAAACTTCCAGCCTGCATGTAGGACGAAGAGTTTGTAGCTACAATATCTTAATAATCAGTCAGTTTTTAAAACAAGCCCCACTCTTGGTAATCTGATCTTACTAATTCCTAATTTACGTAAAGCTAACTGCCTTCACTCGCACAGGTCCACGTGTTTTCTGGAAAACTTTCCCCATACCCTGAATATTTTCTTCTGGCGATCGGGGTAGAGCCGAATTGTTTGCCTGTATGAACTTTTTTTTTTTTTTTTACAGCCGAACAGACCTGGTTTATGACGGCGGATTTAGACCAGTACTATAGCAGCCAGGGTTTCATAAATGATTACTCATTCCCTCCGGCCAATTCTTTGTTGATTTTACATAAGCCTTTGTAATATTTTTGTCACACGTTTAACGCGTACATCAGGGTTGCATGCTCATCTCTGACTTAACAGAATGACAGGGGATTTCTCAAACGTGGACCACCAGCGACGCAGGAGTCAGAAGGGGTATAACTTCTGGAACTCATCAGTTCCTTTGAATGTAAGTGGTTATGGTGAGGAATGAATGAATGAATGAGTGAGTGAGTCAGTGGTTGTGTATGTATGTATGCATGCTGCATTTTTATGTGTATGTGTGTGTGTAAGTAGGTAGGTATTTGTTTATGGATGGATGTATGTAGGCAGGCAGGTATTATGTATGAATGTTAAGACATGTATTATGTAGGTAAATGTGTGTGTATGTTTGTGCGTATGTGTGAGTAAGCATTTGTGTGTGTATATGTGTATATGTATGTATGCATGTGTGTCTGCCCGTTCGTTCCCTACGAGATAACCCATCGGTTAAAATAACAACTGAATGCCCGATTAAGCCAGGAATCAATGGGTGTATTTCTTGGGGAATTGCAAATTTCTCCGAATTAATTAGATGACCTTGATTGTGTTTAAACCTGCTGCGGTTGCGTAGCTCGTGGTGACTATGTCGTTAGTCACCTAGTCACAGTGCGTACTGGTGCTCTCTGCAGTGACGTCGGCAATGTCCCAACTAGTTCACAGACAGTATTCTAAAGTCGCAACAGTAACAATGGGAGGTCCAATATTGGGAGGTAATAAACAGCCATGTGTTCAGCACGACGATTTCTTGAGCGAATGCAGAACTTGGGCATCGTGTGTCACATTTGATTACAGTGAAGCCGACTTGGTGATTGGGGATATCCCACGCGGTCCCTTTAGGGTCGGCAAGTTAGTGTATGTGAACAGAGATATCTCCTGTGGTCCCAAGAGGGTCGGCACACACACACAAGCTAGTATATGTGGATGGGGATATTTCCTTTGGTCCCAAGAGGGTCGGCACACACACACACACAAGCTAGTATATGTGGATGGGGATATCTCCTGTGATCCCAAGAGGGTCGGCACACACACACACACACACACACACACACACACACACAAGCTAGTATATGTGGATGGGGATATCTTCTGTGGTCACACGAGGCTCGGCACATACACACACACATACACACAAATACGCTAGTATATGTGAATAGGGATATCTTCTGTGGTCCCACGATGGTCAGCACACACACACACACACACACACACACACACAAGCTAGTCTATGTGGGTAGGTTGTCATGAGTCGAAATGCACCTATTCCCGTGTCACTCGGAGGCTACAGACTCATGTCCGGGTGACACGGTAACTACAGCTTTCGATTTTTACTTTATCTATTGTGTCCTCCTAGCTATTCTTCCTTTTACGAATGCCAGTCAATACATGATAATCTGCTCATACTTTCTGTGGAGTCTAACGGAGTTCGCCTTTATGAATGGAACCAACGCGATTGATGTCGTCATGCTGAGAATATGGAATGACCTGCGATACTATCTGGGAAGGTGAATTTGGCTAACAAATGACGGTAACAAGTAAAATAAAAAACCTAGACGAAGAAAATATCGCAGTTCTGCTGTACGCATACACAACGTAAATGACATCAACAAAGCCAAAAGTACCGGGCAAAGACAGGCGAGGAAGGAGATAATGGTGAAATGTAAACAAGTTACCCTGTACTATAGTTTCTGACTATCGTGTGACAGACTGACAGACAAGATCGTGTTAAAGGACATTCTTGCGTCGTTGAGCCACTGTTATCCGTAACGCAGTTTAATATCTGAGATCAGACAAACTTCTGTCATTTCTGGCAATTTGCTTGCTGACTGTTTGGTGGACATCAAACATGTTCAAGATTGTTAATGGTTTCAGGTTTAAACTATAAAATGACTCACACTAAATATATATGACAAAAAGTCTATAGTTTATGGAGGGAAAAAAGGGGGGGGGCATAAGACAAGAAACAGACGTATAATATATCAAAGAACCAAAAAAATACAACTAAAATCGAAAAGACGGCTCAGGCCAACCAAGATAATGGCATATGTGAATAGTGAAATTAAAACAAAAATACCGAAACAAACAACAGCTGATACATAATATAAAAATGACCATAAAGAAAGACAACATCATGACCACAGTAATTTAATTTTTTTTAAAACAGCAGTAGCTGTCATATTACATTACAGGCGCAGAAAACAGTCCTGACTGGAAGGAAGTTCTGTCGTATTTTATAGCTGCAGGTTTATGTGTGGGAAAAGTCTGACCGATGATAATGTATGGATATATATATATATATATATATATATATATATATATATATATATATATATATATATAGATAGAGAGAGAGAGAGAGAGAGAGAGAGAGAGAGAGAGAGAGGGGGGGGGCAGTATAGTAGCGGCTTATCCCTTGCCTCACGGTATGAAGATCTTTTGTTCAAATAAGCATCAAGGCAGATTGTTTGAAAATGACCTTGGCTCTCAAGTCAACTCATCCTAACATCAGGTACAAGGCACAGACCTGGGAAGTATATGCGGCCGGCGTGATGTTGACCCCATGGCTCAACGAGTCCCCACTGGCCTATAAAATGATAAGCCCAGCATTCTATGCCGGATACGCCTATGGTGTGAAAAGGTCCTTTACTTACCTTCATTATAAATCATTATAGGTACTTACACAAGTATACGTATACAAACAAGTGTCATATATTTCTAGTGTGGGTATTCAGTTCTTTACGTGAGTTAATTTCCCTCAATGCATCTTTATATATATATTTTTTTTTTTCTATCTGTTTACGTCCTTCTCACTATTCTCCCACAAAACACCGCATGGCACCTATCACAAGTCTTCCACAAAACACCGCCATGCACACGTGACAGCGGGAAGAAAGAAGGAGGGAAAACAAGAAGAGAGGGAGAGAAAATTGTGATTAGAACAAAAGTCATAGTAAAACAGAAAAGTAAAGAAAAGACAAGGGTTCTTCTCCGCAGAGATCCCAGATATTTCACCGAGACCCTAACTATGGATATTTGCATAATAACGTTACATGACGTCGACCTAACTACATGGGTACACACACCTAGACAGCCACGGGCTACAGATCCTAAATTAGGTCAAGCAAATGAATTGTGATCACATTAAACAGTTTATTTTACTCAACATTACATCCGCGTGGTCAACAAATAACGACATTAACGACAACTACGTGCTCGACCAGAATCTCAAATATATAGCGATCTACCATCCAACTATCTCTTAGCAAGAATACAAATGAAAATTAATTTTAAAACTAACCAACTGAACGTACCGTGACCCGAAATCAGTCAGACCACGAACTTTCCCTACGCCCGCCATGCCTGTTGACTGGTGCACTGTAGAAAGCACAGCCGCTAGGTAGGTTACTCGCAGAGTCCGTCCGGAAGTCAAATAGGTCGAAAATCTGTCAGTCCGGTCTTTAAATACCTCAGTGGCCAGATTTTTTCCATGTTATCGTCTAACATTATTAACTGCCAATGTTTCTCCTTTGGCCTGTTGGCCATTTTCAAACCAGAATAAATTCAAGATCTTCAGGCTGCTGAACCGTATTCTCTGTCGTTTCCCCCCTGTTACACACACATCACAAGTCTCCCACAAGTCTCCCACAAAACACCGCCATGCACACATCACAAGTCTCCCACAAAACACCGCCATGCACAGAACTTCCACACAACTGTTCGCTACTGTGGTGACTGTCTGTAATTTACCTCCATTAATTATAAGTGGCTCCCTATAGCTCTTATAATAGGAATAAACTCCACAGGGGAGCAAGTACAGCAGGGATCTACCAGTCATCAGTAGAAGTTATCCTCGTCGACAAGTGTTTCGGCCCACGATTCTCCTAGACACTTTCGGAGGTGGGCCCACCTGAGTTCATGAAACTCAGGGCTGGTACCCTGCTGCACGAAATTACCGGATGGTGTTTTTCTTTCGGATAGGGACAAGACGACTTGGTGGTTTAGCAGAAGGTACTGTGAGATAAGAAGCCGCCGCGGTAGCCTAATTAAAGCAGACAGCATACCTGGACGACCGAGCGACAAGCTTACGATTGGTTTACTGGACACATGTTGGACTTTATTAGCAGGTGGCAGAGGATCACTGGCAGACAATTCGGACACGATGGACTATCACGAGTGAGAAACCCTTTTCCACTAGAAACCCGGACCAGCTCACAGAGGCCCGTCCCCTACGTTGTTCCGTTGCGTCCAAAGCCAACTCGAGACCCTTTCGGCTGCCTCGCCCAGTTTTTTAAGTGTTCGTTTCCGTTCATAACCGCGCAATCCAAGTTCTTTAACCACATTGTACAATGAAGTGGAGACGAGACTCGCGCTCCCACTTCGACGGCAAAGACACGTACCGTGTACGCCTCGTTTCTCCTCAGACCGGCTGCTAAATCACTGTATTTCTCGAGCTTGTACAGGTGATTTTCGTCCAAACGCGACTCATACGGAACGGTCAACTCAATCAGGATGAGCTGCCGTTTCTCCGCAGAGTGGAGAACAATGTCAGGTCGCAAACCGGGCTTCCGGATTAACTCGGGGTACCGTTCATGGCCTGGCAGATCAACCGCCAGTAACCAGTCCCTCGCAGAGTCTAGCACAGATGGAGCGAATGCGTTTTGGTTGACCTTACCTTTTTTAATCTGCCCAGCCTTGAGGAAACGAATGGGGACGATGGTAGAACTGGCTCTAGCGTTAGCCCTCATTCTAGCCTGGTCAACAACGGCTGCTAACTCTTTTAGCACCTTGTTGTGCCTCCAGGTATATCGGCCTTGACTTAGGGCTTTCCTGCACGCGGACAGGACGTGTTCAAGCGTCTGCTTCGCTTTACACAACGGGCAAGTCGGATCGTTAGTCGCAGACCACTTAACCATGTTAACACCGGACGGTAATACATCGTACGCCGAACGAACGATAAAGCTCAGTCGCAACGGGGTCATTCGCCAGATCTAACCCCATGTGAGTATTCTTGGCAATGCGCTCTCCAGGCTGACCCAATGGCCCTGCTGCGACTGCTGGGCCGCTTCCTGGAAACGAACCTCGTTTTCGTTGTCCCTCACCTGTTGTATTACCATGTCTCGGCGTTCTTTGGTTGAGGCCTTTGACCACCAATTGACCTTCCCGTGCCCTAGGCCTCGACTTTCGGTTTGAGTGTATCCCATTATCTCTCTCAATTTTAGTGCGTTCTGCGCAGATTCAATCGCATCGAGGACCCTCCACTTTTGGCCAGTCTTTAGAGCGGGCTGGACAGCGATGACATTTGGGTCTGAAGACTCGCGCAAGAGCATGGTGAGTCTTATTCTGCCAACTTTAAACTCTTCGGTTATCGATTTGAACGGGAGTACCAGCTTAGCCTGTTTGCAATACAGAGCCACGTCGGTCAGACAAGGCGGTGCACCAATCCACTTTCTTAAGGCTGTGTTGATTTTCCTCTCCATGGTTTCCACTGCAGTCATCGTCACCTCGTAGACTAACAGCGGCCATAGGAGCTTCAGAATCAACATGAATTGGAGACACCATACCTTGAACTTCCCGACCAGCCTGCAACGCTCGATCGAGAGCAGGCCTGTAGCCAGTGACTCGTGTATTCGCCGGACCTCCGCTCTATCAGATAACTTCGAATCGTAAACGCGACCAAGGCTCTTCACCGGTTCATCCAGAACCGTGGGGATCTTGTTCCTTGCCATCGTAAAACTGGTTGCCGCCACTCGACCCTTAAGGATAGACAGACTCCTCGACTTCTGCGGTTTGAACTGCATACCGCTCCATTGGACCACCGCATCCAATCTTCCCAGGATCGTGCGGGCAGACTCCTCGCTGTCCGTTATAATAGTCGTGTCATCCATAAAGGCACGCAGTGGAGGCATCCAGTGATCCCCTATTTGAAGGCCCAGTCCGTAGCCGGCCGCCCCGTCCAACATGATCTGCATGGCCATGACAAACAGTACTGGTCAGATCGTACAGCCCATAGCTATCCCAATCTGCAGCTCAGTCCATCTCATGGTAAACGTCGAATTAGAGAAGCACAAAGCGAACTTAGAAAAATATTGCTCGATCATATCATTGACCTGTGCCGGTACGTGGAACATGCGAAGGGCTCGCCACAGTAGCCTATGGGGGACTGCCCCGTAGGCGTTGGCTAAGTCCAACCATATCACGTGCAATTGAGTTTTCTCATGCTTGGCTCTCTGAATAAGCTCTGTTTCTCACATCAAATGACGAAAGAATGTATTCTCTATTCAGTGAAATGCTGTTTTGTTACTTGAGCTATTGTAAATTTAACTTGGAATTTTAATTAGCAGTATTTGTAGGTTCAGGTATAACTGCGCTTATCATTGCTAGCATCAAGTAATAAGCAAATTAGTTCTGTTTGCTTAGTTTCCGTTAATCTCTTATAAATACAGAACAAACAGCATTGACCTGTCAATATCTATAAAACAGAATGATCGTGTTGTGGAACAACTGATCCCCTCATAGCCACCAGGTTTCATTTCTGAAATCTCCCTAAAAACTAGCAGCTGTGATGAAACAAAGTCCCATGAGGCTTGAATCACCAGACATGATTGCTCTGATTTACAAGTATCACTCTCCCACACTCTGGTCTCAAGACCCAAGATTCACACAGGCACGCTAAAGTACTTGTGCCGGCGATGCTGATCATACAGCATCCATGTTGGATTAGTCAGAACTGTGCTTGCTAAGGAAACAGCACAGAGATAGGAAAGTATGTCCGACAAGTCTCGGTCGTGACTAGCAGTAATGAGGCTGCACTGTTCAGACTTGCAGGCTCGTTTCCGCTGTGTTCACGAATCTGGATCCGTGATTTTAATAAGGCATTCCATATGATACCAATGGAAACCGCTGTGGTGCAGCGGCTAGACGCTCGTCTGCGGATCAGAAAGGCACAGGTTCAAATCCAAACAAAGCCAGACTGTTCTTTCTCAAAAATGATCATGGCTCCCAGGTCGGCCCAGCCCTGAGTGGGTACCAGATAACGTCCTGGAAAATAAAGACGTGGCAAATGGTCTGTCTATAAAATATAGGTCTAGCACTAATGGAGTGGAAAAAGGACCCTTCTTCACGCCTACAGGTGTACTGGGTATATAGGGTTAGACATATATTTTATAGACCTCGGTGGGTGATGTAGTCAACATCAAGCTGGCCGCCTTTTCTTCCCATGACTATACCTGGTACCCACTCAAGTCTGGGTCGACCTGGGAGTCTAGACCATCTCTGGAAAAGAAAAGTACGGCTTCGTCAAGACCCGAAACCACGACCTTCCGATTAGCAGCCGTACGTCTAACCACTACACAGCGGCGGTTTTGAATGGAGTGGAAAAGTGTCATTTTTATTTTTAATTCTATCATTGAGTGTGCTTGTATTCTATATCATGCAAATCACTATGTACTAACTAGCAATTCCCTTATTTTTCCTACAAGTAATTTCCTCAAGCTTAGATAGATGTCGGGATCAGATTCCTGCGGCCATAGACACAGAAGTAAGGGAACTGATAGATCAGCATTCAGACCCAGAAGATATCATCATCAACACAGATGGATCCGTGAAGCGCGGATCAAGGTCAGCATGGGCATACACAGCGCAAAGAAGGGGGGAAACAATACATGAAGACAGCGGCGCTTACCAGACAACCACGTCAAGCATGACCATAGAAATAGCCGCTACTTCTAGAGCTTTAGCATGGGTATCCGAGCAAACAGCCACACAAGCAGTAATGGTCTCAGACTCAATGAATATGCTTCAGAAGATAGCAACAGGCAGTATGCGCTCTGAATGGATAGAAAGCATTCGGAAATCGCACTTAACTTCCGTAACCTGGATCTACACTCCGGTTCACGCGGGCGTAAAGGGAAATGAGCGAGCGGACCAGCTGGCAAGCACTGCACTGATGATTGCGCGAAAAAGCATGGACAGATCAGATATCGTCAACGCTGTACGTACTGGGCTAATGGATAATGACGAATCCCTGACACTAACATGATTGCGTGACATGGGAGTTAAGCATGGTGAAGCACGTCTTTGCCGTCTTCGAGGTCGAGAAAGGAGACAATATAACCAGCTTCTCATTGGGATAATTAGTAGAAGTACTTTGGAGTGGCTGCTGCTTCGGGGGACTGCGCACGCATGGGTGTGCCCAATGTGCAGTGACGTCGATTGTGTGAACAAAACACAAAATAACATTTTGTAGGAAGTCGGCATTCCGAAACCCAAGTTCAAGGTGTCTCCTTCGTGCCAAAGAACTGCATGGCTGTTGGGTGAACAGTCGTTAACGAAGGCAGTCAGGTCGTTGTAGGGGCGACGCCTGCTGATGGATGTAATGTCCTAAGTCCCTTCCCCAGCTAATAGTGAGGGTACTGCTGGGGCGACCATTTATTAACCCTCACGTAATGCTTCAGGTCAAAATGGACGCTAGGCACGGCCACTGTTTTTTTTTTAGCCATGGCAAATGTGTTTTTTTTACTACTGCCAGGCGGTGGCCGTCGCATTTTTGCTCCATTTGTAGACTGGAAGCATATAGTTTCGTCGCCCAGCTTCTGAGTTGAGTGCATGGTGTGACACTGTGAGCTACGTGTGCTTTTCGTTAGCACAGGAGCGGAGCAACTATGGGGTGACCTGTTTGCTATGAAGCTGAAACTAAGATTACCAGATTACCAGATTAGATAGATGGTTCTTCTTACTATGTGAGCAGGAGTCTGCAGGAGTTTCTGGCAGTACGATCAAGCGAAGGAATACGAAGCGGGGGTTACCGAAAGAGATCACAGGGATGATAACAACGACGATGACTGACAACGGATATTTAATAGACGTCCTGGTGTAGCTGCTAGACGCTCGCCTACAGATCGGTAGGTTATGGGTTCGGTCCTGACGGAACTGGGCTTTCTTCAAAAACGTCCTTGGCTCCCATGTCGGCCCAGCCTTGAGTGGGTACCAGGTGCAGTCCTGAGCATTCTTACATAATGTAATTTACCACATCTACAGTAACCGTCCGCGCTCTGTAAGCAGCGAGTTACATCAAAACGTCAAAAATGTGTATTTACAGAAACGCCTGAGACATCTAAATAGTACTCGAGGATTTCCTAACCTGCAACAGAACAGCACCTCAACTGGAATACATAAACTGTCTCAAAGGTCTGGATTTAATATTTTCTAGGGCAGTGTAGAATAAAGGAATTGTTTAACTGGGGGTAGGATCTCGAGTAGTGACCACACATTAAATGTAAAGTTTATGAACTGCATGTTTGCCTCCAGCAAAAAAATGTTCTTTATCTTGACGAGGATTCGAATCTGCGTCTTATGAGCCAGGCTCTATAAATACTCGAACAGATGCTCCTCTAACAATATGCATTTTCTTTAGCAACTTATGGTCATCAGTTGCACTAGGATTTAAAGCAATAAACGAATCCACATTCGCAATCTTCAGTGTGCATTGCAAATGAGATGTCTGAGAAGGGCTGTAGGAGTGACCATAAGAGATAAGATCAGGAATGAGATCATAAGAGAAAAACTCGGCACAGAACCAATTCTGGATTACATACGAAGACAGCAAGTGAAATGGTTTGCCCACTTAGAGAAAATGCCTTGTGACACCATACCATACAAAGCATACATTGAAAGAGAAGAAGGACGTAGAGCACGAGGTAGACCAAGAACAATATGGAAGGGTAACATCAGAGAAACTCTACAACAGCACGATGTGCCTATGGTCGAGGCGGCGAGAAGAGCTAGAAACAGAACCTTATATCTCCCTCGACACCCACAGCGATAAAAGAGGAAGTGAAGAAGAAGAAGAAGAAGAAGAAGAAGAAGAAGAAGAAGAAGAAGAAGAAGAAGAAGAAGAAGAAGAAGAAGAAGAAGAAGAAGAAGAAGAAGAAGAAGAAGAAGAAGAAGAAGAAGAAGAAGAAGAAGAAGAAGAAGAAGAAGAAGAAGAAGAAGAAGAAGAAGAAGAAGAAGAAGAAGAAGAAGAAGAAGAAGAAGAAGAAGAAGAAGAAGAAGAAGAAGAAGAAGAAGAAGAAGAAGAAGAAGAAGAAGAAGAAGAAGAAGAAGAAGAAGAAGAAGTGTGCATTGCTATGCAAAGGATTTTTAAAAAATATATACATGCGACATGTTGGCGCGGTATTTGCAGATGCAGCAAGCAGGTGTTTTTTATAAGGAAAATATCACTGCAATTACTACTTAGGTATTGGCTACTAAAAGAGCCCCAAAAAAATGCTGACAGAGATGTCTGGCGACCTCTCTGGCAAACCTCTACACCGCAAGGTAGAAGATGGGCGACTAAATAAGTAAGTATAAGCTACACGTGTCGTTTAGGAAACGAAGTAGGAATCCGGTCGCTCCGTCATGAGTTGAAGTGGTCCAGCTGTTCCTTCAGGCAGTTACTGTGGTGGTATGTTTGAATGGCAGTTTGCCACACTCTAGCATACTCAGTTGATACTGTCTACTGTGTTCTATAATGTCGCCACTTTTCCTCTATTTCTATGAGTGCACAGAAATACCCGCGAATATATGTATTTGTTTTGCTATTGCAATGGCCTCAGGGAGTTTCAGACTCGTCGTAGTCTAAACCGGTACCAGGAAATGCCATGGGAAGTAAATGCGTCGGGCGTCCCGTTGACCATATCCCCTATCAGTGCTGAACTGTAGATAGTAATATATGTAGCGTTATGTACCCAAGGAGAGCCGCTATGGTGTACCAGCTAGACGCTGGTCTGCAGATACGAAGGTCGTGGGTTGACATGCTAACAGAGCCAGACTTTTTAAATTCACAAATGACCTTGGCTCCCATGTCGACCCGGCCTTAAATGGTTTCCTGGTAAAGTTACGGGTAGTAAAAGCAGCCGCTGTGATGCTGACATCACCCACCCAGTGTCGATGGGTCTATAAAATATAGGTTACACACTATAAGCCCACTATAGGGAGTCGCCGTGGTGTAGCTGCTACACGCTCGCCTGCGGATTGGAAGGTTGTAGGTTCGGATCCTGGCGAAGCCCGGATGTTTTGTTTTTCAAAACTGACCTTGGCTCCCAGGTAGACCCAGCTTTGAGGTGGCACCAGTTTTAGCCATGGGAAGTAAATGCGGTCGACGTGATGTTGACGTCACTATCGAGTGTCTATTGGTCTATAAAATATAAGTCTATGCCCAAAAGGCGTCAAGGCGTGGGAAATGGTCCTTTACTTTTTATATGTCTACAGGGCGTGAAGGCGTGGGGAAATGGATCCCTTATTTAACTGTATCCTATACCTGATGTGCCAAGTGCCAGAGAGGAGACTACCCCTAGAGGACATTGCGTGAGCCGAGTAAGGCCGTACCCATCACAGGGTAGTTAAGAGGCAAAATACCAGCCTACACACACGAACCTGGCTGGTTACCAGAGCACAACAGTATCATTTAGGATCCCACAGGCTTCAAAAGGTTGGCACTGGACAAACCCCTGGTTGTGGCCACCACATATGAGACCTCAACAAAGCTAGAACACAGAGTCTAATCTCGTTCAATTAGTTTAATTGCACGAAGCCACTGTCGACTGTTCGTGACCACTGCGAGAGTGTAATCAACACAATACAGATATGCCATCAATCTCAAGTTATCAATATTAACTAGCACGCAGGAATGTCTAACCTGCTGGGAAATATAACGCTGGGACACACAAAAAGTGTGCAAGTGGGTGTCAGTAAACTCTTTCTTTCTTCTCCTCGACAAGAGATACACGTTCTCTGATATGTTATAACATAAGCATATGCGGCTTGGTGGCTTCAAAGTTACTGAACGTGTTTCACAATCCTCGATGTACAATGGTTTAATTTCTGCGGCAGGCGGTTAAGAAACAAAGAGTTTTCAGGTGGCTTTCAGACGGTAGTGTGAGAGTTGCACCGTCTGGGAGACTAGGGCCTCCTGTCGTGAATACTGCCAAAGATAGTTGTGCAGACGCATATTCACTGCATCCAACTTCCACTGTGGAGATAGCATATTTTGTTGTTTACTGTTTATTGATATTATTTTTAGCATTGGAAATACCATCTTTCCCTCCAAAAAAATCTATTGGCATATCATACAGCTACCAAATCACATACAACGAGGTTCGCAGTGTAATTATCCATCATACTGGCAACTATGAACCTATTTTAACTACAGTGAAAGGGCGGAAAATGCAATGGTACGGATATGCAATGGTACGGACATGCAATAACATCTAACGGACTCTCAAAAAAAAAAAAATACTACTAGAGGCAGCAGAGAGAAAGAGGAGAAGATGTAGACCAAAAAAGACCTGGATACTTGACTTGACTGGCTGGACAGGTCTTAGGAATGCAACCCTGAAGTTCGTCGCGTCTGACCGCCAAATGTATTGCTAATCTGCTAACCAGACGGCTAATATAATCTTATGACGCAACGACACGTAGTGAGACAGAATGATGATGGCAATATAATATTAATAATTATTATTTTTTTTATCATTAATTAATACAAGGAAAGACTTGAAACAACCATAACAAACAATATACAGAAAAATATCCCCGTCAAGGTTGATCGAATAGTGGATATTTCGAAAGACTAACACGACGATGGGGAGCTAAACAGAAACAATGCTGTAAGCTGCCTACTGCAGACTCTGATGACCCCTGCAACGGATGCGTGTGACTTAGTACGTGGTTATATATTTATATATATATATATAAATATATATAATGAACAGGGAACTGAAAGAAGGAAAAGTAAAAGATGAGCTGAATGTTTGACCAAATCAGTTGTATGTATAAGCTTATTTTGTCTTTCCTTCCTAGTCATCTTTAGTATTATACCTGCTTCTTGATATCAGCTCCACTGCAGCCATTCCTCCCGTCGAAATAAATGAGTTTACATTGGCATGTAAAACATTATAACTCACCTCAGTTTTGCTTATGGAAGCCAACCTGACTTGCCCATTCTACCCAGGGTAGAAAAAAATCCATTATTTGGTATATTGATTCTTCTGGAGTCAGATTTCCAATACAATCTATTTCTGGTTTTCACCCACGAAATCAGATGCTGGATTCATTAAAATACATTACTATTTAAATTCCTGTATGTATGTCCGTCTCTCTCTCTCTCTCTCTCTCTCTCTCTCTCTCTCTCTCTCTCTCTCTCTCTCTCTCTCACACACACACACACACACACACACACACACAATCCTTGCTTGCTGAAAGGAAGCAAGTGAATGAATTTTTAAAAAGGTGTTGACGCAAACACGTGCGTCCACACACGTACATACACGTTACGTTACATCATGCCATATCTTCTACCAAACCAAATATAAACTGCACAGTACCACAAGCGTTTTCTACACACATGCATTATATCCAGTTTCGTCCTTTTTAGGACGAAATTTTTTGTCATTTGAAGCCCTACTCTGGCTTTTGCCAGGGGCCGCAATATAGGCAGGCCATACATTTGGCCAAATGTCTGAACGCGGTTTCTGGGACCTCTCCACGGCGGTCCTCATCCGCATGGTGGCACTTTGTGTCATCGGGTGTTTATCGCTTGTGTGATATTCTGGTGAGGTAGAGAGTCAGTCAGTCAGTCAGACAATCGTTTTATTGCATGTGATCTGGTTGTCAAAATGTGTGTGTGACTTTCCACGTCATGTTTCAAGGCATTCAATGAACTCGTTCAATCAACCATATTTATCTGTGTATCGCCAATCCTCACCAAGTGGTCGATTTGCCTACATGTCTGTCTATCTCTTTTATCACATTTAGAGAAACCGAATTATGCAGAGCTAATCCTTAATTCCCTCTGCCAACCCACGTCTCATTACCGAACTCATTTCCCGACAATTGCCGTGCTATTTAATAGAAATAAGCGGCCCCGTGCGTGACACCGCTCCAGGTTACAACCATGAAAAACTAAATTATTTTCTGCCATGGCTTACAGTTGGGATCAGGGCTGGGTCAGATGTTTCCAATGCCTGCACGAATGGGTAAGGAGACAGACCATAAACACAACTGTCCAACTCTCACCCATCCTATCTGGCAATGTGGTAATCTAATAATCCTATCACTAGTACATGCGAGCATGAGTAGAAACTAGTCACCATCACAGCTCCAACCATTAGCAGTAACTCTAGAGGTTTGAGGTTTGAACAACGGATTAACATCATGGCACATGCGTAGTAACCCATAAGTGCTCCGTTCTTCTTCTAACTCAAGTCTGAATCCTAAGAAGCTCAGAACAGTGCACAGGCTCCGTAGCACCAGTGAGGATCCTGAAATAATTTGGGTAGATTTTAACTCAAAATTTTGCCCGGGCAGCGCCGTCAGGCTACTCTTTTTGATTTCACACTGCCAAGGGATTTTTTTTTTTTTTTTTTTTACGTTCGCAACAACGCACACGGGCATCCGATCTCACTACCCAGAGACCAGGGGGAATTATTAGAAGTCCAAGTCCACGTGAAAAAAAATCTCAGCCCTTGCCGGGGATTTAACCCGGAACCTCTGCACTCGAGGCGGACACCATGCCTCAAGACCACGCAGTCCTAGCATTAACTCTAAAAAACTTGGTTTGTAACTTTCCAACTAGCGTTAGCAGGGAATCTACATCGTGGTCTCCATTTTTTGCACTTCCATGTTTAAACTGAAATCAAGACAAAGCCTGTTTGACTATACAGGGTTTGATTCTTTCACTCTGAGTGTTATGGTCGCGGAGGATGACAGAATAGATAGGAACTAAAAGTGCGATACCAACAGGAAAGACAAAGCTATGTTCTGAAGTTAAAAACAATGGGGTTTAAGTTGGTTCTCAACAACACTTTCGGTTTATTTAAGCATTTTCATCCCATCTCGTCGGCTGCGAGATTTGGTATGGAGTTGCCAGAAAGGCCCTATAGTACAGAGAGGTTAGCGTTAACGTTAGAAGGTGTTTAGATTACAGTAACCCACAACACTAAAACTGCTACGTTCTAAGCTTGTCGTGTGTTCACTGTTTTCAGCGTGTTGATCACTTATTGCGTCATCATTTCCAGTATTACTTTCGTTGGGTAAATGTTAAGCTGGTCTCCCCATTTACACACCGCTACACACTAACTCGCTTCTGATTGGATGACCTACTGAAACAGACAAGAACTACTTGTCTTACACAGCAGCTAGAACAGACATCCTATACATCGGTGAAACAGAAACACTCAGCACTCAGGAAAACGTAAGACAGACAAACAATCAGGCTGCTTCTGGTACAATCGGCTTTAAAATTCCGTGCTGTCTACTGGGGATGGGGACGCAACGCTCAAGAAAAAAACCCGAGTGCTGTGACGTCGATTCTTAACTCAGCTTAACTTAGCAATTAACATAAATTAGTTTACTCCTTATACTTTCCTTATTCATACAGTTGGAGGAAATCTACATACTCTGGTCATCTCATTGAAGAAGACAGTTGGGGTGCATCGTGACGTTGGCAAGACTGGAGGGGGAAACAGGCAGAGGGAGACCGAGAGAGAGAATGCTGGACGGTTTGACATTATGGTATGGAAGATCATATGTGTTAGAGCTGACAGACAGGAAACGAGATGGAAGGTTGCGGACAGATAGTATTATCAACGTCACCAAGCATGGATTACGAGAAGATTCAAGCCATGCAGTTTTTAACTGTTTCTTCTGTTTGTATACATGTAACTCATTTTTTTGTTTCCGCAAAACCCTACCCACCGCATTCCCTAAACCGCCTCTTATTCAAGTGGCCCACTCTCAAAGTTTTATCAGTTAAAAAACGGACTCTATTTACACAGGTCATCTACCCATGCAAGAAGCCATCGTTAATACGATTGTGCCATTCGCAAAAGGGCAGCATACAAATATATCATATGCTATCAGTAGCAAAACATCAATATTCAAATTACAATAATGAGCACCGTAGAATAATGGAAGACAAACTGAAGTCATTGATTTCTATATGTCACTTGTGTGAATGTTTGTGTGCATGTGCGCCTGTTTGTGCTACTCCAACGGATGTTCTGCTGATGTGGCTTTCGTGCTTCCTTCACTTCTTCTTCCTGTTCTTCTCTTTCTCTTGTTTTGTGTTACCTTTCTGTGTCAGATTCTGAGGAGGCATCGGGTCGCTCTTTGGCTTGTGCTATGTTGGCGCTGGTAATTACGGCCTTGCACACTTATACGTACCGCGATCGAAACCCACTGCAGGTCGACTCAGCCTAAAATGGGAGACCAGGATGTATGTCCTGTGGAAGTAAAGACAGCCGGTGAAAGGCTTACCACATTACCCCCCTAGTGCCGATTAGTCTGTAAAAGAATATGGGTGCTTTTCCCACATGCCCAATGCGCATAAAGGCGTCAAAATAGATCTCTTGATGTAGTTTAGTACAGGTCCCGCCTTAACTTCTTTCCTGGCATCGTCCTTTCTGATTTCGTCTCTTCTAGTCACATTTACGATTCGCCGTAGCCATTTCATTTCTGTTGTTTCAATTTTTTTTTTTTTTTCATTTTTATTTTAGACTGGTTCAAACTGAAAGTCCAATTCACTGCCTCCATGTGGATTCAATCCCAACATCTTCGGATTGGGAGACAAGTGACCAGCCAGTGTATTGCCGCAGCTCCAAAAACCTTAACGAACCCAAAAATGCAGAAGCAACTGGAGTAGAATGTTATGTCAGCGCATAAATGTATGCCGCAGACAGCGATGTTGTATGCTTGACACTCGAGCAGAAGCATATAAATAAAATGGATTAAATTGGGCTAAATATTTCATAGCTACAGTGTCTTGCTGGCTGTACCCGCTCGCATCACTCAAATACCCAGGGATGAGATGCAGCCATCATCGCACGGAAACTCTGAATAGAGACGGCACCTCCCGGGATCGCAGGAACTGCCGTATTCTATCGTTAATTGATCAAAGGAAGGTTGCACTGGCCATAAAGAGTACAGAGTAATTAATATTCCCCACTAACGATGCTCAAACTAATGAGTCAGATAAGGTCAGACAGCAACAAACACACTGGACGATGTAAGTAGGAAACATGTTGACAGAAAGGTCAAGTTGCAATTTCTCACAGTGTAATAATGCATGTATACATCATTTCCTGACTAAACACTTGAACACGCCAACCAAGTCTACATGTTACTTTCTAACCGTTTTGTTGTGTCTCAATATAACCGAGCTATTTGGCTGAAAAGGGCTGCCTGGATGAGTACCTGTCTGACTCTCGCCCTTCAGATGTTAATGCTACAGACTGCAGTCCTGGTGAGGGGGTAAACTCCACGATTAAAAAAATTAAATATTCTATGTTACTGAAGAGGTAGTCTCAATGTTTGGGGGGATCACTAGTGAATAACGACAAACTATCGCTAGACACACACACACACACACACACACACATACACACACAAATCCACATCAGTACAGGAGTGGCGGCAACAACGATGAGCAAATTAGCAACAATGAATTGATGAGAACAGAAAGCTCACGATTAAAACAAAACAGTTCTTGTCCATAAAGCTTGTGTTCTCTTCTTGACGGCAGTAAAACTTAATCAACTTATTCGCAAAAGGAGAAGCGGCTGAACAGTTTTCACATGCGATCTCTAAGAAAACTATTTGTCACTGGGTGGCAAGAAAAGGAAACTGTTGTGAGCAATTTATGGATATATGAAGGCTTATGTGTCCTGGAAGTATAGCGTGCATGCATGCATGCATCCACCCACCTACCCACAGACAGACAGACAGACAGACAGACAGACAGACCTGTATCATGGTTTATGACAGAAATGAACACTATCATTATCAACATTCTTCGTGTGCCGTTACACGTCTCATAGGGCTCGTACTCGATTCCTCCGCTCCGCTCTGTTACATGCAACTCTCTCGATTTCTGACATGGAGGACCAGCGTTTTTAGTTTCTCCTAATAATGTTCTTCCTAATGTTCCCTTGGGGATCCACTTTTTCTCTGACCGTTTATTTCCCCTTTTAGTGCTTGTTTTGTAATTCTTTGCTTATTTCGTCTCAGAGTGTGCCCAATATATCTCCACCTTCTTTGTCGTATTGCAGTCGATACAGGTATTTGCACAGACATTTCTCTGATCCTTTTTTTTTCCTTTAAATAATTCATCCCGTTTTATGTTCATGAATTATCCTCAGACACTGTTCTTCAAATGCAATTTACTTTCGTTCCATATGTTTGGTAGTTACCAACTTTCACTGGCACATCTATATCCTCTTCATGTCGCTGTTGACACATAAGGCAGTCACAAGTGATCTCCATTGCTGCCGGTCTGCTGCTTTTTTGCTCATGGTATCCCATGTCAGTTTACATTCCTTCATTTCCTGTTCTATTGTCGTTATCCAGGTTTCCCTGGGTCGTCCACGTCTCCTTTTCCCATCTGCTGTCCACTGGAGAGCGTTTTTTTTTTTTTTTTGGCCAGAGTATCACAAGGCATTCTGCAAACATGTCCAAGCCATCTCCATCGTCCAACTTTTATAATATTTGCCAGTGATGCACATTCTTTTTCCTGCTAAGTTCTGCATTTGTGATCTTGTTTGGCCAAAATATTCGTAGAATTCTCCTTTAACATTTATTTCGATAAGTCTAAAGATTATGTGTTATTCCCGCTGTCATTTTCCAACATTCACTGTTGTATAATAGTATTCCTAAAATGTTGCTCTTGTATATTATGAGTTTCGTCTTCAAGCTAAATCCCTTTGACTTCCATATATTGTTAAGAATGGCAAATGCTTTATTTGCTTTGTTTATTCTTGATGTTACATCCTTTTCAGAATCTTCATCTGGAGTAACTTTACTTCCGAGGTATATAAATTCTTCAACTTCCTCTATTGCTTCACCATTTAGAATAACTGGATTTTCTGTTTTAAAATTATTTCTCAATACTTTAGTTTTACTGGTGTTTTTTGTTTTGAGTCATATTTTATTTGGCTGTTGTTGAAAGTCTTTCAATCTTTTCTTGAGCGTACACATGACAGCCTGATATAAGACTAATGTTATCTGCATAGTCCAAATCCTCTAAAACAGAGGCGAGTGACCACCTGATGCCTTGTTTTGTATCTTGAGTAACTTCCTTCATCAGCCAGTCAATGGCCAAATTGGACAAAAAGGAGGATAGTATGCATCCCTGTCTGACTCCTGTGTTGACAAAGAAACTTTCTGTTGTATAATTATCACAATCTACTCTAGGTAAACGGCTTTGATCAAATTTACTACATTCTGTGGTAAACCATAGTGATGTAAAATCTTCCATAGTGATTCCCTATGCAGGCTATCCAAGGCTTTTTCAAAATCCACAAAGGTCATATAAACTGAACTATTCCATTCGTTACTTTGATCGATTTTTTTTTATGCAGCGTGAAGATGTGGTCAATACATGATTTCCCCTTTCTGAATCCTGTTTGCCCTTGCCTTATTTTATTATCATGTGCTTGGGTCATTCTTTTAGGAATTATCTGGCTAAAGATTTAACTAGTTACTAATAGTAATGTGATACCTCTCTAGTTGTTACAGTTTCCTAAATCTCCTTTCTTTGGTAATTTAATAATAGTACCCTTTCTCCGCTCATGTAGATTTCTTCCTTGTTCCAAATTTTCTTCCAAAAAATCTTACACAAGTTTTGGCGTTTTGATTTCCTCCATTTTCAGCATTTCTGGGCAGACTCCATCACACCCAGGTGCTCTATTAACCTTTTAAGCCTCCCTAACCTCTGCCTCTGAAAAAGGCTCTAGGCTTATCTGTAGGTCTTCCCGCGCCTCATGTATATCAGCAAGTACAGGTGGGTCTGGACAGTTTAGTCATTCCTGGTAGTGTTCTTAACACCTTTCTAATGTTTCTTTCTCGGCTGTAATCATGTGCCCAATCTTGGGTTTTAAGAGCAAATTTTGGTGCGATTCCACACTTCCTTTCAGTTTCTTAGTTATGTTATACAATGTTTTGATGTCCTGATTGTTTGCTGCTTCCTCCGCTTCTGTTACTAGTTTTACAATATACGAAAGTTTATCTGCTTTTGCTCCTGCTTGAACCTTATTGTTCTTTAGTGCATATTTTTCAAAAAATTGTCCATTCGATCTGGCTGATTTTGCATCTAACATTCGTCTTTTAATTTCTTTCCGTTGTGCTATTTTCTCCCACGTCGATTGGGAAATCCACTCCTCTTTCTTTGACCGCCTATATCCTAATATTTTCTCCCCTGCTAATTTGACTGCTTCATTAAATTTGTTGATAACCATTTCTGTTTCTCTTTGTAAAATGCCGAATCTGTTTTTGAGTTATATCTTGAAGTGCTGTTTGATATGTGTGTCCTGCAATTTTCCTACATCATATCGCTGCGGTTTTTGTTCTCCTATTTAAGCTCTACTTAGTTTTAACCTGATTTTTTTTCCCCCAATAAGTCAATTATGGTCACTCCCCATATCCGCTGATTTACGTACTCTGACGTCTTGCAGGGAATGCCTTCATTTTGCATTTATAAAAATATGGTGATTTGGTTTTCTGTGTGTCCATCTAAAGATCGCCATGTGACCTTGTGAATTTGTTATATGAGGGAAGAGTGTTCCTCCAATTATTAGGTCGTTAGATTGGCTGATGTCACATAATCTCTCTCCGTTGTTGGTCATTTTCCCTGTTTCATGTTTTCCTATTGTTCTCTTCTTCCCTGCATTGTTCTTTCCTACCTGAGCATTAAAGTCTCCCAGGATTAAGAATACATCATGCTTTATGGTGTTTTCTACTACTGTTTGCAGACTGTCCTAAAAGCTGTCTTTTGTCTCCTCTTCTGCATCCTCTGTTGGTGCTTAACAGACCAAGACAGATCATTGTGCAAATCTAGAATTGAACCTTGCATACAAAAGTCGTTCACTTACAGGCTTCCATTCTTTAAGAGTGTTGTTGAGCACCTTTTCAATGATTAATGCGACCCCTTCAGTATGTTGTTCATAGCTCTACTTGACTATAATATGCTGTCGACTGTATAAAGGTTTATTTTTCCTGTCCCTGTCCAACATGCTTCTGTTTTTCTTAAAATACGTACATTGTATAGGTGCATTTCATGAAGAACTTTTCCAGTGTGATACAATGTTTTCACATTCCAACATCCAACACTTAGTGGTTTTGGAGAAAAAAAAAGATTTACTGTCGGGTTTTTGACTTCTTTTCGGCTTTGAACCCCAGCCGTCATTTCACCAAATATCAGGCAACCTTCACTTCTTTCCACCGGTTCCATTTTTTTTACGGTAATGGGTTGTCAGCCTTTTGCCCAATCCCAAACCTGATGGACCAGGGTTCTAGTTTGGTCTGACTCTTTTTCTCAAGATCTGATCGGCATGGTTAAACCTGCCAGGGGAACAAGTCCCCTGTCGGCATAGCTCTGGGAGTCATTAGGGTACTCAAGCCATCCCCCGCCACGACAAGGCACCTGCACCAGAGGATGGTCACTGGCATGTGTTAGAATTGATGTAAGAATAGAATTGAAGATTCGTAGTTGGGTCCTAAAGTTGTATAACTTCGAGTTCCGTATTTTTGTAAAGACTTAACTCTATGCCACGGAACAAAATAAAAAATATAAAAAAAACAAATCAAATGACACAGAAAACAACAGAACAAATCGTAAACTATGCGCTCATCTAAAGCAACTGTAACCGATCGCCAAATGCAGCAATGAGGAAAAGAAGCAGCTATCTCATCGTGAAGACTGTGTGCAGGGGTGGCTAAGAACGTGGGCACACATATTCACTGAAGAAACTGGATAAATATGACAGCACTTAGAATCTCCAAGAGGGGAACACTCCTGGGGGATGACATCCTCACGCTAATAATGGCTGCATCATAAAACTCACGCTCGGCCTACAAGGACTGGCCAGGATAAGAGAGAGAGAATACATAGTTAATGAAAACAGAGAGCAGAAAAAAACATACCTGCTCAATAGAGTGGCCACCTCATGGGCGAGCAGAGAGGAAAAACAAGAGGATCGGGAGAGGGAATTTTGAATCAACTATTTTGTAAACGGATGTAGGAAAAAAATAAGGAGAAAGCAAACAACGAGAGCTTTTTAAAATCAGTACAATCCGTCGCCATTATCGGATTTAACTAGGGAAACCCGAAGGTAAAAAAATCTATTCTATTATCTAGATAGATGACAATCAACGGAATGAGCTGCTGACAATGTGTTTCTGAGTCACGATATGATGGAGGTTAGGAACCTGCCGCTCACGAGCTTCTCTTGAACGGGACGGTTTAGTTCATAGGGGTGCTAACAACAGATACATGCTTTGAAATGTCGTTCGGGTATTCCTAATGTTCACATGTAATATCTAACTTTCCGTATGGGTTCTTGGTTCCCTTGTGGGTGGGGAAAAACCCAGATTTACTATCCCCAACAAGCATGCTGTAAAAGACGGCTAATCAAGGATATGTTGATTTCAGATGTTAAGTCGAAAGTCGCAGCCCAGCTGTAAACCACAACATGACGTGTCAAGCGCTCTTTAAGGGCGAATGAAGAAGAAGAAAAAAAAAAAGAAATTACTGGGTTATCGAGAATGATTTTAAAACATGTTACTATGAATGGATATACAAGTGTGGCTTCTTAAAAAGTCCCAGTTACACTTGAAATTTATAAATTACTGCGTACGAAAAGTTGTAAAAGACACAACGAAACATCAGCAGTTAAGTTTTCAATTAAAACAACTATATGTGAATAAAGTCAAACAACTACGTTTGACTGAAGGAAGCTAGATTTACATACTATCTTTATAGTGACTAGCAGACGTATGGCGAGTTCTCTAGTACCGAAAATGTTTACTTAAATGTTGTTAACTTTCAACATTCGGATATCTAGGCGTAGAACACTGTACAGAAACTGATATCTAAGCATAGAACACTACAGAAACTGATATCTAGGCACAGAACACTGTACAGAAACTAATATCTAGACATAAAACACTGTACAGAAACTGATATCTAGACATAAAACACTGTACAGAAACTTATATCTAGACATAGAACACTGTACAGAAACTGATATCTAGACATAGAACACTGTACAGAAACTGATATCTAGGCATAGAACACTGTACAGAAACTGATATCTAGGCATAGAACACTGTACAGAAACTGATATCTAGGCATAGAACACTGTACAGAAACTGATATCTAGGCATAGAACACTGTACAGAAACTGATATCTAGGCATAGAACACTGTACAGGAACTGACTCGTGGAGATTTAACAAATAATAATACTAAGGGACAAGCAAAATGTGTATTTTATAAAATTAATAACGTCTTACAGACACACAAAACTTAGGTCTCTAGAGATTACAGCTGGTATTCTAGTATGTTTCACTGAACCATTTTTAATTAACGGCTGCACAAACTCAACAATAGATTAGTCAAGCCAAACAAAAAATATCTTGAGGCTTCAAAATTGTGGTTTGATAGAAGCGTGCTGAACATTCATTGCATGACATAATGAATACTCAAGTGGTTCTGGCAGAGGTTGACAGAAAGACGGTTATTATAAACATAGAAACAGTCAATATTATGTATGTCCAGAGAAAAACTGGACAATGTGACAAATGGTTGACAAACCTGAATCATGACAGGAAAAAATGTCGGCGCAGGAACTGATTTATGCTTGTTGATATGAGGAGCAGAATTATAAATTCGCACACCAGTCGGCACGCAAGTGACAATTGTGCCCAGACAGTAGTGGCAGGGAGGTGGTGAAACCAGGAAATTAGGGGAAGGAACATGAAAGACAGAGATCCGAGAGAGAGACAGAGAGACAGAGAGACAGAGAGAGAGACAGACAGAGAGAGAGAGAGAGAGAGAAAGAGAGAGAGGGAGAGAGAGAGAGAGAGAGAGAGAGAGAGAGAGAGAGAGAGAGAGAGAGAGAGAGAGAGAGAGAGAGGTTTGGTATTACTTAGCACCAATTTGAACATGTTGGTGTAAACCTAGGAAAATATAAAAACACGTAGAAGAAATCATTTGTTCTTCTTCTGTATTCTGCACCCCCCCCCCCCCCCTTTTTTTTCCGGCCCCAATAAGGCATCGGCCCTGAAACAACTCACACCAAGCGGTTCTATCATTCGCTATTGCTTGCAGCTTTCCCCATGTCCTCCCAGCCTTTTAAACTTCTCTCTAGCTCCCTTCCTCGTGTTTAAAAAAAAAAATTTTAGTTGAGTGTATTATTTTAATTTCTTTTGACCTCCACAAATTCCCAAGTTCTATGAAAGCTCCTCTTGCCTCTTGTATGCGTATTTAAATATCTCTATCAGTTCCCCCATCTTTATCTACATTACTGCCAAAATAGGTGAATGACTACACGTCACGGAGCTGAATACTATTAAGAGAAACCACAATACTACTTTGCCCGATTTACTCTCATTATCTTTGTCTTTCCCTTATGGATTTTTAGACTTGGTTGTTATGATCTCTCATTAAGTATATTTAATTTATCTTGCATCTGATTCCGTTAATGGGACAGAAGAGAAATATCATCAGCGAAGTCCAGGTCATCAAGCACTTTTGTAGAGGTCCACTGAATGTCATTCCAGGTGTTAGCATTTACTGTCTTCATAATCCAGTCTACTGCCAGTAAAAAATAGGAAAGGCCACAAAAGACATCCCTGTCGCACTCCTGTTTTTATTGCAAATGCATGTCTTCAAATGTTGGCTTCACTTAGTTAAAACTGTTCTGTGGAATTCCATAGTGCCTCATTAAATTCCACAGAGATTCCCTATCAATGCTATCAAAAGCCTTTTCACAGTCTATGAATCCAATGTAAAAAGGTGAAGTCAGTTCAGTGTCTTGCTCTGTTATTATACGTAAGGTCGCTATCTGATCAGTTCAGGATCTGTTTGGACGAAAACCTGCCTGTTCATCTCCTAGGTTTTTAGCAATAGCATCTTTTAATCTTTCCAAAATAATACTACTTAATATTTTTCCAGGAACTGACAGCAACATAATTCCTCTATAGCTTTCACACTCCTGTAGATCACCTTTTTTCGGGGGCAATTTCACAAGATATCCTTCTCTCCAGTCTGTTGGTATTTCTTCTGTCTCCCAGACTATACTATGTAGCAAATTCTGTTGATATGTTATACTGACCTTAATTACTTCTGCTGGGATACCATCTGGGCATGCCCTCTTTCCTTCCTTGAGAAGATTAGTAGCTTTTCTAATTTTCTCTTTAGATGGTATATCTAGTTCCATTTCTGAAGGCTGGATTTCTGGGGGAACCTCTTGACTTGGTCTATTTAGAAGCATTTCAAAATATCAAGCCCATCTGTCCATTAGATCTTTAGTATTAGTAAGTACCTTTCCTTAACTATTTTTGGTGGATCCAGTTGGCTGGCTATATTTACCTACTAATTGTCTTGTGTTACTGTAAAGTTCTCTCAGATTTCCTTTTGCTGCTGCTGTCCCCGCTTTTTGTGCTAGATCATTTAGATATTTCACTTTATCTGCCCTTATACACCTCCTAACTTCCTTATTGGCTTCTGAGTATTTATCCTGAGCTCTAGCTTTAGCAGCTCTAGTTTTGCTATTGTTTAAGTCTGCCTTTCAACTTTTTCTTTCTTCAATCAATTTAATGGTTTCTGGTGTTATCCACGCTTTATGTTTCCGTTCTTTCTACACAAAATTCATTCCAGATTCCTCTGATCTGATCCCAGCAGACTTCTGTGCTGACATCTTCAGCTAACTGCTGCAACACCTGGTACATATTAGAGACTGTAACTGAAAATTGTTCCTTAACTTCTTTATCCCTGAGATAACCTACATTATATTGGTTTCTATGATTATAAGTAGGGCTGTACCGAATATTCGCTTCGTATTCGCTTCGGGAACGAATAGTAGACCTACTGACTATTCGGTATTCGGCCGAATAGTTGCGGTCGGTCCGAATACGAATAGTAGTTACCTTACACCAGCTTCTGCATACATTCTGCATGCTGACAACATAGAAAGATTGGTTTTGTTGAAAGCTAATGCAGCTTTCATGCAATAACTAAGCTGTCAGTGACAATTTCCAAGTTTAGTTACTTATTATAATACTTAGGATTCTTTCATTCCTAGTTATTAGTTATCACAGACTGACTGGGATGCAAAACATAAAATGTTTTTAATGTTTACTATTCTGTACGAATACTAACTAGACATGGCAAGAATATAAACTCCGACCACATCCAAGTCGATAATAGGAAAACCAAACGAACGGAAACATATAAGTACTTGGGTGCAAACTTCAACTGCTCCAACATGCTGAGAGAAGAAATACAATCTAGAAATAAAGTATAATATGCCCTTCAACATCTGCTAAAGTCAAAGAAGTCTGTCTCGCAACACCAAGATCAAAACATATAAAACGTTGATAAGACCAGTCGTTTTGTATGGCTCTGAAACTTGAAGCAAAAATAAAAGAGATGAGGCCTTATTACAGGTTTTCGAAAACAGTCTTAGGACAAATCTTTGGACCCATCAAAGATGCTAACAGCGGGGAATGGAGAGTGAGAAGCAACAGCGTAACACATAATCTGTTTAAATCACCACAGATCACTGGCATCATGAGAGCTAACAGACTAAAATTGTTAGGCCATATTGAAAGCAAGTCAGATGACAGAGAAGTAAAAACTGTATACACCTGAGAGAGGAATGCGCGTAGACCACGAGGCAGACAAAAAGGAAGTTCGAGAGATAATGTCCAGCCAGACCTGCAAACAACTGGTGTCACAAATTGTGAAGATAAAGCCAGCCAGAGAGATGAATGGAGACGAGTGATATCTGCAACAGTAAACCTCAAGGGCTCAGAATGCTAAAGAAGAAGATAACTATTATGTGCTACTTTATGTGAAGTAAAAGTTCAGCGTGCATTTGACATTATGAATGTATGCGTGTGTGTGTATGTGCGTGCGTGCGTGTTTTTTTTTTTTTTAATAGATATATTTAAATAGATATACACTAAACACCATCCGTGTTCGTATTCGTATTCAGTCGAATAGTTGGTACTGCTATTCGTATTCGGCCGAATAGTGAAAATCACTATTCGGTACAGCCCTAATTATAAGATGTTATATATCTTTTAAGTTTCAACTTGATTTTACTTACCACCAGGAAATGGTCGGCAAATACATCGGCACTTCTGAAAGTCCTAACATCGTAAAGGGACGATCTAAACTTTTTGTTAAAACATAGGTGACCAATTTGATTGGTTGTCATATGGTCTGGTGATTCCCGTGTTGCCTCATGTATTCTTTTATGGGGGAAAATACTTTCACCAATAACATACTGGTTTCCTGCACAACAATTTTGAACAATTCTCTATCTTCATTTATTACTCCTAGACCATGTCTTCCCATAGTTTCTTCATAACCTGTATTGTTTGATCCAATCTTTTCATTCAGGTCACACATCAAAATTTTTTAATTGCCTTTTCTTTCATTATTTATAATATTTTGAAGCTGCATGTAAAATTCTTCCTTAATAGATGCATCTTTATCCTTTGTTGGTGCGTAATACTGTATTACCGACATGTTCAATTTCTGTTTCACTGTTCTAAATGACGCTCTTATTTTTCTGGGACTCACAGCTTCCCAATATATTAGTGCCCTGTGTGCTTCTTTCAATAGCACCAGGGCCACTTCTTCTCTGTGGGGCGAATTTCCCTCTGTGTGTCCTGAGAACAAAATAGTTTCCCCTGAATTTAGAATACTTTACCCGAACCAGTACATCTAGTTTCACATAAACTTAAAATACTAATTCTATAATGTTTCATTTTCCAAATTGGTGGACGAATAATTCTCCATGTTTATTCATTACTCCTAGTCCATCTTTACCCATAATCTCTTCATAACCTGTGTTATCTGATCCTATCTTAGCATTCAGGTCAAACATCAAACATTTTCGAATGCCCTTTCTTTTATTATTTATGAAATTTTGAATCTGCATTTGAATTCCCGTTTAAAGAATTCTTTCCTTTCATTTTCTGGTGCATAACCCTATATGTCCGACATGATCACCGGTGTTTCAAATGATGTTCCTATTATTCTAGGACTCACAGCTGAAAATGCTATTATAGTACAATTTCCGCTTCTTTCGACAGCATCAGTGCGAAGAATTTTCCTCTGTGTGTCCTCAGAACAAACAGTTTTCCCTGAACTGATGTATGTATATGTATATATATATATATATATATATATATATATATATATATATATGTGTGTGTACAGAATATTCGCTTCGTATTCGCTTCGGGGCCGAATAGTGGACTTAATAACTATTCGGTATTCGGCCGAATAGTTGCGGTCGGGCCGAATACGAATAGTGGTTACCTTACACCCGTTTCTGGACTGGTGTAAAATAAACATATAAGATTTCCCAACTTGGTTCATACTGTCACAGGCACCACTTTTATTCCATGCGGATGGATTATGTCATCCCCACAACCCAACCCCGGTTACGCCCTATAGGCCAACCCCTCCCTCCCTCCTTGGACAGTGTACGCTGTTGGCGTCTAATCCGCCCCTTTTTTCGCCCTCACCTGCGTGTTGGAGATATATAGGCTGACCGTCATTTCATTGTAAAAGTTTTTTTCGCCAGGGACACAGATGAGTATCATTTATTTTATACATTAGAGTCCTATGTAGTCACTTCATAGTTAGAGCATATTTGTGTATGTGTGCTGTGTTGTCCTTTATGTGCTGATGAAGGCTAATCGCCGCAACGTCCTTTGTTTGTTTATTGTGATAGAGTTTGTAAAGCTAACATAAACTATTTGTTGTTTCTCACTAACCTTTTCTCTTCCCTATAATTGTCTACTCCTTTTAAAAAAATTCATACTGTCAAGCGTTATCGTTATCTTTGTGCACCACCTACAAGCGTACCAAGTGAACGTCTGTTTAGTACAGCTGGAAATACCTTCAGTGTGACAAGAAGCTGCCTTCCTAGGTATTAGTTACCACAGACTGACTGACTGACTGAAGGATGCAAAACGTGAAATGTTTTTAAATGTTTACTATTCTGTACTACATTTTGTGTAGTAAAATTTCAGCGTACATTTGACATTATGGGCGTTTTTTTTTTTTTTTTTAGGTCTATTTTATACACGAAAGTGGACGAAAGGGCCTCAGTTTGAATAGTGGGAAGACAGAAGTAATGGTGGTATCATAGAAAAAGAATTATTCCTAAATGTGTAATAAAAGTCAATGGTTTTATTTTGGGACAAGTACAGACATTTAAGTATCTGGGCACATGGATAACATGCAGATTTGTATGCATGCAGATTTAGCTTATGTATGTACACATGTGTATGTGTGCGTATATGTATGTAGGTGCATGTATGTATTATGTATGACTGTATGTATGAGAATGTATGAATGTAAATGTGTAAGTATATGATTGTATCTGTGTGTGTATATTTATGTATAATGTGGGTGTATGCAGGTATATGTAGCTGTGTAGGTATGTGGGTGTTTGTGTATTTATAAAAGCATACAAGTGTGCATGTGTGTGTGATTGTGTGTGTATGCATGTGGATATATGAAAGTATATTTAGGTATGTATGTATGTGTGTAAAGATGTGAGTTTAGGTATAAATGTGTGGATATATGTATGCATGTGTGTGGGTGTATGTATTCATGTAAGTGTAAATGTGTGGTTTTGGGCATATGTTGGTGTCTGTACATGTAATGGTATATGTGTGTATGCATGGGTGCATGTATAGATGTGTATATATGGAATGCGTGTGTGCATGTATATCCATAAATGTAAGTGTGTGTGTTTTCTGTTTGTGCATTTATTTCTGTGTATGTGTATGCTTGTATATGTATGTAGATGCAGATGTGTATGTATCACGTATGTCTGTATATGAGTTCACCAGTATGAAAATGTAGATGTATGTATACGTGTGTGGGAGTGTGTATGATGGCGTACACACGATGTGTGAATGCATTATATATTTCTTTTTAAATCCATAACATGCATTATTGATAACAGGTATTAGTACTCTGAAAAATGAGTACTTAGAAGGGCCGAATGTCAGACGGGCCTGCGTGCCCAATTTGTAACCCTTTGAAAATAAAGTTTGTTCGTTCGTTCGTTCGTTCGATAACATCAGATGGAAGATGCATTACTGAAGTAAGAAACAGAATAGGACAGGCACAAACTGCATTTTATAAAATGAAGAAAATCTTATGCAATATATCTTTGTCATTGAAGGTTAGAAAAAGAATTCTTGCTTGCTACATACATCCAGTTTTAACATATGGCTGTAAGTCCTGGACAATCGGTAGGCAGGCCAAACAATTTCTTGAGGCCTCAGAGATGCGGTTTTACAGAACAATGCTTAAAATACCTTGGACAGCCACACACAAAAGCAACCAAGAGGTTGTGATAGAGGAGGGAGCCCGAAGACAACTACTCACAGATATCAGAAGGAGACAGTTATCATTTTTCGGCCATGTTATAAGATGATGGAAAATGGAACATGTGGTAACCACTGGAAAGATATGTGGAAGGAGGGATAGAGGAAGACAACGAGAGAAGTTTATTGACAGTCTTGTTGAATGGCATTGAGGTGTGTTAGCACAGGAACTAATACATGCTGCAGAAGATCGCAGATTGTCGCGTGGCATAATCGCCCATGCCAGTCGGCAAAGCACCTGATGATGATGATTCACTATTCGTATTCGGCCGAATAGTTGGTCCAGCTATTCGTATTCGGCCGAATAGTGAAAATCACTATTCGGTACACCCCTAATATATATATATATATATATATATATATATATATATATATATATATATATATATATATATATATATATATATATATATATATATGGTACTTAATTTATAACTTACCCCTGACGTCACGACAACGTCACGGGAGACATTCCCAATAAATTCTAGGGTTTTAAGGTTGTAGTTTCTCGCGATTTATCTACAGCCAAGTTTAGGGTTAGGGTTAGGGTTAGGGTTAGGATTAGAAGACACTAGATGAACACTCAAACAAAAAAAACAGCACACTTCCACCCCTTTAAATAATGGACTGTCAGGTCAGCCGTGGATTTCCCACGGGAATTTCGTGTTTGGGGTACGTTATAAATTAAGAACCATATATATATATATATATACACACACACACACACATAATACTATGACAAGATAAAAGGCTGACAGGAATCGTCTCCCGTAGTCTTCCTGTATTTATAAAGATCTTTCCAGGTTTTCAAAATGTTACCATTTTTATGAAATCAATTTTTTTCTCATTCTATGCCTTCTCCACAATGAAGGTGGGCTATAGTGTTCCACTGCTGCCTGTGGCAATGTCACTTGGTGAGACCCCAATCTAAAATCCGGCTCCACTCTTGTACCATTGTAAGAAACACACACGATTTTGTAAACCCGTCCACCGCGGGGAATGAACCCTTGTACTCGAAGAACATTAAACTGTTAACCGCATTCACTGACCTCTAAGCCACGGAGTCGCACCTCTATTTTTATAATGTTGCCAAAAGTGACAACAGTGTGTGTGTATGTGCGTGTGTGTGTATGTGCGTGTGTGTGTGCGTGTGTGTGTGTGTGCGTGCGTGCGTGCGTGTGTGCGTGCGTGCGTGCGTGTGTATGTGTGAAAAGGAGGCGGACAGAAACAAGAAAAGGGTGAAAGTGGAGAGAAAAGGAAGGATGCTATAAAGAGAGTGATGATGACTGTAAACACAAATAACTTACTTGTGTGTCTGGGTGGATCGTCCAGTTCCCCGTCACACATATCCTGAACTCTGTGAACCATGGCCTGGGTTTTCAAGCTACGGGCACAAGTGTTGTCAGATTTCATTGTCCAGTGGCTTCTGTGCCGGTCGTTGCGTGGATCGTCGAAAGACAGCGACGTCTCCATGTTGCTTCCATTCATTACAGGTTCACGACTCAATCTCTGTAGTCAACTGTCCGCTAGAGGAAAGTCTGGTGCATATGGCTGGGGCGCTCACCCGGCGACAGAACACGATAAAGATAGCGTGTGCGTTTTTATAATCGAGCAAGTCTGGTGACAGTTGCACAAACGCTGCCAGTGGAATTGTCTAACAATGGCAAAGTCACATCACTGGATGACTGTGTTTTACAACTGACGTTTATATACACGGCTACACACGGCGATTTCTGGAAATTAAAAACTACTTCTTATAGGAAACCCACACAAAAAAAATATTGAGAAATGCACCACTTTGACAACTACCAATACTCCCTTCCTTATGCCCATTATATCCTGCTCCCAATTGGAAAGCATGTCCTCTTAGACGTGATGGCAAATTATCCGATCTTTTGCCATCTTCTAGTTTTATTCATGACCTCCTTCTATTAATTATTTCTTTCTCTAATTATTTTCTCCGTCTGTTTTATGTCCCCCTGTGTGTCCCACAAAAATCAATTGAGATGTGTGCTAATATTAACAGATATTCTTAATGTGTGTCTTATCCGACGGAAGCCTATTTTCTTCACTTCTTAATTTATTAGAATTATGTAGTTCTCTCTAGTTAGTGTTTCCTTCATACCATTATAGGCATTGTATTCTGCAGTCGTGCCATGGACTTTAAATGTATGGTTATCGAGTCTTCTTTTTCTTAGCGTTCACTGGCAGTAAAGTCCGGTGGAAAGTTCTGGTTATTCGTCCACTTCTTGACTTAACTTTTTCCAGAACGTGAGTTTATCTTGCACTTCTGTTTTACAGATCTGACTCGTTTGTATGCCTCTCAGGCAGATGCACTCTAACATGGAAGGATACACCCCTAGCTAGTAAACTTTTCCGACTTACTTGGAGGAGAGGGGTTAGTGGGTCCATCTCCCCCCCCCCCCTCCACCTGAACCTACACAGGGAAGTTTACTAGTAACTGTAATAGTGGCTCTCCGTGTTTCTGACCCATACAGCAGTGCTGATTGGACGTTAGTGTAATACTGAGTTTAATACCTACTAACACTATAAAAATTGTTTTAACATCTATAGCTGACTGTCTCTCTCCCTCTAACCCCCACCACCCAGTCTATGCCACCATGCTACCTAAGCATGTGAGAGACAGCGCTACTTGAACAGCTACGACTTGCTACTTCAGCAAGGTGTACATTCTGTCGCCTGAGCAAATAGGTATGTTGTGGCGCGCATTACGAGAAACGCCGACCACGACAGTGATTATTACCAAACACAGAAAAAAAATAACTATCAAATAACAGAGAAGATCGCAGCGCTATGGTCACATGTATCTGTTCCAACAAGAAAGAGGGGGTAGAGAAGAAGGGAGAGGTGAATGAGGAGGAGGAGGAGGATGCTGTCAAGCTCTGGCCACGTACATTCACTTTTGACTCATATGCACCCAAGTCTTTGACTATTACTAATTTATTTGCAATACTGCCATTGTTGGCATCACTTGGTCTGTAAACAGGAAACTGCCAGTTGCGTCTACCGTCGACAACCGTCTCTAATACCAAAAGGTTAAGTCTAACGCTACCGGGTATGGAAGTTGAAGAGCGACAATTTAGTTTATATAAAAGCCTATGATTCGATAACTGTTATTTATGTTATTGTAACAAAAAATGCATAAAACGAGTTTGTTGTTGTTTTTAGCCATGCCAATGAAGGTGAAATCAAGAAAGTTTAAACTTTATATAATCCCAGATTTTCCTGTTTGCTCTGAAAGGGACAGGTACGAAATTGTTTCTTTTTCTGATTTCACATATTGGTGCTTAAGGTAAAATACCATATTTATTAAATTGATTTCACATTATGGTGCTTAAGGTAAAATACTATATTCATTGAATTTTCTATTGCGAAGATTTGACAGGACAATGGACGAGTCAGAGATCAAGACTGGTGCACAATACTGGGTTTTACCTGAGAAAACACTCACAAACAATACACACAGAGATGGATCATACGTTTGATGGTTTCCGTTCTTCGTCTGCTGGAGGTTTACAAAATAATAATAACAAATGTGACCGCTCAAAAATGTTGCTATCGGTCAATACCTGGACGGGTCATCATAGGAGTGCAAAGACAGAAATGTAGCAAGAGTGAAGAAAACAATCAACCAGTACTGCGAAACAGATCACTGCGGCGAGATGTGTTGAAAGAACAGTTAACAGAATTGTACACAACTGACTAACAATGTAGAGAATTATGTACCGCTGAGTTCCGCACCAGATGTTAACAAAAGCCAACAACAAGCACAAGCTGTTGTTGAGTTACTGAAAAAGTGCACAAGTGAATACATTTTGACAAAGTGGCAGTAAATAAAACGGAACCCTCTATTCAGAATATTTCTGGAGTACAATGGGATCTCCAAGATGCTCAACATCTGTCAAGTTACTGCACAGAAATCTGTATGAAAATTGTTGCTTTTTCATGTCAGGGCTGTCCACCTGAGAGACCGCCTGCCTGGTTGCAACAAGGCTAACGTATATACCTTTCAATTGTTTGTAATAAGTCAATGGAACGTCTTTAATTTGATCTCACCTTGTAAATGTCAAGTCTGCATCATATTCTTCACACTGTCACTATTTACGGCTAGCTTATTGCATATATGAGAGTTTATAAACTCTTCGAATGCATCACATTCTTCACACTGTCACGATTCATGGCTAGCCTACTGCATATATGAGTACACTCTTCGAATGCATCACATTCTTCACACTGTCACTAGCTTATTGCATATATGAGAGTTTGTAAACTCTTCGAATGCACTGCAATTTCTTTGAAGGACAATCGGCTTGGCTGTCAGAACGTCTTTTTGCCCGAGATGGTATCGAGTTAACTCCCCCTAACCCAGACATTTACTAATTCAATGTCAGCTGTTAAGGTCACTAGGGATTCACATAAGTATTTAACATAAGGGGGAACAAACTTTAACCGTTTGGAACGTTCCTTGCTATAGTTAAGTTAGTTGCTTATCCGTTACAGGACGTTGCAAAACCAACCCCAGCATGTTTTGGCTGTTGTGGTTTTTCTAGGCAAATTTTACGTTCAGTAGTTTGCCATTGCCCCTGAACGGTCAGCGCTTGGTACCACTGTCGAAACCAACGCAAGACAAATCGTCCGCAGCTGAAATCGAACCCGGCACCCCGACATTACAAAGCGCGTTCGCAACGCCTAAGCCAAAGATGCCGACCCTTGCTATAGAATGAATTGAAATAAAGCAGTTAAACACTACAGGGAACAATCAAAGCCAGTCAAGATCTCTGTTCACAACACTGGTGTATCAGGTCAATGCTGCATACATAATTCTACGTCAATCGCCATTTCATGTGGTCGAAATCATGCTCACCGCCTTTACTTTTCAGCACATTTCCTGGTACCTATTTCAAACATTCTACATGATCTCGACATCAAGGAGAGTTGGCTCATAAACAGAACACTGTCCCGAAAGCTGAGCTATTTTGATCATGTTAAACACGATGGTGGCCTGTACAGACCTTTTCTAAAGAGAATACAGGACACCGATGATATGCTTGCTATAAAGGCAGATAGGGCTGGGGAATTGGCTAGAGAAAGAGACACTTTCAGGCCGTTTTGGAGATTTCAGTCTAAGACCTTCGAGCGGGTATGAAACTATACACTTAAATTACATTCCTGTGCGACTTATGCAGCTTTTCTTTCCTGCAAAACAGTAAAGGTGGCATTAATAACAGAATCCCTAGGTTATAACATGTGATGAGTGCAGAGACGTGACAACAATAGACAATTATTCAGCGGACAGAGTCCATACATTCATTTTTCTGTACGTACTTCGCCTTGCATGCAACAATTTCATCAAATAAAGGTCTAACAAAGATCTAAGAAATGCCCCAAAGCCCACAGATGGTACATAAAGGTACGTGAACAATATAGATTCCAATGTAACATTACATACTGGAATGGACCCAACATCTGAAATACCGAGTCAGCGAGATCAAATGAACAGTAAAACAGTTGAGAAGGATAAAAATGGTGTGAATTATTTATTAGTGTGGAGGTAATCCTGTGGATGGGTATATATAGTAGAACAATGAGTGCACACACAAAAAACATGAAAGGAACAATGGGCGTGCATTCACAACATGTCATACTTAACGTTAGCCCGCTGGATGGGGACAGGGGCTTTCGTGTAAGATTCAGGTTCAAAACTTCTTATCTTAAATAAAGCTGGAAAGCCTTGTCGCAACTACTGGGAGAAGGAACCGAAAACCGATGATGAACTTTCCGCAACCAAACAACTTTCATCTGACTGTTACTACTACTACTACTGATGCTCCTTCCCATGCTCCTCCTCCTCCTGTCGCTACAACTGTTTCTTCTTCTTCCTCTTCTTCTTCTTCTTCTTCTTCTTTTTCTTCTTCTTCTGTCATCTTCTTCTTATTCTTATTCTTCTTCTTATTCTTCTTCTTATTCTTCTTCTTCTCTTTCTTTCATCTTCTTCTCTTTCTTTCATCATCTTCTCCTTCTTCTTCTTCTTCCTCTTCTTCTTCTTCTTCTTCTTTTTTTAACCATTGTACACAGCTGTTTGCCCCCGGTACTGTCAATATTTTCTAAAAGAGATGTATATTCATGTGATGAGGCAAACTGGCCAACATCTCTTGGTTCCACCTCCTGACCTCCAAAGTTTCCGTTTGTCATGACAAATTCCAGTTGTCTAAAAGCCTTTTGGCGTGCCCCAAGAATGTGCATTTCTTATGCAGGTAAAGACAACATCTTTAAGTGAGTTAATTGCTTTTAAGATACCTTGACTATTCTGACATTTATTTATCCATCGTGTTCTGGTCAAGCTTCTCTAAAGCACACACCTGCAGATTTCTTACAACGTCTCACAAACTCGCTGACTATCCAAGATTTCCTGCCGTGTATCAAGTATATCGTCAATGTAGCGACAGGCAGACTGTCCATGATTCTCTGCAGGGTATCAAGTATGGCATCTATGTAGCGACAGACTGACTTCCATGATTCCTTGCCGTGTATCAAGTATGGCATCTATGTAGCGACAGACAGACTGTCCATGATTCCCTGCGTGTATCAAGTATGGCTTGTATGTAGCGACAGGCTGACTGTCCAAGATTCCCTGCCATGTATCAAGTATATCGTCTATGTAGCGACAGGCTGACTGTCCAAGCTTCCCTGCCGTGTATCAAGTATATCGTCTATGTAGCGACAGGTTGACTATCCAAGATTCCCTGCCGTGTATCAAGTATGGCATCTATGTAGCGACAGGCTGACTGTCAATGATTCACTGCCGTGTATCAAGTATGGCTTCTATGTAGCGACAGGCTGAATGTCCATGATTCCCTGCCGTGTATCAAGTATGGCATATATAAAGCTACAGGCTGACTATCCAAGATTCCCTGCCGTGTATCAAGTATGGCATCTATGTGGCGACAGGTTGACTATCCATGATTCTCTGCCGTGTGTCGAGTGTGGCTTGTATGTAGCGACAGGCTGACTGTCCAAGATTCTCTGCCTTGTATCAAGTATAGCATCTATAAAGCTACAGACTGACTGTCCATGATTCCCTGTCGTGTATCAAGTATGGCATCTATGTAGCGACAGGCTGACTGCCCATGATTCCCTGCCGTGTATCAAGTATGGCATCTATGTAGCGACAGGCTGACTGTCAATGATTCTCTGCCGTGTATCAAGTTTGACATCTATGTAGCGACAGGCTGACTGTCCAAGATTCCCTGCCGTGTATCAAGTATGGCATCTATGTAGCGACAGGCTGACTGTCCAAGATTCCCTGCCGTGTATCAAGTATGGCTTGTATGTAGCGACAGGCTGACTGTTCAAGATTCCCTGCCGTGTATCAAGTATGGCATCTATGTAGCGACAGGCTGACTGTCCAAGATTCCCTGCCGTGTATCAAGTATGGCTTGTATGTAGCGACAGGCTGACTGTCCAAGATTCCCTGCAGGGTATCAAGTATGGCTTGTATGTAGCGGCAGGCCTGACTGTCCAAGATTCCCTGCAGGGTATCAAGTATGGCTTGTATGTAGCGACAGGCTGACTGTCCATGATTCCCTTCCAGGTATCAAGAATGGCATCTATGTAGCGACAGAGAGACTGTCCAAGATTCCCTGCCGTGTATCAAGTATTACATCTATGTAGCGACAGGCTGACTGTCCATGATTGTCTGCCATGTATCAAGTATGACATCTATGTAGCGACAGGCTGACTGTCCATGATTGTCTGCCATGTATCAAGTATGACATCTATGTAGCGACAGGCTGACTGTCCATGATTGTCTGCCGTGTATTAAGTATTGCATCTATGTAGCGACAGGCTGACTGTCCATGATTCTTTGCCGTGTATTAACTATGGCATCTATGTAGCGACAGGCTGACTGTCCATGATTCTCTGCCGTGTATCAAGTATTGCATCTATGTAGCGACAGGCTGACTGTCCATGATTGTCTGCCATGTATCAAGTATGACATCTATGTAGCGACAGGCTGACTGTCCATGATTGTCTGCCGTGTATTAAGTATTGCATCTATGTAGCGACAGGCTGACTGTCCATGATTCTTTGCCGTGTATTAACTATGGCATCTATGTAGCGACAGGCTGACTGTCCATGATTGTCTGCCGTGTATAAAGTATGACATCTATGTAGCGACAGGCTGACTGTCCATGATTCCCTACCGTGTATTAAGATTGCATTATAGTCCCATTATCCTTCTCTTTAAAGTTGTTATAGTCTACCAGCTGCAACGTTACAGAACAACACTAAGAAATAATTTAAGAAAAACTATGAGGTTTTATAGATGAATCATAAGAATACCATGAGCAGGTAAAAAAAAAAACGTTAAGAGAATGTCGTAAAACAAACTAAAACACGAAAAGAACTGATTACCCGCAACAGAAGAAAACAATCTATACATTCTTTGGTCATATTTTGAGAGTGAGAAAAATGGAGTTAGTCGTGATACTAAAAAGTTGGCGGAGAAGAAAGGCAGGGGGAGACAAGAGAGAAGATAGTGGTCAGTTTGGCAGGATGACCCGAGGAATATCTGTGTCAGAGATAGCGGAAGGTTCAAGCGGCAGAGATACATAACAATAAATGCCACAAGGGATGGCCTATAGGACGAAGGATAACTGAAGAATTTGTGTCAGACTTTATCACTCATTTTCCAATCTGGAATTCTGAAACAAGCGAATCGTTTGGTTAACGAGTGTGTGGCAAGGAAAACAGCTACAGAAACTAAACATATAGTTAATTTGTTTGGCTAGTGTCTCAACCACGAAAAACATTCTTGTATATTTGGATGATAAGAAAGCCACTTTGTGAAGAAAAAGCATATTTAAAAAAAAATTAACATACTGTTCAAGTTTGGTTAATGAACAAAAGCTACACGCATTGTCAAGTTTGGTTGGCAAGGGTATTAACCACGAAAAACATCCTTTCATTTTATGAACAAAAACTGAACACACTGTCGACAGCTGAGATGAGTATAAAGCCACTGTCAATTGTTTGGTCGCCATCCCTCAAATACTGGTTACCAACTATAGGTTAATTCTGAGAGTAACAGTGTGTACACAAGTAGCAGGGTAATTCATCCGTAAACAGAATTCCAGGGGGGGGGGGGGGGGGGGGGGGGGGTGGGGGGGGGGGGGGGGGGGGGGTGGGGGGGGGGGGGGGGGTGTGGGGGGGGGGGGGGGGGGGGGGGGGGGGGGGGGGGGGGGGGGGGGGGGGATTACTTGTAAATTTTTGTTGTTAACAATAAGATGGAAGCATACATGCACAGAAGTTGAGGGCAGAGGAATCAGCAAGACAGACTGGGGAGGGTGGTTCTAAATAGATACAGAAAAGGGGGAATAATAAGCCAGACAAGGGAATGGGAAGAATAATAAGGCAGAGGGTAAATGAGGGTGGGGTGGTAATAAGATAAACAATGGCAGATGTATAACGGTAGCGAAAGGGGTGAGGGGAGGAGAGAGAGAGACGGAGGGAGAAAGAGAGATCAGCATCGTGAATAATCGTTGCTTCTTCCTCAAGTTTTCTCATCATCTCTTTTCCATCTCCTTTATTATTTATGCATCGATGTATTTAAACTCAGACACTTGGTCGCCTAGCTATCCGTGTACGTAGTTTTTCAGCCTACCTGCCGCTCACTTACAATGACCTAAATCGTGGACGTAATATGCAGTACCCGGTGGCTATAGCAGTTAATGCCTGTAGCTGCACTGTTTTCTTGTATGCAGACAAATCAATAAACATTTGCCAAATAAACACTAGCTATTTCCTGGAAACTGTGTGAAACAATACAATCCCAAAAATCTCACACAGTAGCGAAATCCAAAACGCACACATTTATGTATATAAACAATCCCTACAACACAGGTAATCTACAAATAAAACAGTCCTGTTGAAGTCGGAGACACAGGAACTGACAACGGACAACTTCAATAGGTGAAGCCAGTGAAAACTAAAGCACACCACACGAGAGACATTCACAGCCAATCAAGAGTTCACACGCGACGGCAACAAGGGTAGTCTGGAAACATCAAAGCTAGACTTTTAATTTTAACGCACAGCTGTCAGTCAGCTGTTTCACATTTAAAACCTTATATGCTCGTTGACCTCTATATAATAGCGTTACTGCTGTTTCAGTGTTTTTCTGACTGTTGACTGTCTTTTGTTTGTCCTTCACAGAAACGCATTTGATAGGCGCCTCACACTTCCTTACCAGAAGTTTCTCTGTTATATGCATTTCTAATTATGGTTAATGTTTTAAATTTTATGTGTGCCCACTCCCCTGCCTCAAGAACATTTTAAATGGGAGGGGTGGGGGTTAGGCACTTCTTCCCCCTCCCCTGCCCAAAGAACATTTTAAAGGGAAGGGGGTGAGGTTTAGGCACCCTTTCCCCCCCCCCCCCCCCCCCCCCCACTCCTCTGCATGTTCTCTGTGGCTGATTTTACTCCATTCAACGGAACACTGACAACATATACAACAAGGTATTGTCGGTACATTGTGAGAAGTATGTTCTCATGTTCGGTCCGCTTTGGCTGTAGTTTAGCCAGACCACAGATCTAGCTAGAGTTTAAACCGTAAAATAGAGGACCCTTCTTGCGCCGCTAAAACATCAGGTATCAGAGAAAAAGGGAAAAGCCGACAATGTCCAACCTCAGTTACATTTTTGGTCTGGTTTATTTGTGCCACGTTTTCTGGCTGATATTTGTGTATTTGTACCAGGGTTGATGGTTTAGTGTCCCTATCCGAGTGTATTGCCTATCCCAGCATGTCAGTGTCCCAGTGCGGCCTTGATTTGCCTGCTCCTCTTGTCGTTTGTGCCTACTCTCCTTTGATAGGTGTCCATCACTGTAGTTTCTCCCTGGGTGAGGGTCCCTTGTGTTGATTATCCGTGTCTCCAGTCATGTGGTCCTGAGACTGTTCGGTCATGTCAATTCTCCATGCTGTTTACAGAGTGCACTGCACAAGAACCAAGGCTGCCATCACTACAACACACAACCGCACTGATCTGACTGTTTGACATGTCTGACTGTTTGAAGTGCCGAAAGTGAATATGACGTTAACCCTATCTATGTATAGACCAATCGGCAATCAATGGGAGATGTCATCAAAATCACACGGGCCGCCTTAAGTTCCTAGAATATTAACTGGTACCAACTTGAGGCTGGATCCACCTAGCAGCCCTAGAGCCGTTATAAAAATCCGCCTGGAACTAACAAAGTACCTTGAAAGCCAGCAGGTAAGCAAGCGTCTAGCCACTGCCCTACGGCCGCTCCCTGCCAAACTAGAAAGAGGCTTCTCATCTTAGCAGTTAGTAACGACAGCTTTCCGTCGAGGTCGGAATGCATCTGCCTGAGAGGCCAGTAAACAACAGTCTCAATAAAAAGAAGCCAGACCTGTAAAAAGGACGTGCATGCAACAATCAAGTTGAATGTTCAATATTGAATTAGGAATCGATATCAAAGCACTGGGGAGGCTCCGATAAGCGCATCGTCCCCATCTTCAGCAGCTAGCGAAGAGTTCCAATTCCGATTGCATGAGTAATTGTCTCACTGTATATCCGTCTCGCCCTTTCCTTGAGTGTTGAGCATCGACCAAATCCCCTGGTAACTTCCCCTCAACGCCATTCTCCTCAGACCGTAATGATCTATCCGTGCCTCCGCATTGTTCACTCGCTCCCAAAAGGCCCTCATAACATCTAGCTTGTCATAAAGGAATTCACGACCAAGTGGTGCAGAACTGACCAGTCTATCTGCCTGTTCGTTTCCTTATATACTAGCATAGTCTGCAGAAAATATAAAAATATATGTAAGGATAATTAAATCACCTGGGCGGGAATTGTCATGAATCATTTGTTGAAATTCTAATTCTGCAGCACCAGCTGGCCAGTCCCTACACTCACGTCCTAAAGTGACTGAAACCTTACACAAGTTTCAGATTCTTGCTCGGACACTTTGATGCACTCCTCTCTTCGCTCAAAGTTATCCTACTATTAAAATATATCAGGTTCCGCTTCAGGTATGGTCGCGCTAAGTATTCTGATTATATCAAGGCCAGAAGATCACGTACTGTATCGGTTTTCATCGCTTAAAACAAACTATTTATCAGTTCAAACACATGATGGCAACATTTTCCACCCTTGGATGCCACAGGGAAGTTGATGTGTTTGTTAGAGACTGTGTAATTATTAACTGTTTGATGTTTTTTTTTTTTTTCTTTGCAGCCCTATATACGTCATTGTGCTTAGCGCCCTAAGCAACATGGACGAACTATATGCGAATATGACCAATCATGATTTTTTTTTTTTTTTTGCTCGGAATATACAAGGATCAAAGAGATCCAGGGCTGTAAATGTCCGATCTCTCTCGCAGTGGAGCACACCAGATGTTCTCCCTTTAGAGCTTGGTCTAGCCCTGACTACTCCTACCTATAGGGTGAAAGGGACATTCTTAGGTCGTAAGTAACTTGATCAAGAAAACCCTTCTAAATTCAAGACCGTTGTGCGTGACCAAAGAGGCACAAAACACAACAGATCTAGAGGAGACAACCTTAGGGGGGGGGGGGGGGGGAACCTAAGCTAACTGTGCATATTGGCTAAATGAGTATTGGATATACAGTCGTGAACGTGGAACGTCTGGTTAGTGGGTGGGGGCGGCGCTAGGCTAATGGACTCTGTTAGGACATCACCTGCCTCTTCACTTGCAAGCAGGCAATACTAGGGTGGCCGTTTACTTCCTGCAGAAAAAAATATTTTATTTTGATACTCTACTTAATTTTAAAAAAAAAGAATCATCGCTGGAACTAAGGAGTGCCTACTCTGTGCTTGATACAATCTTCAGGTGGCAAAAATCAAATTCTGGAACAAGACCAAAGTCCAGTAGTAGACGAACAACAAAAACTTGCCAACGTAACTTACATCCGGTGAACGGCTGTCTAGCATCATATAACCTTGCTCTTAACGTTATTCTTTTATTTTACAACATAACCTATGTTAGGTCTAGAACCGAATATCCTTGAGTTGATCACAGTTGTAGTTTTTCTATACAATTCATATTATTCTAGTACCATATTCCCTCGATTGTATCACTTTTTAAGAATCTTTTGCTTTATAACCCAAATACTCATATATTCTCTACACATTCCCCGAGTCTAACATTACCCTAAAATGAACCCTTCATACACCGTCCTGTCGAGATATGACCTCCCGCAATCTATTGATCTGCAAATAAAGCCTATCCAACCAGGGGCGCGCCGACTATATAAAAGTCACACCCCCCCCCCCCCCCCCCCCCCCCCCACTTTCCCAGAAATATGGGTTATTGGCCATAATAAATAAGCTGTGTTATATGAAGCTACTATGATAAAGATCCGACGATCTCTCTGGCAAACCTCTACACAGAAGAGAAGAGACTAAGTAAGTAAGTATATATAAAGATGACACAAGTTGATAGCCCAAAATGATCCGCAAAACTGTTGTGCGGCATAGTTATAGAGTGAAACAATACAGAAAAAAGGGATGAGATAAAAACAACGCTCACTGAATGTCAAGACTGTGGAAACAGTGATTATATCCAGAGGAAAGTATCTCGAAATTGGGATATTACAACAGAAGGTGGGAGATAGCTTAACCATACATTTATGGCAATCATAACATCAGATGGACAAGACTTGGCAGAGATTAAATGGAGGATAGGCCAAGCAGAAGCTGTAAGCAGATTTGTAACTATGCCGTTGGCACTGAAGGTTGCTTTCACTGTATCATTGTTGTCTGTACTATCTCCTCAGTGAAGGTTGGCTTCACTGTTCCATAGTTGTCTGTATTATCTCCCCATTGAAAGTTGGCTTCAATGTACCATTGTTGTCTGTATTATCTCCTCAGTGTAGAATGGCTTCACTGTACCAATGTTGTCTGTATTATCTCCCCAATGAAGGTTGGCTTCACTGTACCATTCTTGTCTGTATTATCTCCTCAGTGAAGGTTGGCTTCACTGTACTATTATTGTCTGTATTATCTCCTCAGTGAAGGTTGGCTTCACTGTATCATTGTTGTCTGTATTATCTCCCCAATGAAGGTTGACTTCACTCTACCATTGTTGTCTGTATTATCTCCTCAGTGAAGGTTGGCTTCACTGTACCATTGTTGTCTGTATTATCTCCCCAATGAAGGTTGGCTTCACTGTACCATTCTTGTCTGTATTATCTCCTCAGTGAAGGTTGGCTTCACTGTACTATTGTTGTCTGTATTATCTCCTCAGTGAAGGTTGGCTTCACTGTATCATTGTTGTCTGTATTATCTCCCCAATGAAGGTTGACTTCACTGTACCATTGTTGTCTGTATTATCTCCTCAGTGAAGGTTGGCTTCACTGTACCATTGTTGTCTGTATTATCTCCACAATAAAGGTTGGCTTCACTGTACCATAGTTGTCTGTATTATCTCCTCAGTGAAGTTTGGCTTCACTGTACCACTGTTGTCTGAATTATCTCCCCAATGAAGGTTGGCTTCACTGTATCATTGTTGTCTGTATTATCTCCCCAATGAAGGTTGGCTTCGCTGTACCATTGTTGTCTGTATTATCTCTACAATGAAGGTTGGCTTCACTGCAATACTGTGGTCTGTGCCGTCTCCACAATAAAGGTTTACAGCAGTGTACCACGACTGTCTGTGCCGTCTTCCTAATAAAGGTTGGCTGAAATGTGCCACTTTTGTCTGTGCCGTCTGCGCAATGAAGGTTGGCTTCACTGTACTATTGTGGTCTGTGCCGTCTCAACAATGAAGGTTTCCTGCAGTATACCACAACTGTCTGTGCCGTCTCCCCAATGAAGGTTGGCTGCACTGTACCACTGCTGACTGTGCTGAAGGTTCGTTTCAGTGTACCAATGATGTGTGTGCCATCTCCACAATGAAAATTAGCTTCAGTGTACCACTACAGTCTTCGGCAATATACATGGTAAGTCCCCAAATCTCTTCCACAGAGCGACTCTTGTACCAAAAGAAAAGTTGTTACACTTAACTATGCAGGAAGATGCTCTCAAACAATAAGTCACTTCCATTTTATATGGGAAGGGGGAGAGAGGCAGGCAGGCAGACAAAGAATTTGAGCTCCTACAATTAAAGAATGAAAGCTGTCAGCAACCAAACTTGGTTCTTTATTAATATCCTACCCCAGATTACGACACAGTACAGTTAAACATTTTAGAGGGTGGTAAGATTGGGTTTCCCGGCTTTCTGATGCCTTAAACGACACCAAAACTGGCCCCAACCCCAACCAACCTTCGACCTACAAGAGAGTGCAGCCTAGGTCCCATGAATGCATTCAGCCTAGGTCCCACGACTGCATGCAGCCTATCTACAACCCCCTGAAATATTACACTGTCCTGTGACCTGTGGATTTCCACTTTTTTGGGTAGGATATTAATAAAGCACCCCAAACTCAAAATATCAGGACACTTCATCTTGTGAATGATCTTATGTTTGATTGCCTGAATGATTGTTTGGTTGGTTAATATCGCAAGAATGTTAAAACGTTCGGTTACACGCGGATCACTATATGATTACTGTGCTTTTATTATGTCACGATGATTTCATAGCACTGGTAAACTTGTAGATGTCAACAGAAATTGAAAATTAATACTAAACTGAAAACGTTTAACTCTAATGATAAATCAGTACTGCTGTATGGCGCAGAAACACTCTAACAGCATAATATAACTGGAGTACAACACACTTTTAAAAACCATACTGGAGGGAAAGGTCGAAGGCAGGAGAGCAAGAGGAAGCAACGATACAAGTGGGAGGACAACATCAGCATGTTCTTACCTAACTAGAATTATACAAGTGATGAAAGAACAAAGGAAGCGACGGTTTAGATAAAAACTGGACTGACTATATTTTTTTTTTTTTTTGACATATTAACGTCGATGAGCTGATTAAAAAACATCATGTTCCCAGGATTACGAAGAAATTATCGAAAATGCAACGGCACGAATTAGAAAACGGACTAAAACATATTCATTCATAGTCATAATTAACCTATGGTGGTTGCGCAGTTAACGTGTCAAGATATGTTAACATGTTCATGCATAGTCATTGTTAACATACGGTGGTCATAAGCCACCACACACTGAGGGAGATACTGAAGAGTGGATTTGAGCACTTATGGACTAAATGGTTCGCTGTGCGATGATGATAGTCTGTCGTCTAACTAACTAACTAACTAACTAACTAACTAACTAACTAACTAACTAACTAACTAACTGACTAACTAACTAACATATAGTGGCTGCGTGGTTAATGTGTCAAGATGTTAACATGATCACTCATATTCATTATTAACATATAGCGGTTGGCGGTTAACGTGTGAAGATCTGTTAACATATTCATTCATAGTCATTATTAACCTATGATTAAATTCTGCATGTAATGTGATGTAATCATTCATACTGGCAGCTTACCTCAACAATCGCAAGAGAAAAAAAAAACAATACAGGCTCATCGGGGCGCAACGATTTCAGAAAGAAAACAACGTAGTTTAACTGGATGTCAGTACCTGCAAGTGTAGGCCAGGCTGAGAACACACAATCGAAACACTTGCTGGCTACACGCTGTTGCAATCTTACACCACTGGCACTCGACCGCCTCTGTGCGGCAACTGTGTGTAGAAATCAACTGACCGAACCGGGGTACACTGTCGCAATACCGCGCATCAGTTTGCATGAAAACATTCTCAACGACTGGTACAATTACAATCTTCGGATCTTTGCAATTTACATGCCGTGCATCTATTATACCTCACCCTCAAACTGAAACCTTCCTTTAACGTCATGCTTCCCGCCCCCCCCCCCCCCCGGGGCCGCTTCCCGCCTTTCTCGTTCACCCCCTTTCCCCGTACCCAGCTCTTTAAAGGCCGTTTTCAATCAATCGAAGAGCAACACAGCCCCATCCCCAGTTAACGTAGCCCTAATGCTACCCTCTTTCGTTGGAACATCAATGATTTCTGCTAGGACCCAATATCGGCAAAGTAGCGAAATAATCAGACGTGGATATTAGCACTGGGGGTTGTGTGTGTGTCTGTGTGTATGTGTGTCTCTGTGTACGTACGTACGCACTTATGTATAAGTATATACGCATATAAGTAAGTATGCATGTATGTCACTGTGTCTGTAAAGGATTTATGTATGTATAAAAGTATGTTTGAGCCAGTGAACCAGTCACAAGGCAAAGACAGTATCAGCAAAGAGAGTTGAGGCTGATGTCTTACCAGAGCGCCCCATGTCCTGCAGGCGACGGGCAATAAACCTTCCAAACAGCCACCCAGCTGATGATCTCGCCAGTTCCGACACAAACTGACACCAGCGCTTTGCCAACGAGTGATGAATGGTTCTGGTTTTTACAACCTGCGTTTATCTGACTGTGGATTTATATATATGTGTGTGTATATATATATATACAAATAATATATATATATATATATATATATATATATATATATATATATATATATATATATATATATATATATATATATTGTATACCGGCCGGCGAAATGCTGACCACAACATTACCCACCTTGTGCTGATTGGTCTGTAAAAAAATGGGTGCTTTTCTCATATGTTCGATGTGCCTTAGGCGTGAAAACGGATCTTTACTTGACTGACTTATATACATTATAACACTCTGCGGATGACCATAGAGCCAGTGCAATGAGTAGACAGATGAGTGGTCTAAATGGCAGGTAGACAGAGGTGGAGGCGAGCGAAGGGTATTTGTAAGAAAGTAGGGTCACAGATCGATAGACGGACAGACATATAGATCGATTAAACGATATATGGGTGGGCATGGGGGCGGGCTATAAGACGGTCAGACAGACGAAGGACAGACGGACGGACAAATAGAAAAATAGACAGACAAGCAAACAATCAGAGGCGACGACACACACAAAAACAAAGCCCAAGGAGCCTAACTCTTATTTAAGTGCGTAGTAATAAAATAATAATCATAACAGTGTAAGTCAATCAGTATAACCCAAACCTGCCTACTTCATCTACCCAAATTTAGTAAATAGTAACTAAAAAATTAATGTGTTACATATTCCTGACGGGAACACGCAAATCAACCCTTTCAGTGATCGGCTGTCGTGTGGTTTTATACAATGCAATTTTACATTCAGTAGTTCGCCTCGTCTTTCTGATCGGGACAGTGTCCATGTCGTTCTCATCGTCAATGCCAAGCGGTCTGCTGTCAGATCAGGTTCATACTAAAGCTATCATTATTTCCCAGCAGTGGCAGAAGTTTTACCAATGAGCAGTTATGACCCCTGTCTACAACTATAGATGAGTTTCCTTATGGACGTATGACGGCTGTGGTTTATGGGCTTATGCATTCAATTTTATAATTTCGACACACCGGGTTCGACTCAGAGAGATAATCGCTTCGCGTTGCTTTCGACAAAGAAATGGCATCAAACATAATAACAAACTCATCATCATCAATCAGCAGGTTCCTTGCAGAACGTCGCTCACAGCAGGACACGCCTGAAAGTCTCTTTGTTCTCTAGCCAACAGCGCAGCCCTATGTGCTTTCATAGCTAATGTACCTTTAATGTCCTGTATCCATCTTCGCGCAGGTCTGCCTCTGCCTCGCTTTCCAGAAACTGTGCCCTCCTCCATCACCATTGTGTCCAGGTCACCGTGACGTTTAACACAGCAAACTAGTCAAAGTCAAACTGCCTACCACAACTTACAGACTGCCAAAAACAATGCTGAAGTTGGTTTACGGCGGCTGGTAAAGTATGTGCAACTAAGTGCACCCGTTTGTAGGCCAGAGAACCAGGCCACTCTATGAAACGAATGAAGTGAGCGAGTGCACCACTGTCGAGAGGCAGATAGTATTTCACAACAAAGCAAACGGAGCTGGCGACTGGGAACAGCACCACGGGGAAACACTGGTCTAATTACAGGCTCACTCGGATACTACTGCGTGCCCTTGATGTTTGACAAATGTTTTCACCAACAGAGGCCGTCACTTAGCCCATCGCATATTTGTTCGTGTCTTTGTATGTTGTGTTTTCATGCACGTTTGTTTGTTGGCGTCTTTGTCTGAATATTCTGTGTTTTCGTATGTGTAAGTTTTTTGGTGTCTATGTAGGTGTATATTGTGTTTTCGTGTGCGTAAGTTTGTTGGTGTCTATGTAGGTGTATATTGTGTTTTCGTGTGCGTAAGTTTGTTGGTGTCTATGTAGGTGTATATTGTGTTTTCATTTGCGTGTGTTTGTTAATGTCCATGTACTCAAGCGTATTTGGTTATTTTTGTCTGAAACAGTATGTACGCGACTGCACAAGACAAGACATACGTGTTAAAATAACATGACACCTATAGAAAAGAAACGGGTGATGCATGCGCAATATAGACAGAACAGCTGCATACTCAAAAACAAACTGTACACAACAGCTTATTAAATTGACAAGAAAACGAGCAAATACGGCCGAGATAGTCACTTGGGTGCTTAATTAATATCCTACCCCAGATGACGTCACAGGACAGTTCAACATTTTAGAGGGCGGTAAGACTGGGTTTCCCAGTTTTCTGATGCTTTTAACAATCCCAAAACGTCTAGAACTGGCCCTACCCCAACCCAGCTACATCCCACGAGAGAGTGCATAGGTCCCACGACTGCATGCAGCCTATCTACCACCCCGTGACCTGTAGATTTCCCCTGTTTGGGTTAGTATATTAATAAAGCACCGTTACTTGAAACCAGAATATATTTTTTAGTAATTGTGTGCTGTCTCCGCAATAGAGGTTAGCTACACAGTATCAGCTGCTCTCTCTGGAAATATTAAGGTGAGGCCACAGTCTCCCCTTTGGTGGGACTCTCGCCCGAAAACATGATAGTGGTGTTTTCTATTCTATTTTTATAACCGTCCGCTACAGCGATCTTATCCTAGTTCTCGGAGACCATGAAATCGTTAAACGCATTCACTAATCTTCAGGCCTTCAAATAAAAAGGAACCTGGGTTAACCACTTTCCTACAAAGAATGCCCACATATGAACACGGCCGTTTGAAAAAAATGCGAAATTCGTCAGTTTGTTGGGAGAGATTGAAGGAGTGTAAGGATGATGGACCACACTGTGATAGGGGAAAGGTTGGACACGAACTGGCACAGTATTGATTGATTTCATGCATTACTGTAAACATGTATGGTACAGAGCTGTCGATAAGGACTATGATTTCACGGCTGATGGATAGAATGGGAGAAACAGACACGGATTATCGGAATATCTAATACAAGAAAGAGACCGCAGAAAAACAATATACAACAAATATACAGTATAAAGTAATAATACAGAGCGACTGTGAAGACAGGGGATATTGTTACCATTTCTGCAATAAGTAATCTAGTATGCACATGGACCACTGGAATACTGTCCGCGTAGAACACAAGGATCGAAAATAAAAAGTTTAATTATTTCTATTTCCTCTTCTTCATTTGCAAATACACTCACGCATACAAGCACTCATGTGCACATGCATGTGATGAACATAGGAGAGAGTGAGAGGAAGAATAGAACGACATGGAGAAACGAACTGTTTTTACCTCCAGCATGCTACCTGGGGCTTTGACACCCCAACAACAAAATCAGCCTGTATGTGTGTGTAACAAAACACAGATACCTCGTTCAGCCTCCTCAGAAGCTATAATTAGGACACCCGTAACGGCTAAACACAAAACTACCCTGGAGTACCCTCTGATCATGCCTGGGTTGGGTGGTACATGACCGGCTCCAGCTGACGGGCCGTGCTGCTGACGTCACCGCGTCAGGCTAACGATGCGGTAACGCAGCGGTTCTCAAACAAGATAGAAACTATTTTCGACAGTGGCAAGGAAAGACAACTTAAATTGTATCTTTAAGTATCTACATGCCTTCTCTATTATTTCCCATTTTTAGCCGACTTTTCTTTATTACGCAGCAGCCTTGGCATACGCTCAGGACACCCCAGGCTGCCTCAGCACCCAGTTTGAGAAATGCTGCGTTAACGCATCGTTAGCCCGACCCGGTGACGTCAGCAGCACGGCCCGTCAGTTGGAGCCGGTCGTGGGTGGTATAACCAAGACAAGAAAGAGATGAAACAGACATAGGATAGTGTCTGTAAAAATTTATATATATATATATATATATATATATTAGAGAGAGAGAGAGAGAGAGAGAGAGAGAGAGAGAGAGAGAGAGAAAGAGAGAGGGGCGGGGGGGGGGGGGCGTACTAGTCGCATAAATCTCTTACATGTTTTCCTCCACAAATAAACCAAGCATTTACTGACTGTCTTATGGTTTTACTGGGCAATTTTAGGTCCAGCAGTTTGCCGCTGCTTTTAAACGATCAAATCAAAGACGAAGTCAACGCAGAGCGGTATGTTGCTTCACCTACAGCTAAATCGAACCCATTTGTCGGAATTATGAAACTGTTTTCATAACCCCAAAATGCCACAGGGAGTGAAAGCCGTGGGCAGACAATAATAATGAATTGTAATTAGCTTATACTCCTAGTGATTTCTTCAAATAGAATCGTACAGGGCACACAGGGCTAGACCTATATTTTATAATCCAATCGGTCATCAATGGGTGATGTGTCCAATATCACGCAGGCCACATTTACTTCCCAGGATTGTACCTGTGACCAATTAAAGGCTGGGTCGAGAAGGGGGCCAAGGTCATTTGTGACAAATTCCAGCTCCGTCAGGACCTAGGCCAACGACCTTGGGATCCGTAGGCCAGCATCTAACGGCTACACCACCACTAACGTAGATTTAGTCACACTTGTAACCAGTGACAGACTTGACAGGTATGCCTGGATCAGTGTTGCCACTTTTCTTTGACAAAAACATCCAAAACGGGATCAAAAAATATCTTAAAACATCTAAATTCGCGTGGAAAACATCTAGAAAAAACATCCAAATGGAAAGAGTCACAAATTACATAGCAATTGATATGACTTACCTTATAGAATCATGTGCTCATCTTCACTAAAGTCTGCCTTACAAGATCCACAGGATAAACTTAGCTTGGATGATGAAGTCGAAGCTTCAGATCCAAAATGACTCTGTTAGGCTTAGCTGTTCCAATTTCTTTTAATACCTAATCAGGGAGCTGATAAGTGGAACAGCCTTTTCCTACTCTTAACAGGCCGAATTTTATTGTCAATATAGCATTTAAGAGGTCAAATTTCATCCTGTTTCTTAGTTTAGATTTGATAAATTTACTCTAAATGAAAAACGTCTAGAAAAACATCTACCATCTAAACGTCAAAAACGCCATCTAAATGCAAGGGGAAACATCTAAATCTGGATGTAAAACATCCAAAGTGGCAACACTGGCCTGGATACACATGATTACACTCAGAACTGGGGGGGGGGGGGGGGGGACAAAACCGTCTAACTTGCAGGAAGGAGGGTTAAACATTTGTTTGTTGAGAGAGCTGGAAACGTATACGAAAAAGAAATAGTGTTACTGCGAATAAAATAAGTTGACCATAACGACGAATATTCCACCTTCTATGATGTATTTTCACCGAGATGTTATCTAACTGAAAATGTAAGAAACATATTCAAAAACGTATAAAAATATATTTAACAGTCGTACATTAACTACGAGTGCTAAAGATGTATGTGTATAAAATGTAAGACGAATGAATGAAACAGCTTAGGTACTAGTTCACAATCTTTAATATTTATATCAACATCAAACAACTATTCCCTAATTTTTTACAATATAGGTATAACGTTCGAATACGAATAGTCGTTACCTTTCACCCGTTTCTGCTTACACTGCAATGGAGTGAAATAACTCTCTCATTAACACAATAGTTACTGTTGCCTAAGTTTGTCGTAGCGGGGAAAACTGCGACCCAGTTGCGTGGTACAGCAGCTGGCAAGGTCTTTGCCTGCTGACTCGACCGAGGCATTACATCAGAGGTTCTCAAACTGGGTGCGTATGCCAGGGGTGCCGCGGCGAAAATCAAGAAAAGTCAGCTATAAATTGTGACATTATTTAAGATACTTAAAAGTTTAAATTTAAATGTTTACTATTCTGTACTACATTCTGTGAAGTAAAATTTCAGAGTACATTTGACATAAGAATGTTTTTTTTTAAGATCGATTTTATACACTATACACTATTCAAAAGTGGAAGAATGGGCCTCAGTTTGAATAGTGTGGTATCAAAGAAAAGAATTATTCCTAAATGTGTAATAAAAGTCAATAGTGTTATTTTGGGACAAGTACAGAAATTTAAGTATCTGGGCACATGGATAAAATCAGATGGAAGATGCATTACTGAAATAAGAAACAGAATAGAGCAGGCAAAAACTGCATTTTTTAAAATGAAGAACATCTTATGCAATATATATTTGTCACTGAAGGTTAGAAAAAGAATTTTGCTTGCTACATACATCTTATTTAACATATGGCTGTGAGTAGGGAGGCCAAACAATTTCTTGAGGCCTCAGACCAGTGGTTTTACAGAACAATCCTTACAATACCTTGGACAGCTTAAAAAAAAAAAAAAGCAACCAAGAGGTTTTGAAAGAGGCGGGAGCCCGAAGACAACTTATCACAGACATCAGAAGGAGACATTCCTCATTTCTAGGCCATGTTATGAGAAGAGGGAAAACAGAACATGTTGTGACCACTGGGAAGATCTGTTGAAGAAGGGATAGAGGAAGACAATGAGAGAAGATTCTTGACAGTCTTGTTGCATGGCATGGGGTGTGTCGGCACACGAACTGATACATGCTGCAGTAAATTATGGAGAGGCATGATCGCCCACGCCAGTCGGCAAGGTACCTGATGATGATGATGAACGACTCATTGAATATGCTTAAAATAATCAAGACTGGGTTCATCAGACAAGACTGGATCTCAACAGATAGCACTTCGCGAATGGCTGCCCTAACCTCCCTCTTTGTGCCATGTGATGCGGGTGTTTAAGGGAAGGAGCGTGCAGATTATCTTGCAGACGCTGCGGTTGTTATGGCTGGTCCTGTACTGGACAGAAGCTATGTTGTCAATGCCATGTGCAGCACTTAACGCGACAACGAACACGCCAAAGGGCATGACTCAGTATTCCTGTCTATGCTGATGGACAAGGGGGTGCAGCCTGGAGCCGCAAGAGATGAATATTTCACTTACGGGACAAGATTTTTGATTAATCAACACAGAACTGGCGTCATCAGTCGTTTTAAACTTGTGGAGCTTTTGAGGAGGAGATCTGTCTGGAGCGCTGTGATGATAATCTTCACTAATCACTATGCTGGAATAGTTGAATCAGCATAGAGCTGTCCCTCTAATCTCGCGAAAACTGTTGTTTACAGCTTTTGGTCTTTCCAGACAATAATGTTATATTGTCTGGGACTCACAGCCCATGGCGATGGCGAGTGTGACTAGCAAGACACGCCGCGTCAAGAAAAGTCCACAATTATATTACGGGATTTCAAAACCGTTGATGCTATCATTTGTATTTAGTGTTTTTTTTTTTTTTTCTCAGACGCTCAGCTCTCTCAGCAAAACACTATATTCACACACACACACACACACACACACACACACACACACACGCACGGAAGCGCGCGCGCGCGTGAAACAACATATGACCTACGTTTGAGTCTTGAGCATTAGGATTTAGGACGGCAATGGATGTGTCATCATCATCAGGTGCCTTGCCGACTGGCGTGGGCGATCATGCCTCTCCATAATCTGCGATCTCCTGCAGCATGTATCAGTTCGTGTGCCGACACACCTGCATGCCATGATTGTCAAGCATCTTCTCTCGTTGTCTTCCTCTATCCCTCCTTCCACAGCTCTTTCCAGTGGTCACTGTGTAGTCTCCCCTAACTGTGTAGGTTAGAATGCTTGTTTCTTCCCTCAGTAGAAAAAAAAAATCCATCTTCTTGCTGTCTGAACCCAGGTCTCTCGCATACGTGCTTGCGTTGTAACCACCCGGTCATCTGCTCCTCTGTCCCAGTCTTACGTGGTATTTGATTATGTCGTACACATCCTACGAAATGTAACTTCCTATGGCACTGAACTCCACATTCAGCATCTATTCAAATGTTGTTACATCGCGTCTTCGGCTTGCATTCGCTCATAAACAGCCCTCAGAATGGTTGTTTTATCCATTATGATTGTCCAACAACAATCAATTGGCTGGTTCCATTGCTGGCACTCCTGCGTGCCCCGGCTCAATAGATCACATATAACGTCGTTAAACACTGACACTGATTTCTCTTCTCTGTGTTTAATCAGCATGAGCCGTGCCGGTAGACCCGTGCTATCGTAATTCCCAATCTCACACGATCTCCAGAATGCGTGATATTATTTGTGTGTATGTGTGTGAGAGTGCGAGAGAGAGAGAGTGTGTGTGTGTGTGTGTGTGTGTGTGTGTGTGTGCGCGCGGGCGCGTGTGTGTTATTGAGTGTATGTGTATTTTTTTTTTTTTTTGGTCTTTCATTTTCAGCTGTTTGTAACTCACCTGCATTGCTCTCGTCATATTTACCAACCGCCACAAATTGTTCAGCCCTTTGTTGCTTAAACGTCTTGATTTTATTATTGATAATATCAATATCACTTTGCCAATTACTAGACAAAGAAAATCTGGTATTATTAGCTAAAATATTAAAAACATAATCAAAGGATACCCGTGAACAAGAAGATGAAAATTTAATACATTCTACGAGATCTAATTATCAAAGAAATCTAGTTTACCAGTAACATCTTTCACAGAAACATACATACTTCGGCAATATAAACGTCTCTGGTTTTTGCAAACAAAAAGTAAAGGGAAGTGTGATTCGGGGAAGAAGAAGAGGCAAGGGTTGACCAACAAGAAGGCGGGTATAGGATATTAAAGAAGCTTTCCGTTTTTTTAAAACAAGATGCAATATGCAAACGTGCAGTTTGTCTGAAGCGTGCCAAATGACGAAAGCATGAAAACTGTGCGTAGAGTTTTTGAGTGAAAGAAAAGTGGTTACTTAATCGTTTGGGACTGAGCCTCGAGAGGCAGGGGGTAAGAAGTGTTGGTGTTGTGGGTAGTGGGTTCCCCCCCTTACTTCACCCTAGGTCTAGTGAATATCTGTTCACGAAAGGAGCGTCCATTGTGGTGTCAGCCTCTTGACCTAGCAAAACCTCTCTTACCTCAAGACCATTGTGCGTGGCGAAGAGTCACAGCCTCCCGAGGTAAGTCCCGGTAACTGGGGGTGCGAAATCCCAGGCAAAAACACAATGGATCTAGAGGAGCAAACCTCGATAATAACACGGTGCACCACACCGTACTGCCCCCTGTGGGAGGGAAGGAGCCAGAGGTGTGCTGAAACAGTCTTAGGAATGGAAACAAGTATGCTAACCCCCCTGAATACCGGAAATTATCGTGAAGGCACAGGGGACTCAGGACGTGACGATCCAGTTGCCCCAACTACTCATGCTTAGGCCATGCTTAGAGACATGAGAGAGCTCAGCGAAACCTGCAGGCAATCTGGTGGCGGGGAATGAGCACACTGTGAGCCCCACCTTAGCTACGTGTTGTAAAGGGAAAGGCAGAAACACAACCCATATTTCCTTTAGAACTGGGTACAGGGCATTTCTAGCTGCTGCCCGGGGAGGTAGGTAATCCACAGACACCCCAGCACCACAATTGCCATGAATATGTCAAAAATTTT